>CM076575.1:955201062-955596700 GCA_034641835.2 Pinus albicaulis | reverse complement strand
AATTTCGCTCTTTTGGGAGTAAGGATATCTATAAGGCCTGATGTTTGGAGGAACACTTCCTGGAATCAAATGAATAGCATGATCATGATCACGAATAGGTGGGAGTCCTTTGGGAGTTTCAAACACCTTGGAATGATTGTCCAAGACTTGTTGGAGATCTGCAGAAATAGATGATTTGATGTTGGAACTTCTAGTGAGCATAATTGTGCAATTACGCCTCGTTGTTCTTTCTTTAGAAGCTTTGTCATGACATTAGAGCTTATTATCCTTCCTGGCTTCCTCGCAATACCCCGTAATTCGACTTCCTTTCCTTCTGAAAAAAATTTCAAGAAAAGTTCTTGAAAATTAAAAGCTACCGTCCCCAAAGATTGTAACCATTGTACTCCTAGTACAACATCACCACCTCCCATAGGAATGGAAAGCATTGGACTAGTCAATACATATTCCCCCATGGTTAGCTTGATATTATGGCATTTCCCAGAGCAATTTATAGTTCCTCCATTTACAACCATCACTTGGCATTCTGGTGCTGGGTATAGGAAACAATTTAATTCCTTGGCTACCTTACAATGAATAAAATTATGGGTGCTACCTGAATCAATCAACACTATTACCTTTTTCTTCTTGATTTGTCCTTCTATCTTGAGAGTTTGAGAAGTGGTAATTCCTGCCAGTGCATTACACGAGATCTTCGGAATCATTTCTTCCTCTTCTAGGGTTGGTTCCTGGTGTATATCCTCTTCTTGTTCATTTTCTTCTTCCTCTTCACAATCTATGTAAAATAATTTCTTCTCAGTACACTTATGACCTTTAGTGTATTTTCTATCACAACTGTAGCAAAGCCCTTTTGCTCTTTTTTCTTCCAATTGTTGTGGTGTCAACCTTGTAGGTTGTGGAAATCTAGATGTAGCCACACTTCCTTCTTTATAGAATTGAGTAGTAGACTTCCTTGTTGCCATAATTTTACATTCTACTTTTCTTGCCAACCTGAATGCCTTCTCTAATGAATCAGGTTCCAGAACACGAACTTCATGTTGAATGTTATCCTTTAAACTGCCTAAGAAGAGATCAGTCCTGTGGTCCTCTGAAATATCAGTTACCCTTATACTCAATTTTTGGAAGTCCTCAATGTGCTGCCCCACTAAACCCTTTTGTTTGAGATTTATCAATTGGGTAAAGAAGGTATTGCTCTTTGTATCCTCATAATGTGCTATCATTTCCTCCGTAAAAATTGACCAAGTGACATTTTTTTTACGGGAGCAAAGCCATTGATACCATACAAATGTGTTTTGTTCTAAATGTAAAGTTGCAATGCCGACCTTTTGTGTGTTTTGCACGTTATGGAGATCAAGATATTGCTCCATCTGTAGTATCCATGTTACAGGATCCTTTCCATCAAACTTCCTCATATCCATTTTTGGAATATGGTGGTTCTTCCCACCAACATTCGAGTTTATGAAATCACGATTAACATTTATTTTGTTCTCATCATGAGGTTCTTCTCCTATATTTCCACCATTAGGAATCATTTCTGGTTTTAAGCTTGTCATCAAGCCTTCCATGTATGCTTTTAGATCATTCTTCATGTTTTCTATGTTGTCTTTCATGACATCCATCTTAGCTTCCATGCCCACTTCCATGCCATCCATCTTAGCTTCCACGCCATCCATCTTAGCTTGCACACCATCCATTTTAGCTTCCACGCCTTTCTTCAAACCTTCCATCTTTACTTCCACGCCATCCATCTTAGCTTTCATGCCTTTCTTCAAACCATCCATCTTCACTTCCACACCTTTCTTCAAAACTTCCATTTCATTTTTTGCTGCTCTTTGCGAGAGTGAAATTTGTTGCACTTGTTCTTGTAATTTTGATAGATCATGTTGCAATTCTTCATCTTCATGAGTCATGGTAGAGCCTTCTGAAGGCTTGATGGGTGTTAAATTCTTTTTAGGGGCCATTTTAGAATCCAATATTGATATCTATTCTACAAGATGCCCTTGGAATCAATTCAACTTGATTCTTCAAACAAGACTTATGCAATTTGGAAAAAAATACACACCTTTTACTAGCTTTTAGGAGCTCGATATTGAAATTGAATTATCTCTGTAGTTGAAAATCTTCGATATCTGTTGGTGACGGAGGCTATTGTCCGTCACCATTGCTCATATGAAATGGTGACGGTCACTATTCGTCACTATAAATCATTATTGGTGACGGACTTTGAATGTCACCACAACACCTATACTTTCGGCGACGCCACCTTTGGTGACGTTCAGTTTTTGGTGACGAAGGCTCTTTTGACCCTCACCAATGAGCTTATGGTGACCATTTTCGCCCCTCACCAATGTGATTTTTTCTTGTAGTGTTGATGTTGCAAATTCATCCAGTCAGGGCACAATTCGACTTGTCGACTTTTCCACCCGCAACAGACTCAAATGGAGGAGCCTTGAAATAAATCCCACAAACCCACACAATAGGATAATCACCTCCCTCCTTTGTAGTCCTCATACATAGAATCAATAATTTACAGGTAGAGAGTAGTGCAACCTCAGTATGCAGATTCATGAGATCTCGAGGAGACCCCTGACCTCCACCCATGAGAACCTTGTAATAGTGTCTTTGTCCAGGACCTTTTTACAATCACACAATGCAACCTCCTTCCCATTGATCAAGGTCTCTATAAAGAGAAACCTATTTGTACAAGATTAGATCTTCCAAAACTTCAGATCTTCCAATGTATCTAGAGTCCTCCATTAGGGGATTCTTCACTTGAGCTTCAGATGGTAGGAGAGATTCACCTACTGGGAATACAGTTTTAGGGGCCAGTAATTTCTCCTTATTCTCCCTAATTAGTAGGTGATAGCTCCTCCAAACATTGATCACTTTCTGCAGGCAACCTTCAATCAAGATATTTCTCCTGATTCTCAAGTTCTTGAGAGGGACCCTTTCTTCTCTTGGACTCTCATCTTTGTAACATTTTATATCTTAGATGAATAATTTGACCCTCTAGTTTTTGGAACTCAAAAGTTATATATTCTGTTTATAGGAGCTACACTAATTCTCCCACTACATATTGTTTTTGATGTACCTTGCAGTTCATTCGACCTATTTGTTGTGATTTTCTTCTTGAAGCTTTATGCTACAACCCTCCACTTGCAACTATTTAGGGAGCTTGAGAAGAGGCGACATAGAGCTAGAGTAAATATTTTATTCCAACTTGAGAACCAGACTATTAATCACATCTTTACACTCCAAGCCATAATTGAGGAAGCCCAACATTGTTCCTGGAAATTTTACAATTGTTTCGTAGACTTTCAAAAAGGATTTTGACTCTGTCACCATAGAAGCTTTATTCCACATACTCAGAGATATTGGAATCCCATAAACCCTTTTTTCAACCATTATGCATTTTATATGAGTCAATCCTTGGTAATCTATGCACCAACACATGGGCTATAAAATTTTATCCTAAGTATCATTGGTGTAAAACAAGGTTTCCCCTTGTCCCCTACACTATATGGATCTATATTGACAAGTTGGAGTCCTTGCGTGAGCACATCCAAGATGGAAATGGTTTCCTTCTACACCATGCCTTAATTTATATTTTTATGTGTCCAGATGATGTGGCCCTTCTAGTCTCATCCCCAGAAAAATTGCAAAGACAAATTGATTCCCTGGCCCTTTTATGTGATCTTCATTAGTTGACTGTCAACCTAGGTAAAAACCAAAGTCATCATCTTCAATGTGTTGAAGAAAATTCTCCCTCATCACCATTTCTTTCTCAAATGAGAGGAGATCGAGATCAAAAACTCATATACTTATCTAGGGGTACTATTCACAAATCCTTGCTTTAGTTTACAACATGCACTTCAGCCCTGACTAACCAAGGGCTATGGGTCGTTGGAACTTCTTGAGAGGTAGTGTTTCTCAAATATTTTTCAAGACATATCTACCAAGATTTCACTAATTCACACTCTTGGCCCAACCCAGAGTTCTAAATGGTTCTGTCTACTCAATTTAGTGTTCCTAAATTGAGGTCATAAATTTTCAACCAGGGTTAGTAAACTATTGAAGTGAAGTGCACTATATGTGCCTAGGTATTTGTTTCTCACTACGTTGTGTTTAGTGTTTTTCCAATGTTTTTGGTTTTTTGTTTTTATTCTAAGAGGGAAAAGAACTAAGTTTTTGCAAAGAGAAGTTGTTGGTCACACTAAAACAAAGCAAAACCTATTCTAAATTATGTATGACTCTTGGGAACAGAAAATGCAATACTTTAACAAGAAAAATAACTCATAGCAAGAACTCAATAACTCACAACATGAACTCAATAGCTCATAACATGAACTCAATCCCATTCATTCATTAGAAATATTTTGTAATAGCTTTGAGAAAAGGATAAGTTAATGCCATGAGGTTCTTCTAAGTAAACAACCAGCTACAAGATCATAGAGGAAATCTTATCCATGGCTAGAAATTTGTTGGAACAT
Organism: Pinus albicaulis; assembly: GCA_034641835.2. Classification (NCBI taxonomy): domain Eukaryota; kingdom Viridiplantae; phylum Streptophyta; class Pinopsida; order Pinales; family Pinaceae; genus Pinus; species Pinus albicaulis. The sequence continues at coordinate 955,592,213 of CM076575.1, read as the reverse complement.
ATTTGGAAAAGATAGTCTACAACACAGTGAGGAATTCTACTCTAAATTAACCTATGACACTGGAATTGATCCATTCTGCAACTTAAATTGTCAGTACTAAGCCTTATTCGGAAATTAGAAGTCTTTTGGAATATTTTTTGGGAAAAAAGGCTATTTGCACAATTATAAGAGATTGCAGAACAGTCAAGGCCTTGAACTGATATCACTAATTCCTGTCCATATGATAATGTATTGGAAGAGATTAATAACAAGAGTAGTTTGTAAATAATGAAGGCCTTGAAATTTAATGGAACAAAACTAGCATACAACTGATTAAAAAAACTAACAATACAATGGATAAAGCTGAACTAAAATGCAATCATTCAAACTTGAAATACAGTGACCACAACTATACTAGAATGCCATTATCCTAACTTGAAATATAGTGAACAGAATCTGAGCTAGAGTGTCATTAATCTAACTTGAAATACAGTGAACAGAAATTGAACTAGTGCACCATTAATCTCCGGAGTACTACAACTACACTTATAATGCAACTAATCACTGAAATGTTCCAGCTCTGTCTCATTCGGGGTTAGTGGTATTTTGGAATAATTCATAGAATAGGACTGGCTGTAACATGTGATGTAAATGAGCATAAAAACACAGAGTTCAACAAAATGCAGTAAGCTCTGAAACACCATAGCTATGTCTCATCCAGAGTTAGTGATATTTTGGAAGAGATTAATAAGAACAAGACTAGTTGTAACAACTGATGTAATTGAGCACAAAAACATAAAATTTGAAGAAATGAAACTAAATCCTAAAATACTAAAGTTATGCCTCATTCAATATTAGTGATATTTTGTAATAATTCATAAGAACAAGACTAAACTGTAGCATCCAATGCAAGTGAAGATAAAACACAAAGTTCAAAAAATTGCTTAAACTAGGAATGCAACAAGGCTAAAGTTACTTATCTAAGTAATGTGCACAAAGCTTCTCAGGTAGTAGGGGCCCTCTACCACCGGATCAGCATACAAATATCCTCAAGATTGCCTCAGATCTTGCAATAAAGCGATGCTTCTTTCATTAAAGGAAAAATATTTCAAAAACAGAGTATCACGGTTTTCTGAGATCTAGCAACAAAACATAAATCTAGCTAGCTGTTTCTCAGTCTCCCGAGCCATTCTTATAAGAAAATTACATAACTGCTCTTGAGATAAAATAGGAGTAAATTTCTTTCCCAAATAAAATCAAATTAGAACTCTGGTGGTGGTCTCTTACTATGATTAAAGACATATGTACATTCCTTGTCCTATTAGAAGTCTATCTCCTAGTTTTGGTTTCCCACGTGCATAACCACCTGTAGAATTCTGCTCAGACTTCGTAGGGAGCAATGAATGATGTGGATGAAGTCTGGAATTCACCCATATGTTTTTTTCTTTGAGGTTACACCTGGAACCTGTGAAAACATGAAGACGGCTGCGGAATCGGCAACTAGCTACAGAATGGCTGCATTCTGTAGCTAAATCTAGTCAAAAATTACTACAACAACAAAACCATGAAAGTGTAGCAAGTTAGTCATTATACACATTATTAAAGCAACTTTAATTAATCCCATTGATCATTTAAGCGTGTAATTGATAAGGAACAAAGGAAATGAAGTGAAATGTGCTGGAAGAAAAGGACATCTTTGGGGCTCAACATACCCCCACTGCAAAGTTTTTGCATGTCCTCATGCAATCAACCCATATATTCTGAGACTTCTGCTAGGACATCTAGGCTCCTTCTTCTCCTTTTCCTAATAGTTAATGGCCTCCTAGGCTTCTTTATGACCAACTTGAATCTCAAATTTATAAGTGCCCTGCTCAACTTTTTGTTTTTTTTCTTCAATTTCTCACTAGCCTTGTACAACGTTTCCATTTGCAGAGAGAGAGTTGTATTCATATCACTTTTCAGCTTAACCTGCTCCCTTAAAATGTCATTCTCATTCTTGATATGCCTATTGAGTACTTCTAACTCATATTTGTCTCTTCTTAGTACATCAATTGCAGATTTTGGTGAGCTAGGAGTTCTGTCTCTACTTTCTGAGGCTCTCTTCTCTAATGTCTCAATATAATTATAAATTTGTTGTTGAGCTGGGTCTATCTCTGGAGTTTCTTCATCAAGATTCTGTTCATATTGGTGCTCAGGTGATCTAGCAGTTGGTGTCTCTTCATCCTCAATGTTTATGATTCTTGTTTGTCTAATCCCCGTTTTCTTCAATATACCTCTAAGTTTGTGGCTTCGTCTTGGTTGAGATGGTCCTTCACCTCTCTCCTTGGCATACCTTCCTATCATCTTCTCCTTTTTAAGTTTTTTCCTAATTTTAGTCAATTTCTCAGAAATTATCTCTTCACTGTCCTCTTGTATAGACTTACCAGTTTTAGTTTCAACAGCTTCGGAAATTTTCCTTCTCCTGCTTCTTCTTGTAGGCTTGCCTTCAGATGGGAGTTCCTTGGGTTCTTCAAAGTGATTCCTTACTAGAAACTCATCCCAATTGTCTCCCACTTTTCTCAAATGATGTTCAATTAGGATTTTAACTAGGTTGTGGTGGTACAAAGTGGTTTCCAGGAATTGAACCCTCTTTTGTACATTAGAGGCCATTCTCTTCAGACTATGAAGTAGGAAAAATGGTAAATTAATTTCTTCATCTAAGAAATGCATCATTAACCGAATATGATAAACATAGAGGGTGCCAAACCTTCCCTCACAAGTTATAATTTTTTGCAAAATTAGCAACATATTCCGCCATTTATTCTTCAGTGCTGAGCTAGGAATACCCTTCTTAAAAATGGAAACATCCATACCTGGTGTTTTAAGCATTTGCCTCCATGCCTCATTATGAAATTCTCTATTTTTGAACCACCGTTCTCCTTGCCTGGGTAATTCTGTTGCTTCTGCAATGAAAGCCTCTGTAATAGTGAATTTAATATCTCCTATTTTGACCTCTACTCCATTGAAGGACCGTGCAAATGTTTTAGTTACCTCCTTATGAAAACCATTAAATTTTTCCAAGAATTGTAACCACCCAGCCTGTTGTAGCATTTCTTTGATTTGTGGATAACCCTCCAAGTACTTAGTTCCAACTGGTTCGGATCTCACTATGAGACCCATAGCTTCTCTTTTCAACCTTCAATTTATTGCCCTTCTATCCACTGTGGAAATGGCTGTCAAAGAGTTGTTTTTGCCCCCAAAGGTGTTGTTCTCTATTTATGCAGTAAGAATTAGCTGCAGAAGGATGATATTAAGAGATTATAGAACGAGTGAAATGTGGTGAGGGTGATTTACACAAGTTAATGAATTTGAGAACCATGATGGAAGAAAAGACCGCGGAAACATTTCGTGAGCAATTCAAAATCATCATTGAATACTTCGGCTGGTGACGTGACTGATTAGGTCACTTCAGTACTTAACTGTTAAGTTTTGAATGATGATTTGAAATGGCAGAGTGGAAGGGATTTTGTCTAAATTTTTTATGATAGGTTTAATAGGCATGATCAACACGAATAATTAAAACAACTTTTTGAATCATACATGACTTAACTAGACTAAAAAATTCATATTTTGTCATCATAATAATTTTACAACTTTACCTTTGCCTTTCCTTTAACTTTTGTGATTTTGATATGCTTTGTCCTCCTTTGAAAATCATTAATTCTTTAGTCTTCATAATTCCTTTGATTTTTCTTGTTTACATAGGTGTGAAAGGTCGATTTGCTGTTGGATAATTGTCTTCAGGATGTCTGGCCGTAGAATGCCTAGCTGACTGCAGAATGTCTAGCTGGCTGCAGAATGTCTGACTAGCTGCAGAATGTACCTGTAGGAACTTTGAAACATGGAATGGAGTGTTGTATGAAATGGATCATGAAATATGGTGGAATGGATCAGAAGTGAGGTGAAATGTAATGGAATGAAATGAATTACAATTGTGAAGTGGAATGAAACATAAAAGTGGTCCGCAATTTATGATTTGTAACACTCAATCTGCAGAAAGAGATCAAATTTAGAAATCTAAGATGGAAATGAAATGGACCATGGAATGGAGTGAATGAAGTATGGATGAATGGAATGAATGAAATATGAATGAATGGAGCGAATGAAATATGAATGAAGTGAGACATGATGGAGTGAAACTTATGGTTTGTGTAATGACTGCTTGCAGAAAAACAAATTTGAAAAGCTAAAGTGCCAAAAAGATTCTGATTTTCACTTTATCTTTTCTGTATAAACATGTTAATCAGTGATTAGTTTTCATGTTTATACTTTTTACCTTTTTTTTTTTTTTTAATGCTTCTGAATTCAGAAAATTCAACTAAGTTGATGAAGAAGAAAAATTCTTCTTCATTAACTTCACATCACTGTTTTCCTGGAATCTCTTGACAAATTCTTCCCTTGAAAGTGGCTTATGATACAACTTCAATCTATGACCATTTACAACAAAAGTGACCTTCTCTTCATCTATTGTCCTGATTTTTATTGCTCCATTGTCAAAAAATCTTATAATTTCATATGGCCCAATCCAATGTGTTTGGAATTTACCTTGAAAATCCTTGAACTTTGAATCAAACAAGAGAGCCCAGTCACCTTCTTTGAACTTCTTTTCCTTGATGTACTTATCATGCCATCTAGTCCTTTGCTGTTGGACTAGACTTGTTTTCTGAACTGCATATTGTCTGATCTCATCCAATTCATTAATCTGCTCCAATATGTGCTTTTGTGCCTCTGTTAGATCAAGTCCTAGCTGAACTGCTATTTTAAAAGTTTGAATCTGAAACTCTATGGGAAACAAAACTTGTTTTCCATAAACAAGTTCATAGGGAGTATGACCTGTTGTGCTTCTCCATGTAGTTCTATAGGCCCACAAAGCTTTAGGAAGCCTGTCTACCCAATCTCTTCTATGTAAATGGACAGTCTTTTTTATGATCCCTTCAATGACTTTATTGGTAGATTCCACTTGACCATTTGCTTGTGGATGATAAGGAGTAGATTTTCTGTGTCTGATTTTGTACCTCTCCATCATTTGTTCCACTAGCTTTGATGTAAATTGAGCTGCTTGATTTGTAACAATTTCCCTTGGGACACCAAAACGAGTAAAAATATCCTCAAAAAGAAAATTAACTACAGATGCTTCAGTAGCAGAAAGTAATGTCTTGGCTTCTACCCATTTGGTAACATAATCAGTGCAAACTAATATATATTTAATTTGCTCTGATGGAGGACTAATAGGTCCTACAAAATCTAAAGCCTATTTTTCAAAAGGTTCAATATGTACCTGAGGCTGCAATGGCATCTCACCTGAAGGAGAAGGTTTCCCTACCCTTTGGCAACTGTCACACCTTTTTACATACTCTTTAGCATCTTTAAAAAGGGATGGCCAATAATATCCTAAATGAAGGATCTTATAAGCTGTTCTTTTATCAGCAAAGTGTCCGCCACAAGGTTCATCATGACATGCCTTGAGGATCTCAGGCATCTCATCTTCCCGAACACATCTCCTAATGATAAAATCTGGACTTGTTTTGTATAACTCATTAGCAACCCATGAATATTTTGCATTGTCATAAATGATCTTTCTTTTGTCTCTTGCATTCATTATTGAAGGAAATTTCCCTGAAACTAAATAATTAGCAATGTCAGAAAACCAAGGAGTTTGAGTAGAAATTGCAAAAAGATATTCATCAGGGAATTGATCTTCAACTGGGGTATTGTCTTTGATGTTTTGGAGTCTAGATAGGAAATCAACTACTGTGTTTTGTTTTCCAGGCCTATCTAGAATGGTAATGTTGAATTCTTGTAAAATCAATAACCATCTTATGACTCTGCCATTGGTAATTGATTTGTTCATTAAATATCTAATTGCAGAGTGATCTGTGTGAACAAAAGTTTCATAGCCTGTTATATAGTGTCTGAATTTGTTTATGGCATGAACAACAGCTAAAAACTCTTTTTCAGTTACAGTATAGTTTAACTCTGCAGGAGTCAAATTTTTACTGGTATAGTAGATGGCATAAGGAATCAAGTCTTTTTGTCCCAATATTGCTCCTAGAGCTGTATCTGAGGCATCTGTTGAAATATGAAAAGGTAACTTCCAGTTAGGTCCCCTTAAAATAGGTGCTTCAGAGATTTTTGTTTTTAGGGTCTCAAAGGCTAACTGGAAATCAGGATTCCACTTGAATTCACAGTCCTTGGTAAGTAATTTGAAAAGTGGAGATGCTATCTTGGTGAAGTTTTCTATAAACCTTCGATAATATCATGTAAATCCTAGAAAACTCCTAACATCTTTTTGACAACTTGGAATAGATAAGTTAGAGATGACTTCAACTTTTGACTCATCAACTCTAATCCCATCCCCTGAAATGTGATGTCCTAATACAATTCCTTCAGTAAACATCATAAAACACTTCTCATGACTAAGTGAAAGATTTGCTTCTTTACATCTCTTTAAAACTTTTTCCAAGTTTGTTAAGGCTTCTTCAAATGTGTTTCCATAAACTGTGAAATCATCCATACATACCTCTACACAATCATGTATTAGATCTGAAAAAATTCCTAGTACTTCCCTTTGAAATGTTGCAGGTGCATTTCATAATCCAAATGGAAATACTCGGTAAGCATAGGTACCCCAAGGACAGGTAAATGTGGTTTTTTCTTGATCTTCAAGTGCTACTTGGATTTTATTATAACCACTAAACCCATCTAAAAATGAGAAGTACTTTTCGCCAGCTAATGTATCCAATCCCTGATCTATGAAAGGTAGGGGAAAATGATCTTTAAGATTAGCTTTGTTTAATTCTCGGTAGTCAATACATACCCTCCATTTACCATTTTTCTTTGGCACAATTACCAAAAGAGAAACCCACTGACTATCTGAAATGGGATAGATAAAGTTAACATTTAACAATTTCTACAATTCTTCTTTAACAATTTCCCTAAGATTTGGAGTCATCCGTCTTTGAGGTTGTCTGATTGGTTTACAATTTTCCTCTATATAGATGTGATGAGTGCAAGTCTTGGGGCTTATCCCTTTCATATCAATGTACTCCCATGCATATGCGGAAGAATGTCTCCGTAATATCTTGACTAGCTCTGCTTGTTGAGATTTCTCTAGGTTCTTGTTTATGTTTAAAGTTTTTCCTGGAAATATCTCAATTGTAGAGTTGCCAAATTTATCCATGGAATAGAGAGACATTTGTCTTGATGATAAAAACTCAATGTTGGATTCTTCTTGAAATTGTTCGTCTTTGTATTCCGAAGAGGATTCAAAGTTTTCTAAGGTATTCAGAATCTGGCTATCTTCACTAATTTCTGAAATTGTGAAGAGAGGTTGTAAGTCATCTTCATCCTCTATCCATTGAGTATCATCCAATTCTGTGATTGTTCTTGTTGGAGGATACAAGGTAAATTTCTTGGTTGAACTACCATCAGAGATGTAAATATCACCGGATCTACAACTAATGAAAGCATCAGCTGTAGCTAACCAAGGTCTTTCTAATATAATAGGATGTCCTCCTAGATTATTCTTAGGATTTAGGATCATAAAATCCACAGGATACTCCCAAGAATCTAGGGACACTGGAATGTCTTCTATTACCCCATCAGGTTTGATCACAGATCTGTCTGCTAATTGTAATAATGTGGGTGTAAAAAGAAGATTAGGAAGTTTCATTTTATCCATGATTTGTCTACTCATGATATTGATTGCTGCTCCTAAATCAATAAGTGTGTTTTGGATCTCAGTTCCATTGATGTGTATTTTAACAACTGGATTTCCTGGGTCTAGATACTTTGGAATGGCAATCTTACCCATCATGATATCTGCTATTTTTCCTGCCAGTTGAATTTTCTTTGTCTCTCTTATTCTTTTTCCCGTTTTCTTCATGCTCAACTCCTTTATTGTCTTTGCTAAGATTGGAATTTCCTTGATAGCTTGCAATAATGGGATCTTAATGCAAAAATTTCTCAGCTCATCTAGGAAATCATAATTAGGCACCATAATTTGTTTTTCTACACCCCTATCAATTTGTAATCTTTCTGGAAAGGGAGGTGTAGAAGTGGATGTTGATGGTTGCTCTAATATAGGAGTTGAAATTATTGGTTCTTTTTGTTTTGATTTTTCAATGTTTGGGTCTTGGAAAGATGTGTTCTCTTCAAGACTTTTATTTATCCGTAGAGAATCTTCCTCAGAATTGTCTTGCTCTTGTATGATTACAGAAGGTTTCCTCTTTTCAAGTATTCTTCCAGACCTAAGTTGAACATCACTAAGGTCTAAAGGAGTGATCAAATAAGTTGGAAATTGTTGGCCTTCTATCATGTATGTGTTCTGAGGATTTTTATTGTTGGGGTTTGGTATAGGTTGGGCAGGCAACTGATTTGTTTTCTGAGGAAATGGTAATGGAAGTGGTTGATTGTGATGTTGTGGATTTTGAGGATTTTGTTGAGGATTTTGTTGAAAATTTTGTTGAGGAGGGAAATGTGAATATGGTTGATAGGATGGTGGATATTGGTAATACTGAGAGTATCTTCCATAGGGATTTTGTGCTCCTTGTGCCCAATTTTGTGATTGATTTTAAAATTGGGGCCAAGGTTGCTGCCAAGAATTCCAATTTGGTGGGGGTTGATTATACAACTGATCATGAAATCCTTGTGTTTGAGGTCCTTGCCAAGGCCTCCTGGAGACAAAATTGAGAGATTCTGTGGAACTTGTAGGAGTTTCTTCTTGAAAGACAGCTTTAAGACCAGGAAGTGAAGGACAACTCTTGGTCTCATGTTTTTCTGAAAAAATTACACAAGTCTCCACAACTTTTGCATCCAAAGGGCACTCTCTCAAGGCATGTTTATTTCTACATTTGGGACAAAAGATTGCTAAGGCATCAGATTCAGTTTTCTGCTTGTTTTGTAACTTAAGGGTGTCTATTTGTTCACTAAGGCTCCCCAAGATATCAAATTTGAATTCATCAAGCATATGTCCTATTTCTACCCTACTTACTGTCCCAGAGGCAGACTTACTTGCCCTTGCAAGAGCAGGGTCTCTTGGTCCTTTTACAGTTTTAGATTTCCCTCTTGAAAGGTTGATACACAATTTAGATATTTCAGGTAATGTGAGCTGAGATATATCCCCTTTTCCCATCATGTTAAGGATATCTAACCATTCATCCCTAATTGTCTTCAACAAGAGAGATTTCAAGGTGTCTTGGTCTAAGTTTTCCATTTTTTCCCTCTTGATGTTATAGTTGAACCTTTCCAACAAATCTTCCAGATTTTCATCCTCTTTTTGTAACATTTTAAACACTTCCTCCTTATGGTTGACTGGCATACATTAATCCAAATACCTCTCTATAAATTCTTGTTTCATGTCTTCCCATGTCCTAATAGAACTGTTGATCAAACTCATAAACCATTTTAATGCTGCTCCTTTCAATGTTGAAGGGAACAATTTAAGTTTTTGGGCATCTTGTAAGTAGTCATAGGTTCTACATAGGACTTCAAATTCAAATAGGAAGGTTTCAAGATCTTCATTTTTAAGTCCATAAAAGTTTGGAAGGACAGAGGGTGAAATTTTTTCATAGTTGCATTGGTTTCTTCATCTACTATAGGAAACCCAAAAGAGCTTCCCATTTCTCTTCTACCTCTTCCTCTACCTCCTTCTCCTTCTGCACCTCTACCTCCTTCTCCTCTACCTCTACCTCTACCCCCTCCAAATAGTGTGTGTTCTCCATTAAAAACTTCTCCTCCCCCTTCTTCTGCCATAGTTGATTCTTATGTGGAAGTTGAAAATTGTATGTCCCTAGCAGGGGTTCCTGAATCTTCTTCTAAGACAGCTTCAGTGGATGAAGTGGAAGGTCTTTCTAATAGAATATCTGATCTTAAGTCCTCTGGAAGTCTAGGATCAGTAAAGGATGGAATGTGGGTTTGAGTTGGAGGTGTACTAACTCTTGGTCTTGGTGAAACAAGTGGTGTTCTAGGAATCAAGCTTCTACTTCTTATGAATCTACCCCTTGAGTCTCTTTCTCTACGCATATCATTTTTTTTGGGAGGTAAGAAACAAGGCTACCTAGTTACACTTCCCCGGCAACTGCGCCAAAATGTCTGCTCAACTTAGTGTTCCTAAATTGAGGTCATAAATTGTCAACCAGGGTTAGTAAACTGTTGAAGTGAAGTGCACGATATGTGCCTAGGTATTTGTTTCTCACTACGTTGTGTTTAGTGTTTTTCCAATGTTTTTGGTTTTGTGTTTTTATTCTAAGAGGGAAAAGAACTAATTTTTGGCAAAGAGAAGTTGTTCGTCACACTAAAACAGAGCAAAACCTATTCTAAATTATGTATGACTCTTGGGAACAGAAAATGCAATACTTTAACAAGAAAAATAACTCATAGCAAGAACTCAATAACTCACAACATGAACTCAATAGCTCATAACATGAACTCAATCCCATTCATTCATTAGAAATATGTTGGAATAGCTTTGAGAAAAGGATAAGTTAATTCCATGAGGTTCTTCTAAGTAAACAACCACCTACAAGATCACAGAGGAAATCTTATCCATGGCTAGAAATTTGTTGGAACATATTTGGAAAAGATAGTCTGCAACACAGTGAGGAATTCTACTCTAAATTAAACTATGACATTGGAATTGATCCATTCTGCAACTTAAATTGTCACTACTAAGCCTTATTCGGAAATTAGAAGTATTTTGGAATAGTTTTTGGGAAAAAAGGCTATTTTCACAATTATAAGAGATTGCATAACAGTCAAGGCCTTGAACTTATATCACTAATTCCTGTCCATATGATAATGTATTGGAAGAGATTAATAACAAGAGTATTTTGTAAGTAATGAAGGCCTTGAAATTTAATGGAACAAAACTAGCATACAACTGACTAATAAAACTAAAAATACAATGGATAAAGCTGAACTAAAATGCAATCATTCAAACTTGAAATACAGTGACCACAACTGTACTAGAATGCCATTATCCTAACTTGAAATAAAATGAACAGAATTTGAGCTATAGTGCCATTAATCTAACTTGAAATACAGTGAATAGAAACTGAACTAGTGCACCATTAATCTCCAGAGTACTACAACTACACTTATAATGCAACTAATCACTGAAATGTTACAGCTCTGTCTCATTCGGGGTTAGTGGTATTTTGGAATAATTCATAGAATAGGACTGGCTGTAACATGTGATGTAAATGAACATAAAAACATAGAGTTCAACAAAACGTAGTAAGCTCTGAAACACCACAGCTATGTCTCATCCAGAGTTAGTGATATTTTGGAAGAGAATAATAAGAACAAGACTAGCTGTAACAACTGATGTAATTGAGCACAAAAACATAAAATTCAAAGAAATGAAACTAACTCCTAAAATACTATAGTTATACCTCATTCAATATTAGTGATATTTTTGAATAATTCGTAAGAACAAGACTAAACTGTAGCATCCAATGCAAGTGAAGATAAAACACAAAGTTCAGAAAATTGCTTAAACTAGGAATGCAACAAGGCTAAAGTTACTTATCTAAGTAATGTGCACAAAGCTTCTCGGGCAGTAGGGGCCCTCTACCACTGGATCAGCATACAAATATCCTCAATATTGCCTCAGATCTTGCAATAAAGCGATGCTTCTTTCATTAAAGGAAAATTATTTCAAAAACAGAGTATCACGGTTTTCTGAGATCTAGCAACAAAACATAAATCTAGGTAGTTGTTTCTCGGTCTCCCGAGTCATTCTTATAAGAAAATTACATAACTTCTCTTGAGATAAAATAGGAGTAAATTTATTTCCCAACTAAAATCAAATTATAACTCTTGTGGTGGTCTCGTACTATGATTAAAGACATATGTATAGTCCTTGTCCTATTAGAAGTCTATCTCCTAGTTTTGGTTTCCCACGTGCATAACCACCTGTAGAATTCTGCTCAGACTTCGTAGGGAGAAAGGAATGATGTGGATGAATTCTGGAATTCACCCATATGCGTTTTTATTTGAGGTGCCACCTGGAACCTGTGAAAACATGAAGACGGTTGCGGAATCGGGAACTAGCTACAGAATGGCTGCATTCTATAGCTAAATCTAATCAAAAATTACTACAACAACAAAACCATGAAAGTGTAGCAAGTTAGTCATTATATACATTCTTAAAGCAACTTTAACTAATCATATTGATCATTTAAGCCTGTAATTGATAAGGAACAAAGGAAATGAAGTGAAATGTGCTGGAAGAAAAGGACATCTTTGGGGTTCAACAGGTTCCAAGGTTTGGTTACCTAGTTTACTAGAGTCTAATTGGTCTTCTACAAAGAGAGTATAGATCATCCTCCTTTGTCACATTTTTCAATGCAAGTAGCCAATTCCTCAACCCATCATCCTTATAGAGTTTGCAGCTCACCCCTTCCTACTTGAAATAATGTTTTGTCTTGCCCCTCTTTTATACTATGCTCAAAAATCTGCTGATACAACAAAGGGGCATGATTGGTATCCATACTTGGCCTTTTTCTCATCAGAGTCCATTGCAACAAATACTCCTTCAGCTTGATCTCCTTGCTTCAATTAGTATTGTGATGGACCAACTTCCTCCATTCAAATATTCCCTATATGAACCTAACCATCTCTTACCAACCAAATAAAAGATGAAAAAAATCATCCAAGAGGATATCTATAGGGTGTAAAAATTAAAATGTACGAAGTAACAAATTAAACGATGTAAAAATTTGAATCACACATGCTTCATTTTATAGGACAGTTTGAAGGCCTTAACCTATGAATGTTGTGTTGCTTACGGTTTGAATAGAAGGACTGAAAAACAAATATTATCTCCATCATGTTCCAGCTTTGTGGCTATCTAAAAATACTTTTCAAACATAAAATTACATCATACTGTCACAAGGAGATTACTCATGATTTAACATATCATACTTGACATCTTATATTAACAGTTTCCTTTTACATGATGCCAATATTTTGCCCAGGCCTTAGAACCATGGCTGAAGGGGTGTGCTACATGACCGGGGGTTTGTAGTTCCAGCCAACATAATTATAACTAATTATGAGAACAACATAGCATTTCTTTTATACCATATTTATTAAATTAAATATTAGCTTACCTTATGAATTACAATGCATAGATAGAAACAGAGATGGTTTCCAATGAAAATCACCCAAAAAGGCAGCAAAATTCAGAGGAGACGCTTATTTCGCTTCTTCAGTGCTGGTCTTTGATGACCACCATCATCATCACTTCCACATTCATCCTCCTGCACCTCAAGAGCTGCAGGTACCACTATGCCCCTACGAATAAATCAATGAAGTGAAAATTACAGTTAAAACATTCTATATTTTTACGAAGAGTTACAACGCACATTCACAAGAACAACACCAAGCCTTCTCCATTAAGCATTTCCATGCTAGTGAAAAATCTCTACATAGGGCACAAAACTCTATTACCAAAATTCAATCCTATATAAAGAGGATAAACACTGAACCCAACTAAAAATTTCCATTTATTGGAACTACACATCATCAAAAGTAAGTAAAACCAATCTACAAATTTATGATAAATTACAAGAATGATATGTCACAGAGGCAATGTTTCTTAATATAAGGTGCCTTGCCACTTGAAGGATCACAAAAAATGAAGTAGAATATGAGACTAAATAATTATTTCGACATTTTGTCATTGGAAAATATTTATTTAACTTCCATATTATTTTCTAATAAAGTCTATTATTTAAGAACACAGCAGTATTAATATGTAAATATCACATTTTAGAATACTATTCTACTAACAACTAAATATGTTTCATATTATTATGATATTGTTGAGTCTCAGAGCCAGCCAACAATTCCAACCCACCTTCTTCTCTAACTTTTAGGGGATGCCAACTTTCACTGGAAAAACATAGTCTTTACAAACAATACTGACATATCACTGGAACATCACACAAGAGCCTTGACACTTGTTGGCATAATCAATAATGTTAAAAGAAATAATATTTACAATCAAAACCAATTCAGAGTCTCTGCATTCCAATCTAATCTTAAAACAATTGCCACAATTTAAAAATATGTGGAGGTTCAATGCCAGTTATAAAATGTGTTTGACTGCAATATTGTTTCCAAATCAAAGTGCCCATCAAATAACCGCTCTCTATATTCCTCTAGTTCCCACAACTTCCTCCACTCTAGATATCCTTCACGTATCAATGTGTCAAACTGTGATTTTATTGGCATGGAATTGCAGTTGTTTTGTAACCAGTAAACAATCATTTCTACCAAAGCAATACAATCATTCTCCCCTGTAGCACTTCGTTGGTCAATTGAAGCAAAAAAAACTTCAGTTGATAGCTTCATTTTTCCATCTCTGCTAACCAGTACTTTATGTTCCCAACTACTAATGGTAAAGTTGTCATCTCTAAATTCTAAACATCCAGACATGTTCAGAGCTACACTAGAATCAATCTCATTTACCTGCAACAAATAAACAGATATTGATATCAATATCTACCAGATATTGCAAGAGATAGTTAAACACAAATGAAGCAAAAAACAACAAGGTTCTATTAGTTTCTAAATTGATGTTGAAGTAAATTCAATATTTGAAAATAATCCATATCTAGAAGCATCAAAATGTAATAAAAAGTATTCAATCCAAACAAAATATCTCAAACTCTCATGAGTCGTGGAAAACTAAGTAACACACATCCAAACTTGTTTGTAGCACCAAATGAAGCACTCAAAAATTCCAAAAATAGTACAAGCACCCATCAGTATTACACCAGTACTTTTCACCATGGTATGAATAATGTGACATAGTTATAAGGGAAGAAAACATCAAGAGACAAGTTGTATATCACTAGGTAAGGCCACATGGTGAAGCTTGATTAAAAGGAAACCAAGCCAACAATCATCTCCACTGGATAAAAAATAAACTTAAATTCATAAAAACAAACAAAATGTTCGATATGTTTTTACTTAAAAATGTGAAGATCCCAAATTGTAATCACAAGCATTCAGGCCAAACACATTACCATACATGATACACAATCGTTGATTGTAGCACCAAAATAATGCAACCAAATATGCCAAAAATAGTACAATCATGCATCAATATTGCACCATAAACTTTCCTATATTAAATTTATGTATTGTGCAGAGTGATATGGTCAGGAGTAGAAAAAACGATAAGAGACAGTAATCTGTACCATTTATTGGGGGGATAGTTGTGTAGGAAAGCTTTATTGTCTGTGATCAAAATCAGTATTATCTCCACCCTCTTCTTTGCAATCCTTCTTCAACGATGGTCTCCCCTCTCTCGTGTTGCTATGAAACTTACCTTTCTTATTTTCCATGAAAGAAGATTCTGCATGGAAGTTTGCTGCAAAGGGTCATCAAATTCTAAAGAAGATAGATCCTCAATCAAATTTGGAATTAGTTCTAGACTCGGTATACTATTCATCATCCAATTGTTGCCAACTAATTTTTCTGCAGAGTCTAGATGAAGGATACCTTCAATGACAAGATTAGCTGCAAACAAAGTTCCATAACTCCAGGACTTCTTAAATCTAGATCAAAGCCTGTAATCAGATCTGCCCTCTTCACATTCATCATCAGAAGCTGAGTCAAATGACTCAGCAAATTCACATTCCTCACTCCTTAGATACATTTTATCATCACTAAACAAGAAGGTTAACAATTATTCCATTCAGAAAATACCCTTAAATCACTGATTTTGCACTATTTTTCTTCGTGAAAAAATTGATGATGTGTTTTGAGCCTTCTAATGTTGAATTGCTGGCCGATTTCAGTGTCTAGTATGTGAACTTTGGGCTGCTAATTCAACTGTTGGTCAAACTGAGCATAAAATCCCATGACAAAAACATTGATTTTATTAAAGGAAAAACCAACTTCAGGGAAGAATTTTTTTCTGCTATTTCATAAGGGAATAAGGGAATAATATGTATCCTCCTTCAAGTAACTACAGTTTTCATTCAAATATTTTCAAAATGATTTTTGTAGATAGCCTTCCTAATGATTCATCTTTAAATTCAAGCAATTTTCACATATTTTTTTGTATGTTTTCAACGACAGTGTAAAGAGGTTTCCTTATATGAATTCAACAACAATATCACTTGAAATAATATATTTTATGTGATGGTGAATGAAGAATCTTTGATGTTGCAAATTAATCCAGTGAGGGCACAATTTGACTTGTCGGCTTTTCCAGCCACAAAAAACTCAAATGGAAGAGCCTTAGAATAACTCCCATCAACCCACACAACATGATGATCACCTCCCTCCTTTGCAGTGCTCACACACAAAAGCAATAAGTTACAGGCAAAGAGCAATGCCACCTCAATATGCAGATTCATGAGATCTCGAGGAGACCCTCGACCTCCACCCATGAGACCCTTGCAATAGTGTCTTTGTCTAGGCCCTTTTTACAATCACATAAGACACCCTCCTTCCCATTGATCCATGTCTCTGCAAAGAGAATCCTTGTTGTGCAGTTTTATGTTAGTCATAAGACAGATATGTGTTTGGTGTTCAAACAGGCATCGTGAATATACATTATTGTTTGGCTGTGCACGTCCAAATAGTGTAGGGGATAATTGGAGTTTATTTTATTTTGATGTTTGTAGATGATGTGGCCCTTATTTTCTCATCCCCAGAAAAATTGCAAAGGAAGCTCGATGCCCTGGCCCTTTTCTGTGATCTTCATCATTTGAAAGTCAACCTAGGTAAAAACCAAAGTCATCATCTTCAACATGTTGAAGAAAATCCTCCTTGATTGCAATATATTTCTCAAAGGAGAGGAGATCAACATCACCAAATCATATACTTATCTAGGGGTACTATTCACAAGACCTTAATTTAGTTTGCAACATGCACTTCAGCCTTGGAATTCTCCAACGTTCTCCAAAATCTCCTAAAGGAAAAACTGTTGTTGGCTTCTTCTCGCGAAAATTGAAATAACATTTCTTCATATTTTTTGTCCTCGATATACCTTTGATTCTCAAAATAAGAAAAACTAATATGTACACCTCAAAACACACAAAGATAACAATATGTTTTCTTTGTCTTCAACAACTCCCTGAGATACGGTCAAAACAATCAATTTTGGACCCAAATTACAAGCAAGTAATAGCCCAAAATCATTGAATCCTAAAGTAAAGCTAAAATTATGATAATGTGCATTTACCACAAGCGAGCTCTTCTGATTCTTGGTATTTTAGAAGCCCGCACGCAGTCAGCACAGAGCATATCGAGACAAAATGTTTCTTCGTATTCACTACCATCAATACACCTTCCACACTTGTCACAACGTGCAATACAAAATGTAAAATCCCGACACTCATTGTCTAGTATTTTTTCTTTTGGAAAATTTCATTGGCGCAGTCATAAACAAGCCTTGCATTCCCACATCTAGGGCAATCTTCAATATCAATTGTACTATCATCATCGTATGAA
This sequence comes from Pinus albicaulis, assembly GCA_034641835.2. Classification (NCBI taxonomy): domain Eukaryota; kingdom Viridiplantae; phylum Streptophyta; class Pinopsida; order Pinales; family Pinaceae; genus Pinus; species Pinus albicaulis. Next base: position 955,574,717 of record CM076575.1, on the reverse strand, counting down.
AGTGAATAATAGCGACCATTGGGATAAAACCATGGTTTTACTGAATGATACTTCTGTTGTAAACCACCATCCAAAAGGTAATTCAACTTCTCAAGGTGCTCTCTTGTTATCCCAAAAAGACCACTACTTCTCAACTGCTTCAATCCATGCATGTCGCATTCTTTGTGTGCTTTGAAATTTTTTACAGTGCCATTGGCAGTCAACCTTGTGCAGCCTGAAAAACATAACTGCAAAGCCCAAAAACAAGTGCACCACATATAGTCAAGGGCAGAGTAGGAGGTACCAAAAGAAAATTATATTTCACACAAAACTTTTGAATTAACGAGCTTAACTTGAGAAAGTGTAAGATAAAAATATAATTGCATGACGAAAAACCTAATACACTTGATAACAAAAACAAAAGTCCAAAATCAATGCACAATATGGTTTTGAAAGGAATGGACAAACTGAATAAGAGAACAACCTACAAGAAGTACCTTCCATGCAACATCATTTTCACATAAATGCATTACCTTCCCATGTTTCCAGATATCTAATGAAGCCACCAATGTGTGCAATAATAGAAGACAAATCAAGAAACGAGAGAAATTCAAACACATAAGAACATGGAATACCAAATGGAAGAGTTGCACAAGTGCCTCCCTTGAAGGTTTCAACACTTTGGGGAAAATTATACCTACGTTTCCTTCAAAAAATAGGCTTCTAATACTTTAAGTTTCTATCATTTTATCATTGTATTTAAAGGATACTAAGGGTTAAATTCACATGCAAAAACATCCATTTAGTAACCCAGTTTGAAAACATTTTACGGGAAGCACAATTCCATATCACAAAACCCATGCAATTACATTAACTGAATCTAACTGTTTGACATTGCTAATCCTGCCAAAATGCAAAAAATCTATATTCAGAAAGTAAATATATTTGTGTCTTCAAAATGTCAAGTGCAACAACAAATTCATCTTTTTGTAATTTCTCAAAATCAGAAACCAACAAAGACAAATACCAACCTTTGTAATCTTTGGACTAATGTCGAATACTTGCTTTAGTCCATCATCTATAATTTTCAGGCACTCCACTAAAGTCAATTTTCATAACTGACCTTGAGACCTTTCAACAAGTTTTAAGAGTGTAGAAATTTGAATAATAGCTGAATTATTCACTGAGATTATCCTGATTACACACTATTTAAGCTTCATGCATAATACATAACCTCTTCTACAATTGATCATCAATATGAAGAAATAGAAGCAGTCGCATGCGCACATTAAAACATAATCAAGCACACATATAACACAGTATGTAATGGGGAAATCATACAGCTGAAAACCCCCAACTATCTGTATGTTATAATGATAGAGAACATGTAACAATCATAGTACAATACTCCTCACAAGTACTCAGTACTATCTCCAATAGTTACACACAAACTAGCTCAAATCTGAACAAGTCACAGGTTCAAATCTCCTCCACTGTTTGCCTGCCTCTACTGCGCAATCCAAGATGAGAATGAATGAGATCCAAGTTCAAATCCCCTTGGCTTGTACTACGCAATCCTCATTGGAAATCTCAATCAATGTGTGTGCAAATCTCATGCCATGACTATAGTCACGACTAATAGTAGACTCACCCTTTCACCCACCTCTCACCCTGGTCTCCACTGAACTGTCCATGCATTGCAGTTAACTGATGTGTTCTTTAGTTGATTTATGAGTTAATAATTAGTGAATTAATTAATAATTAATTCACACCACTCATCACTAGTGTATTTTTCGGTTAGACTAAATACAACTAGTTCAACTAAGTTAAACAGAACACAACTCCACCAACTGTCTCATCAACTCCACCAAACTCTGCCACATGAGTTCTAACTGAAGTCAACCATGCAATAGCTCAACTAACCCTTAGGAAAAGCGTATTTCCTTCTGTCAGCTGCATGTGCCACATCCAAGCATCAAATTGAAGTGCTCCAAGAAGATAAGATAATGTTTATAGTCTAAATATTATTAAGGGTTAATAATATTCGACTGTTCTATTTTTAGCCCGACAGTCTAAAAATAGATTCCGCCCAATGTCTAAAAATAGAGGTCCATCTATTTTTACCAACATGACCAATCATCCATAAATAGCATCATGCAACTCATAGACCATGATCCATATGTCTAAAAATAGACATAGTCTAAAAATAGACTTTGCGACAAAAATCACCTGTGTGGGCCCCACCTAGTTTAGGTGATCACTTTCCAACTAAGATCAGGAATGATGTTTCAGGATGCCTCCTTCACTGTTTCTTGTTGCAATCTTCAACACTCCCTCTCAACAAGAAAGGACTGTCTTTGCATGCGACATGCAACTCCATGCATTCGCCCTGTAACCTTCACAAGCACCATGCAACTCCATGCATCTGCTCTGCAACTCCTCTGAAACTGAATAGGCTCCAAACAACTCAATCAATCTGATGCATCTATCATCAAAGTCTTTGACTTCTGCTGGGCCCAATTGCACATGTCATTAGGAACCACTGCGCTGTTGAACTCTTGCACCCATGCACTCTGCACTTGCTGTCAACTCTGATTCGCGCTCCAGTATCTGACACTGTCACTTTGATCTGCTTGCATCAATCCAACTGATCATGCTACTGCTGCGCTGTGGGCACCTCATAGCCAGGTTCAATTCATGAGATCCACACCATCTCATGAATCCTGCCCAGAAATCTCCTCTTGGGATTAATCATGCATGTCGCCCCACCTCTCACCTGGTGGTATAGCTGCATGCACTCCCTCTGCCCATCTGGAACGAAATTTCTCTACATGAGTGGTTTCTTCCACTCCATGATCCTCATCTTGTGGCTGCTCCATATCCCGAGGTTCACTATTACTAGCATGCAAAACTTGCTCCCTCTCAAGCATCAATTGCATGTCTTTCTTGTACTTCCCAACAGTAGGAAGCTCCGTAGACATCCCATCTACTTCAAGTCTGTAGATATTCTTTGCTCGAATCCCAACCTTCTTGACTTGTCCTGTTGCCTTGTGCCGAAGGAAAACTTTTCCTTCACTAAATACAACATCATACCCTTTATCCTCTAACATTGCGACTGAGATTAAATTCTTCTTTAAACCTGGAACATGCACTACATCTTGTAAAAGAATGAGTTTACCTGACTCCCTCTGAAAGGTCCACCAAGTCACTGAAAAGATTCACATCTCCCGTCATGTGAAAGGAAGCGCCACTATCAAAATACCACCCCGATCCCAATGCACTAGACACCATGCATGCGATCAATTAGAAGTCCAGCTCAAATTTCGAGGCAAGAGCCTCACCAGCTGCAACTCCAGCAACCTGCTTGTTCTTCTTCTTCTATGGACAATTCGTGGCGTAATGCCCATGCTCGTGACAGTGAAAACACTTCACTTTGGACATGTCACGCTCTTTACCATCCGCACCGAATTGAGAAGCATTCTTCTTGCCCTTCCACTTCCTTGCTTTGGCAGCCAAAGCGCAATCTTCTTCATCAGATGCCTTTGATGAAGATCCATCCCTGGTATTCCGCCTGATCTCCTCTTGCACAAGATCCGACCAAAGTCGCTCCCATCCTGGCAATTTTTCCCGACCATTGACAGAGTCCTGATAGGAGTGCCAACTCTTCGAAATCCCAAGGAGAGCCAAGCTCACCAATTCCTCATCATCCACACTAACTCCTACACTCCCAAGCTCATCCCTGTAGTGGACAAACTTTGACAAGTATACCGGAATAGTGTCATTCTTCTCCATCTTTATTTTCCTAAGTTTATCCTTGAGCGCCAACTTCCTCTGGTCGCTCTTGCTTTGGAATAAATCTATCAATTCTTTCCACATCAAGTATGGAGAATATTTTCCATGCAGGCTAGATACAATGTGATCCTTCACGCCCTCCAACAGAATCCTTCGACACCTTGCTGTCTTCTTTTGCCAAGCCTCAACCAAGGCTGCATCGCTAGGCTTTGGAACTTCAGAATCTATGAACTCCTTCAGCCCATTGTCATCGAGCACCGCCTCCATCCTATCTTTCCATGCAATATAATTTGAGCTGCATTCAAGAGAATACTCCAATCGCAATCCTTGATAAGACATTTTGATTTCGACACCAAGAAAACACTACTGCAAATTTGAATTCCACCAGCTCAAAACTCAACCGCTTCCGATCTGTGAGAACAAAGTATTTCTAGCACAGAGATCGACTGTAGGGGCATTTGCTGGATATATCACCTTTCAGAGAAAGGATGGATCCAGAGGCTACCTGGCCCGCTTACAGACTCTGTCTACCGAAATAAATTGTAATCACTGTAATAGATCCGATGATCAATTCTCGCTCCGATACCATGTAGAAATTTGAATAATAGCTGAATTATTCACTAAGATTATCCTGATTACACACTATTTAAGCTTCATGCATAATACATAACCTCTTCTGCAATTGATCATCAATTTGCGGAAATAGAAGCAGTCGCATGCGCACATTAAAACATAATCAAGCACACATATAACACAGTATGTAATGGGGAAAGCATACAGCTGAAAACCCCCAACTATATGTATATTATAATGATAGAGAACATGTAACAATCATAGTACAATACTCCTCACAAGTAGTCAGTACTATCTCCAATAGTTACACACAAACTAGCTCAGATCTGAACAAGTCACAGGTTCAAATCTCCTCCACAAGTCTGTCTGCCTCTACTGCACAATCCAAGATGAATAATGATGAGATCCAAGTTCAAATCCCACTAGCTTGTACTGCGCAATCCTCATTGGAAATCTCAATCAATGTGTGTGCAAATCTCATGCACAGCTATAGTCACAACTGATAGTAGACTCACCCTTTCACCCACCTCTAACACTGGTCTCCACTAAACTGTCCATGCATTGCAGTTAACTGATGTGTTCTTTAGTTGATTTATGAGTTAATAATTAGTGAATTGATTAATAATTAATTCACACCACTCATCACTAGTGTATTTGTCAGTTAGACTAAATACAACTAGTTCAACTAAGTTAAACCGAACACAACTCCACCAACTGTCTCATCAACTCCACCAAACTCTGCCACTTGAGTTCTAACTGAAGTCAATCATGTAATAGCTCAACTAACCCTTACGAAAAGCGTATTTCCTTCTGTCAGCTGCATGTGCCACATCCAAGCATCAAACCGAAGTGCTCCAAGAGGAAAAGATAATGTTTATAGTCTAAATATTATTAAGGGTTAATAATATTTGACTGTTCTATTTTTAGCCCGACAGTCTAAAAATAGAAACCGCCCAATGTCTAAAAATAGAGGTCCATATATTTTTACCAGCTCGACCAATCATCCATAAATAGCATCCTGCAACTCATAGACCATGATCCATATGTCTAAAAATAGACATAGTCTAAAAATAGACTTTGCGACAAAAATCACCTGTGTGGCCCCCACCTAGTTTTGGTGATCACTTTCCAACTAAGATCAGGAAAGATGTTTCAGGATGCCTCCTTCACTGTTTCTTGTTGCCATCTTCAACAAAGAGGGAATCATCAGTGAGCCTTCAACTTAAAGGATACCCCACATGTATAGTTTTCCATAGACAAGGATCATCTTTCACTACAACATGAAGAGACTTGCAAACTTTTTCAATGGAAATAAGATCTTGCAGGCCCAAATACCAAAGGGAAAAATGAAGCCCATCATGGGGTTCTCTTTGTCATCCTATACCACTGCTACCTTCCATGCTTACCAAAACAACCTCGGTTTCACCCTGAGAAATCTTGAAATAATCATAATAAGCTGATGTGGTTCCTTTGGTTCCACCAGCATTGGTGACATGGTCAGCTGTTGGTGAAACCAACATTCTAATCTCCTTAGCATTATGATCAAATTCCACTGTTCTTCCCAAGTCAGGGAACTCAGCTCCGCCTTGGCATAAAAAGTGTAATTGCATAAAATTAATGTCGGTCTCATGCCAATAGGTCTCCTACGATGAATGCACAGGAACCTAGTATATAGACCATTTTTCTCTTCGCTTATCTACCCAGGGCTTATTTCCCTTTCCAAATATCAATAATTCTTTTCCAAAAAAAATCTATAATAAGAAAAATATTTTACTATATTCTAAAAGGTGAAGATGTCGAAACCATGCCACAAAGTGAAAGGAGATAAATTATCTTTCATCAAACCACCAAATATATAAAGAAAACAATAATAATTATACTAATAAAACTAGATCTATCGATCTATGCATGATATGAGAACCATAAGCATTCAAGGGACTAAAAAAAATATTTGATCCAAACAAACCAAAAATTTCAAACTCAACAAAATCCTCTAAACACAAGCAACATACAAACCAATAAAATTTTCTAAGATATCATAGCTAGACATCAACACAATTTCATGTACTTTAATAAGCCCATTGTTGCTTAGTGTTAGACTTCTTAAATTGGTTATTTATCATTTAATACTAGGACACTATCTATGTGAAAAGAAATAGCTCCCAACTTCATCAAATCCGACTTCATTTCCAGTCAAATATCAAACCCAGCTTCATTTCCAGTTCCAATATAAAATCACACATTTTCAAAATATCAATAATTATTTTCCAAGAAAATATAAAACTCGAAACTCAACAAAATTCCCCAAACACAAGCAACATATAAACCATTAAAATTTTCCAAAATGTTAGAGCTAGACATCAAGGTAGTTTCATGTACTTGAATGAGCCCATTGATTCTTTGCGTTAGTCTTGTTAAATTAGTTATTTTTCATTTAATACTAGTCAGACACTATCTATGTGAAAAGAAATAGGCCTCAGCCTCATCAAATCCAACTTCATTTCGTGTCACAAATAAGAAACAAACAATGTAACGATTAAATATGAAACATCAATATTAAAATAACATGCATGAAAGAAATGTAGTTGCAATGTTGCAATGAAAAATACAAAATATAGAACCCATTTTTACCTAAATTTGACATATAGTAATCTTGCATGATCAACGAAACATGTATACCAAAATAAGAGTCATAGGATATTTCAATTTCCCAGTTCTCATCTTGGTCATCATTTTCTTCATTGTGAACATGATCTTCTCCAAATGAACGGTCATTATGAGCCTCCAAAACATTATGTTCTCTATCAAGTTCATTAGATAAATTTGTTATATTGTTTTCTCCCCTTCTATCACAATCTAATCGCCAAAGCGCTAGTGCTCTTTCATATGGAAAATTTTTACTGTCATACTTTGTTGCATATAATCTTAAACATGTATCCACATGTTTATCAAGCTTTTTCCTCAACTTTTACTTCAAGAATAATAGTGCACTAAACATTCTCTCATCCTCCACTAATCCCAAAATCATGGTTTGACACAAATCTGCCAATTTGAAATATTCTGATATGTTTTCTTATAGGTATTGGCTAGCACTTAAAGTAGTACATAATCTTTTTATAGCACCATTTTCATTAGGATTCTCCAAAAAATGATATTGCTTCCACATTGTTTCAGTAAAGTGTCCACCTTGTTGATACAATTTTGATGAATCTAAAATACCTTCAATGTTTTCTCCATGTATCGAGACTTTCTTGCAAAAGTGGTCTAATAAACATTTTAATATCTTTTAAAAATCATCTTTTAAATTACTTGGACATTGAAAATTGTTACAATATTTAGGGTATACCACACAAATGGCCTCCAATAATTCATCTCGAGGAAATCGTTCTCTTATCTCTGATGATAGTGATCTTGAAATTTCTATCAAATTTTGTCTCACTGAAATCACAATATTATCAAATTGATTTCTTGACATGAGGCAATATTTAGTGATTTGTCTTGTTTTACTAATATAATGAAAGGTAACCATATACCCACACACTTCGATACATAGTATCGCTTTTTCATCAAACATCAAAAAAAATTCCATATTTTCTATATTGATGATCTTAGTCCAACTTGTAAACTTTGGACCAATAAAAGAGTCTGTCATCATATACAAATTATCCAATGTAAGACATGCTGAATTTCTCGTATTTTTGTATTTGGAAATATACGGTGTGTGATTCTGAGACATTTTCACGAGGACATTCATTTCATGTAGCATAGGAAGAATTCCAACCAATGTCAATAATGTCTCTATATCAATTAGTCGAAAAAGAAAATCTTGATCTTTGTCTACATTGTAGTGATTTCCATACATCAACCCCACCAAAGATTTGAACTCACTAAATAGTCTTTGAGCTGGTCCATTTAATGAGATCCATCTTGTATCAACATCTTTCAGCAGTTTTTTTCCATCTATAACACTATCTGCAAATTGTTGAAACTCTAGTTTTTGCATGAGTCTCACGTACAATGTCTTCAACTTTTGAAACTAATGGAAACTTGCTTACTATTTTAAATGCAAGATTCATCCTATGATACATACAATGAATATTAAGCATATATGGTGAAGCTGATAGTTGTAGTCTAACACAAAGGCCATTCCTTTGTCCTTTCATTACCGATGCTCCATCTGCTCCAACACATACCAAATTTTTTGCAATCATTAAATGATCCATACCACTTTCCTTCAACTATTAAGAACAAGTTCATAAATATTTCCAACTGTAGAAGTCTCTCTCACATTTTTAATCCCAAATATATAGGAATGCCTAATATGTTCATTAACCATATAAATTCTCATGCAAATCCATGAAGTATTATCTATAGTCGTAACCTCATCCAAAGATAATGCCAAAAACCTAGCATTTGCAATCTCCTATTGAAAATCATCATTTTCTACTTGAGCTAGATATCTTTCCCATTCCCAACCACTAGTTACAAACCAATGAGAAGATGAAAATTTTGGCACATGAAGAAAAGATAGAAATTTCATGTGATCTGGATAATCTGTCATAGGACGACCTTTACATAAGATGTGAAATACAATGCTCAATTGTATCGTATTGGATAACAAACTTCTTTCCATCGTGTTTTCAAATAGAGATATGATGGTTCCTCCACTTGCCTCAAGTTTCCTCTTACTTATTAAATATTTTTTGTATTCTTCCACACATTGGATATGTCGACATTCCTCAAAAGATTTTCATCTGACAACAGATTTCTCTTTACCATTTACAATTTTCCTTGCATACACCTTTCCTACATGCTTTTTTATTGTATCTAGATTCATCTAAAATTTCACTACCTTGAAACTTTTCCAACTACACATAATACATATAACTTCTCATAAAACCTCATTCACACTTGTAGGAGGTATTTATTCAATAAATGGAAAACTTGAGACCCAATCATCTTGGAATTGTCTCCCTATGGTCCACTGGCCTTTTTGCCTTTTCCGTGAATGGATTGTGTCACTTTCCAAGGAAAAATATTTAACATTTTCATCACTAATTTATGTTGAAACTACATTTATCACATCTTGATCACTTGAGGAACCTATTCTTTCATCCATCATATGGATATCATATTCATTTTCACAATAGTTAACATCTCTCTTAGTAACAGATTGTTCAAAGGAGCTTGAAGCATGAAGAGAATGTGTATTCTTGGATTGAGGCTATTGAAAGTATGATAATACATCCATTTGCCTTGATGGTTTCTTCCTAGGATTAGCTTTTGACATCTCACTGATATTCTAGAAGTAAAATTTCAAATCTATCTAGAAACCTACATCAATAGTTTCTGAGAGTTGAGAATTACTAGATTTGTAAGTAGCATTCAAAGTAAAATAAGTGTAATGCTCACAAAAACCATTAAGCAATTTTTTATTAAAATGTTGTGCCAAGGGAAAAGCCCAAAAGAAAAAATAAATCATTATACACAAAAAAATAACATCATGATTCATCATCTATAAAACAAAGAACATCATTCAAATGTAAAATATATAAAAAATTCCATTAAATTAATTCATATCTCCAAATCACCTAATGAACACTTGAAAGTTTTAAACAAAAAAACAAATTATTACAATAACTTTAATCATCCTTCGCAAAACACCTCTCCATCCGAAGATTATATATAAATATATATGGTGAGAATTTTCTCCAAGATCAAAGATTAATTAGAATAGGTGTTGCTTACACCTACAATTTTCCACTATACTGTTTTTAAGGTTGATGTCTTTATAAACCAACTTATACATACTCAAGCATAAATAGATATTTAGTTATTATATCCCCACCATACAATGACTCAAAATATGCACATTTCATACATTCATACCTGTGGTTTTTGTTTCTGGTGCTAAAATACATGTGGTTTTTGTTTCATGCCTTGTGGGCCCTCTTTGGCTTGTGGTTATTATCTATGAGATGGCCATAAGAATAAGAATTCATTATACTCCAGAAGACTAAATTCATTCTACTCCAGAAGACTAAATTCATCCAAATTCCAAAAGACTGAAGCTGGAAAAAATGGGGGGATGCATGGACACAGCCCAGGGATGCATGGAGGGAGGGATGCTACGTGGGGGTCATCACCTGGTATCTCATCGCTTTGAAGTATGTAGCTCAGGCAAGTACCTTTTGCACAAGCCTTGTGTCTAAACATGCAGAATTCACCCACATTTCACCTTAGAATATGTATTGATGTAACTTAGCCTAAGTTACTTAGGAAAAAGCACATAATTATATGTTGGCTTATTGAGATAAAATAAAAACTTCAATGAAGTAAATTATTTACTTTAGTGATTAATTTCTAATCTAGTCGTCGACCTCAAGTAAGGCGAGATCTAATCTTGTTTTTCCATCACTTTGAGGTTAGGTTTAGGGTTAGGACTATGGTTTTGGATCAATTTAAAGTTATAAAGGTAAGGCTAAGTTGAGGAGATGAGACACAACAACAACACAATATTGAGAGAGGCTTCCTAGTGAGAGAATGTAGAGAGGTTGGTGATCAATTTTGTATTTCCTCAGTTGAGCCATTATCCTAGGACAAGATCCCAAGTAAGTTCCATGATTAATTTATTAATGAAGAACTGTTGATTAGGCAGAAATTTGTTTGTGTATGTGATTCAAATCGAGGTTTTTGCTTTTGCAGTATTTTTCGTGTTAAGAATGTAGTTGTATATTGCTTTATTTAATAATTTTTGGGAACCAAATACTAAGTGTTGGGTATGAGAGAGTCTAACACACGGGACCAAGTAACTCCCATACAAGACCCTGAGTTAGATGTCACAGGACAAACACACAGTGCAATGCAAGGACATCTTAGAACTAGAGACAAGCCAATGTCCATGCTTATGTCCATGCTTCAAGCAACCAATGATCAATACAGATATTCTTGTTTGCAACCTTGATTGTTAGGAATGATGGGGGTCTTAAAATTGTCACACACACTAGGATCCCACCCATGATACATGCAATAGTCTTGGATATTCTCCAAATGTCTTGATTAAACAATGCATTATGCCCTTTACAATGATTGAGGATTTATTGGACCCCTCCTTTTTCTTTGGGTGCGGCCTCTAGTGTCAATGCCACTAGATGTGTTCCTTTTTTTTGGTATTCTCACTCTTGGCTTCATTTCTTCTCATGTATTTTTCATTGTCCTCTCTTTGATTAGTTTCTTAGCTTCATGAAGCTTCACTAGTTGCTTATTTTTTAACAATTAAGCAAAATTCAAGCAGTTGGACATGTTGTTTTACTTATATTTCCCTTGATGAATTGGTTATAATAATTTGAAATATATCCTCTATCATTTTTTATGATTAAAGTGAGGAGGAAGGCAACTAGTCAGTTACTCGTGACATTTACACACTCCATAGAGAAGACGGAGGAATTGGGCTAATTAACAACCATATTTCTCCAAGGATGGTTTTAGCGACTAAATGGCTTGCAAGGAAAAATGAAGGAGAGGCTCCTTATGAGGTATTTTTCAAGCATAGGCTAAAAACAACTTCACATATACACAACATCCAAGCCCCTAATGATTTACGATATAATCATAGGTGAAAATTCCTTTAATTTGCCTAGATTCAAAGAATTCCCAAAACAATTTGGAATCATTGCAAGTATTATTTCATGAGCTTGACTAGGTGTTAAGGATTTTTAAGAGTGTTCTTACACAAAGACACCAAGTGGGCCACATTGATAGGTGTGCAAGAAAAAAACTATCAAATAAAGGCTTCAAGTGTGAAGCAATTTACATTCAAGCTTGAAAAACCATAGGTCAATTAACCACTTCTAAATTCCTAATGCCTCTCAATTGTATAATGAATATTGATGTTGTATATAAATTGATTTTATCTACAAAACCAATCATTATGACATAATAGAGTGGGAACATCATTCTACAAAAGCTAACATGGTTAGGATTTAGAATATTCTCTTGCAAAGCAATCAGGGGCCTCTTTTCTAATGCCTCAACAAAAGTGTATTATATGTGTATTTTATCTACTATTGTACTTTATTCAACTTAACTTGTGAATTTTAAGGGTGACTTGGGCTAAATTGATCACTCATCTAAAAATGTATTTTATAGTCATATACCTAAGAAACTTGATCAAAGATGATTGTGTTCCACTAATTTCATACTACTATGTATCTAAATACAATCTTGAGTGGGAAGCATGTGTACAATTCAACAATCTCCTCTTATGTTTTTCATGCTTCCTCCCTTGCTACCGGACTTGTATCTGAGTATTTTGCATTGTTGTCACAATGTTCATATCGATTGGTATCAAATCCTAAACTATGGGGATTTTTCAAAATTCCCAGTGGTTCAAGTAATTTATATGCACCTCCACACTTTCTTTGCATGTTTTTAAAATACAATGTTGTGCACCATTCTTCAAGTTTCCCATAATCATGATCTATGTTATTAACATCTCTTTGTACCACTAGTATAGGCACTATGTTGTTCACCCATATTAGGGCTTTATCACCCGGTTTCTCACCCATATATGGATGGGGTAGTTTGTGTAGGCAGGCTTAGTAGGTAGTTGGTTTAGATGCTCGCACTTTTTGGTCCTTTCAAATTTGAAGTTTCGGTGAAGCGCCTTAATGCAAAGAACTTGAATAAACAAACTCCTCGCGGTGAGAAGAAACCCCGACTCTGACTAATCAATTCCTTTCTCTTTCATCCATGTAATTCTTTGACATTATTGTGATTCTCCTACATTTATCCGACAATACAATATAGTTCATCCTAACATTAACCTCCCCCCCCCTGACAGCTCATCCCATCAACCGTATGGATGGGAGAGGGAACCCTCAGGCCTGGGAATGACAGATCTGAACTCACTGCTCTCCCCCCAGTTTACCAAGTATACCAACAGTCGTGAGGAATATATATATATATATATATATATATATATATATATATATATATATTCCCCATCACTCACCAGGATTACTTGGAATAGCTAGAAAGGTATACCAACAAAAACTATCAAGTATTTGAATTTTGGATTTTGGGCATTCCCTTTGGTATTCATATCTTTAACTTAAACAATAATGGTGGATGTTGATTAGATTTCATAGAAACCTTCATAATTGGATGTATAGGAATCTACCACTAGGAAATAAGATAACTATCTTCAAGGGAGTTTCACTTACTTGTATGGTAGTATTTGGCATTGTTAATATCGTTTCCATATCAAGAAGAGTGCTCATTTTCTGCATTTCTATATGTTCATGCAGCCAATGATGCTCTTAGATCTACAATCTAGTTTTGTATCTTAGATCTATTGGATTATAAATGCTTATACTTTTATCGAAGTGGCCATTCTGCTCCAACATTGTATCAACACTAATGTACTTAAAAATTCCATGGACTTATTTGTGGTCATTTGTTGCACATTAATAGACTTATCTTATCCCATTATCTTATCTGGAAAACTTCTACACATTTGACAATACACTCTTCTACTTGCATACTTGCTCCTTTGCTTGTCATATTTCACATTGTCGTTACTGAGTTCATATTATATAGGAATGGCCACTTACCACATTTTTATCTATTCTACTTCTTAAAGGCAAGGAAAATATTTAGGCATTGCACAACTACATGGCAAAGAAAAGGTATCTTTCTTCCTAGACAAAAAATTACTGAATTTCTGCTTTGTTGATGACTTAAATACTTTGGAATTTTACTTGGAAGTCAATAACAAATAGATTGCACTCTTCAATGTTTAGAAATTTCAATTAAATGTTGCAATCAACACTTAATACATGATATTTTCACCCTTGGGAGATATAAGGGTGGACTTGTTTTAAGTGATATCTATACTCAAAGGACAGTTTTGATAACTTAAAACCTTGTATGAATAATCAAAGCAGAAGCTTCAAAATTGGATGTACAAGGATCTACTCAATAGGATTACTATCTTAGATACCATGGTTTGTAACAAGATGGAATATATCCTCCCTCAATCTATGTGGGTCAAAGAAAGGAGGAAAGAAAGGCTTCAATTTCTTGCTTAAAATTTGGGATACGTGCACCCTCAATAGTGATAAGAGAGGAAATTGGATGACTGATATACTCAAGTAACAGATTTAGAAAGTACATGGATTTTATGGATGATAAAATAACAATCCACTAAGTCTTTATCCACGATATTGACTAGATATTGAACATTAGAGTTCAGTGCTAAGGCTTGGATGTTACCTTTCTATAATATGTAGACAATAGGATGTGGGGGATAACATATGATATTACTCCACCATTGTACTTCACATGATTCTTATATTAATGAGTTAATATAGAACACATTTTCAACAAAAAAAATACTTCAAATGAGACATGAAATTAATTTATTTCCATGTTTAGAGGTTAGGTCATTAATATGTTTAATCTTACATCTATATTTAAGGATGTAATTTCAGGACCTAGCTTTTCCATGAGCCCACCTTCACACCATTCTATGTAATGTCGAGAGAGAAATTTATCAACTGAACTTTTAGAATATCTTCATTTAAAATCAGTAGTGCAACATCCATTGTTCTCTATAGAAATTTGGGGATCCAGCTTATTCCTCACTAATAAGGCATACAGAATATCTTCATTTAAAATCATTAGTGCAACATCCATTGTTCTCTACAGAAAGTTGGGGATTCAGCTTATTCCTCACTAATAGGGCATATATGTTGAAAGATGTTGTTTGGAGCATTGTTAGATCATCTCGCGTCTCATTATGATGAATAAGAGGCAAATATAGCATTATAATGGATGGAGATACCACCGAAGTATGATGAATAGTAGTTTGACATACCTTTTGTGCAACAGTTTCATGATCTCATTGGCAATGCCAGTTAGCTGAATGGGTTGTATAACCCATCAATATCTCTATATGATCGTGTGACTCGTCTGTACGTTCAAGGAAAAAGTACATTGCCAGCAGTAAATAAACTACTTATAAGCCCCTAAAGATATTGATCTTATGAAGATTGGTTGGTCATGAATGCCTTGTTGAATATATGGAGCTACGGTGACCCATCTTAGCTTCCATTCTCTGTGAAAGTGGGGATTCAATTACCCCATTTTGGCATGCTTTCAAATTTAGTTCTATAGCACAATTTCACAATACTATCCTTGTTTCACTGGAAAATGGTAGATGATGCCACCTGAAAATCGAGCCGATGTATCTTGGATCTTCACAAAAAATAAATTTAGACTATCCATGTTTTTATTAGATATTGACGCTCTAGATAATCAATATTTCTCTTCATTATGATTTTGTTCCAGATGATGTGGGTAAATGTTGACTCAATTTAGAATCCAATGTGAACACCCTTCCAATACAGCTCTTATGTTTTCCTATACATCAATGTCTGCTTCCAAATTGCGGAATCTGAAAGTGGTCAAACAGTTGCCTGATAGAATAAAGGGCTATAGTGATACCTAAATAGAAAGTTCCAATTCAAGCTACTTTGTATGAATATTTAAAGAATATTAATAGTATCACATTTTTTTATCAACATTGCATATTCTATACTAAATGGAGGCCATCATGATTGTTCGTCAATATTTATAAAAGGTTTCAATATTTTGGGAGAAGAATATGATTAAATCTCCTTTGGATACGAAGAAATCCACAACAAACAACAGAGTAATAATCAAGGTTGATTTGATACAAGGGACCACACTCAAGAAAAATATAGAAATATAACAAAATAACAACACTAAGATGAAGAAAATCCCAAAAAGAAAGACTAAACCAAGCCAACAAACTATAGCATTAGCATAGCAAAAAGGTAGAAAAAGTAATATGTGAACATGTACACCAGCCCACGGGTTAACATAAAAGCTGGGAAGAAAGGACACATGGAAATCCTGTGCTCGAGGCAAAACTTATTATGGTTCTACATAAGAGGTCCATCAAGCTAATCAACTCAAACCATACTACACTACCCAACCTACACCACCAAACCCACGCCATACACTATATGACATTGTCCAACACTGTATTTGAACCTTTGTGATGGTTGAAAATCACTGAAATGCTTTTTAATGATACAAACAGCTAACACACATACTAGAAGAATAACCATCTAAAAGTAATTCTATACTCAAATCCGATCCAGGATACAAATCTAATAAAATAAATACATTGGATCATGACATCTAAAAATGAAAAGACAAGTTTTGTACCAAATAACTTATTACATAAATAAACTTGAGAGAATGATAAATAGAAACTAGCAACCGAAATTGGCCTAAAACTCTGAGAAATTTAGGGAAAAACTGGGAATAAAAAGATTAAACAAAAGTTTGCAGGTTAAAGAAAAAATATAATTTTAGAAGTAGAAAAAGTAAGAAAAACTCAGTGGAAGAAGAAGATATTCTACAACCAGGTTACAATATTTATTCAATTGAATGATCCTCATTCCAAACCAGAGTAGCGAATGATAAACAAAAACTAGCAACCGTGATTGGCCTGAAACTCTGATAAATTTAGGGAAAAACTGGGAATAAAAATATTAAGGAAGAAGAAGACATTTTTGTTAAGGCTCACTGCAGCAAAGCCACCACTGCAAAACAACATTAGGGTAACCTCATGACAACGTTGTGGACATAGATATTTTTACATCACAAATAAGACAAATAATAATAAGTTTGTGTGTAACAAACAACACATCTCCGATAACCGAATGCATTGCCTCAGAGAAATCCGCTAAGATCGTTTATCATCGCCAACCAAAAATAGATTTTTGTTTGGTTTTGGGGACAGTAGTGGACGATGACCATTATCCCTTTCAAGAGATGGTTCAACAAGGCAGCAGGCTCTCCTTCCGTATTGCTATAGGAACTAATTTCTAATCGGCAAGCAGAAGCATATCCACTCCCAAGAAAAATAAAAAAATCACCACAAATAAAAATCCACATTCCATGGCTTACCTCTTGCAAATCACCCACAGAGCACCCACGTTCACTAGCATTGTTAAACTCGCACACTTCGAAGAAATCACCCATAGAGCACCCGCATTCACCAGCACTGTTAGACTCACACACTTTGCAGCAATCACTCACAGAGCACCAACATTCACCCGCATTCACCAATACTGTTAGAATATCACACTTCGAAGCATTCAAATTGGTGAATTTATAAAAAATAATAATTACTAGTTGCATTTGCAACACCGCTATCCAAACTCCAGAAGACTGGGCCTTATTGCCCTCGTCATTGACCTCCCTGTGCATAATCCTAACACAATTCATGATCCAAACCCCAGAAGATTGAAATTTCCAACGCAAATTTCAATCACCTCCAACTTCCAAGTCCCGACCCAGTAAAAATGGGGGTGAATGTCACTCCAATCTCCCTCCGACCTAGTAAATCGTGGCGAATGCAATTCAAAAGCGCTCTAGACAAGAAAATTGAGAGGAAAATCCAAGGTTTAATGATGTATGCGCCTTTATTTTTTTGGGCTAAAACTTAATAATTAATTATTTTTAAAATAATTATAGGGCTAACTATACAAAAGGGGTTTTATATAAAAAATTCTACCCTCCAAAATCTAAAACCCTTTAAAATTCGCCCCTAAAATTTTCCCTAATGTCCCGCTCTGAATGTTGCCTCAGATTCATAATGGGCATAACTATTTCAATATAACTCAGAATATTTATTATAACCTTTTTTGGAAATAGAATGATCATTTTTCATATTTCCATGTGTTTGGAATCGCTATCTGGAGACTCTAGACTCTCAGATTCGTGCTGGAACTGTCCCGCCGTCACAAAATTTCTGAAAAAATAGTTAATTGTAAATCAATGATAACTCCCTTGTCCGGACTCTGATTCGACCATTTTTTTTTTGAAATCAGGTGTGTTTTCAAGGGGAGCTCAGATCTATAACGATTTCTTTGAAATTTCGTAGTGAAAACTGCAAGAAATGATAGGAGAGCCACCGTCCATGAATTGTAGTCAGAAAAATTTCTGCAACAATACTGATTTTGAATCAGTGATATCTCCCTCATCTCGACTCTGATTTGACTAATTTGTTTTTTGAAATTGGTTATTTTTTTGCAAGGAATCCAGATTTTCTATTTTTTTCTAAAACTTTTGCACCAATATTTTCATATCTACTCTACAAACTCGTCTCCCAAAAAATTGCTGCAAAAAAATGAAAAAGAAAAAAAAGAATTCTTCTCACTTTGTCCAAGAAAGTGGAGAGGCCCCCAAGATCTAAAAAATTGAAATGGATCTGACAAGATCTACAAGATTTGAATGCCAGAAAAAGGAGAGAACACACAGTAAATAAACCCACAAAGAAACTTGTTTTATTCAAATAAATAATAATTGTAGAAGCTACATTGTGGTGGAAAATCTGTCCTTTTACAAAATGTGACTTGTTACTTATAGCCTTTTTTTGTTACAATACTATAGGTAAATTCCATGGGCGGGTAAATACCATGGGTGGATCTCACTTACAATACCATGGGTTAATGAATACCATGGGTGGATTCCACTTACAATACCATGGGTAAATTCCATGGGTGGATAAATACTATGCATGGATGAATACCATGGGTTGATGCCATTTACAATACCATGGGTGGATGGATAATATGGGTGGATGAATACCATGGGTGGATGTCATTTTCCCTTAGGATCACCATATAATATGATCTTAGTGGCACCAAGACAATTCTTAATACTCTTTTATTTATTACATAGAAGAATGATACAATGATACCTAGAGGGAAGCTCTCCCATAACCTGTAGCTTCATTACAACAATACAAAGACCAAGGTGGGTCTCCTTCCAATATTGTCTAACTCTCAGCACAACCAACCTTTGTCACATATTTGAATACCATTCTCTCTCATCATAAGGAAGGATTCCATGTAGGTTTTAACCCTATACAAAAATTATCTACGAATGAATCTTTAAAACAGAAAATAAACAATAGCGAGAGCATAAAACATAAAACAGTTAAACACAGAGATTTTCCCTTGGATCCCAAATCGGGACGACTAGCTTGATTTTTCATTATATTCCTTTTAGTGCTACAACACATATATATACATGTCGAAGCATACATAAACCCCAATCCATTAACCCTGGATTAAAACATAACCATAGTTCCCTTGACCGGATCTACAAAATACCAGGGGCTGAAAACCATCATGCCCCAAAACCATGTGCAAACCCATGCACAAAACCATGCGCAGGTCTGCCCACCAGAAAATAAGAACCGAAAAAATTTTCCGGAGTGCTGCCCCGAACCCCGACAGGGGGGGCTATCGCGCCCCCTGTTACCCCCCCACGCATGACTAGTCGTGGAAAGACTATAACACAAACCCAACATTCTCCCACTTGTTGTTTTCTTTCGACAGGGGGCCACAGGAGAGCTAATTCATTAGCCCAGCTTTGCAATACCCATTGTTTCTCTACACCAAGAGAACTTCTGAGTGCTCACAGACTTTGTCAATACATCTACAACATTCTTCAAAGTGTCCACCTTTACCAGCAACACCCTTTTAGCTTCAACCATATATCTCACAAAGTGATATTAAACATCAATGTGCTTTGTCTTTGAATGATAAGCAGGGTTCTTAGCCAAGAAAATCGCACTTTGGCTATCATAGTCTATCCTTATAGCTTGTTGCACCGACCCCATACTTGAACACAATCTCTGCAACCAAACTGCTTCCTTGCTTGCATGAGTGGCTACCATGTATTCTACCTCTGTAGTTGAAAGAGCCACTACAGACTATCTTTTACTCATCCAACTGACTGCACCTCCAAATAGGCTAAACACATACCCACTTGTAGATCTTCTTTGGTCTAGATCTCCAGCCCAGTTTGCATCAACAAAACCACAAATGTCCAACACTCTTTCCAATCCTGGTCTTCCCTGGTAGCACAAGCCATAATCACTAGTGCCACACAAATATCTGAAAACTCGCTTCACTGTTGTCCAACGCTCCTTCCCTGGGTTTGACATAAACCTGCTCAATACTCCCACTGCATGTGCAATGTCTGGTCTAGTACAGACCATTGCATACATCAGGCTACCCACTGCACTTGCGTATGGAACACGGGATATATCCTCCTCTTCTTCTTGTGTCTTGGGACATTGTTCAACAGACAACTTTGTACCTACAGGAATTGGAACATTCACCGGTTAACTATCCTGCATATTGAACCTTTGTAATATAGTCTCGACATACTTCCTTTGGTTTAACCAGAGCTTCCTCTTTGCCCGATCTCTCTTAATTTCCATGTCCAAAATATAGTTTGTAGCACCAAGATCCTTCATGTCGAATTTAGAGAACAATTGGGTCTTCAAATATTGGATAATTTCTTTGTCATTTCCAATCAACAACATATCATCCACATACAAGACCAAATAAATAACATGGTCACCAATTACTTTAAAATAAACACAGTGATCCTCCTTGCTTCTGGTGAAGCCAAGTCCCCATATATAGGTATCAAATTTCTGATACCACATCCTTGGTGATTGTTTTAACCCATACAGAGACTTCTTTAACCGGCATACCAGATCTTTCTTCCCCTTCACCATAAAGCCCTCAGGTTGTTTCATGTAGATCTCCTCTTCCGGATCCCCGTGAAGAAATTTTGTCTTCACATCCATCTGTTCTACCTCAAAATCAAATGTAGCAACAACAGATAAAAGTAATCTAATAGAAATATCTTTGGCAACCAGGGATAATTTTAAGGATGGAAAATTATCTTGAATTTTAAAACGTTGGCGAATTTCACTAGTCCCTAATGTGTGAACTGTAAAATTTTATTAATATGTTTGTAAAATTATAATGATTTTATATTTAGTATCTATATAATGTTGGCTATTTTTAAGGTAAAATAATTTTATATTGTAAAATTTGGGCGAATCCTTTTTACAAAAAAATTGAAATTGGCGAATCCTTTTTTTGGAAAAATCAAGGAAAATTAGCCCACCTGCGAATATTAGCCCCTAAAATTTTCCATGTTGGCAACAAGAGAAAAAATATCACCAAAATCAATTCCCGACACCTGGGAATAACCTTTTGCTACCAACCGAGCTTTGTATTCTCCACCTTGCCTTCTACACTCATCTTCTTCTTAAACACCCATTTTCTCCCAATGGGCTTCCTTCCAGCCGGCAACTCCACCAGATCCCATGCCTCATTTTTATGCAAGGATTCCATTTCATCAACCATGGCCTCCTTCTAGAGTTTTCCATCCTCTGAATCTACTGCCTCCTTGATAGTTCTGGGATCATCATCAGTTATAGTTAAAGAAAAATTTGAACAGAAAGCATACCTTTCTGGTTGTCTTCTTTCCTGAACTAATCTTCTAACAATTGGAGTTTGTGGCTCTTCCTCTTCTGAGTCTTCTTCTGTTGTAGATTCTGATTCATCCTCCTTTAGCTCAAACTCTATCTTATCAGGTTTCTTTGGTATGACTTCATGTTTAACAATATCTTTCACCTCTATAAACGCCACATCTCGGCTGTACACAATCTTCCTTGTTTCTGGGTTCCAAAGCTTGTAACCCTTTAAACCATCCTTATACCCAATAAAGATGCATTGTTCAGATTTATTATCCAAATTTCTCCTTTTCTCCTTTGGAACATGTACATATGCATCACATCCAAATACCCTCAGATGTGAAAGAGAGGGTTTCTTACCAGTCCACACCTCATGTGCAGTCTTATCCTCCAACGCTAATGAAGGTGATCTGTTAACCAAGTAACATACAGTCTCCACTGCCTCTACCCAGAATTCTTGTCCTAACCTAGTACCACTGAGCATGCTTCTTGCCTTTTCCATCAGCGTTATGTTCATTCTTTCTGCAACTCTGTTTTGCTGAGGTGTGTATGGAGTATTCTTTTTCCATGCTATACCACACTTCTTACAGAACTCTTCAAATTCCTTCTTGCAGAACTCCCCACCATTATCTGTCCTCACCACCTTTATCTTCTTCTTTGTCTGGTTTTCCACCAGAGCCTTAAATTATTTAAATATGTCAAAGACTTCAGATTTATTCCTCAAGAAATATATCCATGTATTCTTTGAGAAGTCATCTATGAATGAAACATAGTACATAGACTTACCTAGTGATGGAACCGACACAGGTCCAAACACATCACTGTGCACAAGCTCTAATATCTTGTTCACCCTCTTAGCACCAGAAGGAAAACTCACCCGATTCTGCTTCCCATATACACAATGTTCACAGAAATCAAAATCCAGAGAGCTATTAGACATACCTTTTACCATACCATTTCCATGCAGTATCTAAAGGCCCTTCTCTCCAATATGTCCAAGCCTTTGATGCCATAGCATGGTATTTTCTCTAGAGACCGCTAGGCTTTCTGCTCCACTTTCGGGAACCACAGAACTATTGCACCCATCAATAACGATGCTGCCTTGAAGCTTGTACATAGTTCCAATGCGAACTCCCCACATTAATACCAATGCTCCTCGAACCATCTTACAGGTATCTTTCTCAAACATTATTTTTACACCTGCATCATCCATCTTGCTTACAGAAATCGGATTTCTAGCCAATGCAAGAATGTGCAGAACACCAGGAAGTGTTCTAATCCTTCCACTTTGTAGCTTCAACTTGACTTTTCCACGTCCGATGATTTTGGCCTTCCTATCATCACCTAAGAAGACATCACCGCCATCATATTTCTCATACTCACAGAACCACTCCCTATGGGGAGTGAAGTGAAAGGATGCACCCAAGTCAATCAACCATGACTCATGATCTACATTTGTATTTGAAGAAGAAGCCAAATACACATCCCCACCTTCATTCGAGGTGTTTTTTTCCTCTACAGAAGGAGCATCATTAGATCCCTTTCCTTTCTCAGGAGCTTTAGATCTACAGTCCTTTTTGTAGTGCCCTTCCTTTCCGCATTTCCATCACACCTTTACAAACTTTCCAGGAGATTTAGATCTCCCTCTAGATTTAGATCTCCCACTTGAAACCTTATTCTTGTTTCTGTTCTGGGACCTTCCTCGTACAGATAAGGCATCTCCATTCTAACCGTCCATATTTCTCTATCTCATTTCCTCCGACAGCAAGGCCGAGACAATTTCATCAAAATTCAAGGTAGTTGTATTGCTACCTATTGCAATAACCAGACTGTCCCACGAATCTAGTAGAGAACATAACAAACTAATGCATTTATCTTCATCTGAGATTTCAATATCAATAGATGACAACTGACTTACCACAGTATTGAAGGCGTTCAGATGCTCTATCACCGAGTCTCCATCCTTCATCCTCAGGTTATACAACTTTTCCGCAGGAACAATTTATTCACCAGAGACTTAGATTGGTACAAAGTCCCTAGCTTGTCCCACAATGTATTCGTCGTAGCTTCCCCAGATACATTCAACAATACTGAATCTGAGACACACAACCGTATTGTGCTCTTTGCCTTCCGATCCAATTTCTTCCAGTCTTCATCTGACATTATCATTGGTTTAGTACCCAGATCTACCGCAATCCACTGGTCCTTATCCACCAACAGATCCTCCATCTTGAGCTTCCACAACTCAAAAATCTGACCATTAAATTTCTCAATCTCTATCTTCCCGTTGCTCGCCATCTTCTTTCACCGCAAGAATCGATCCCCCAGATCTCCCACTGAATAGGGTCTACCTCAGGCCCGAGAAAAAAACCCCTCAGCAGTAAAGGCATCCCCTTGAAGCCGAAACTTCTCTAATACCAAATGTAGGTTTTAACCCTATATAGAAATTATCTACAAACGAATCTTTAAAAAAGAAAATAAACAATAGCGAGAGCATAAAACATAAAACAGATAAACACAGATATTTTCCCCTGGATTCCAAATCGGGACGACTAGCTTGATTTTTCATTATATTCATTTTAGTGTTACAACACATATATGTACATGCCGAAGCATACATAAACCCCAATCCATTAACCTTGGATTAGAACATAACCATAGTTCCCTTGACCGAATCTACAAAATACCAGGGGTAGAAAACCATCATGCCTCAAAACCATGGGCGGGTCCACCCATCGGAAAATAAGGACCAAAAAAATTTTCCGGGGACCCCGACAGGGAGGGCTACCGCCCCCACTGTGACCCCCCCATACGTTGCACCCAGCGCAACGTACATGGGGGGCTATTGCGCCCCCTGTTACCCCCCCACGCGTGACTAGTCGTGGAAAGAATATAACACAAACCCAACATTCCAAATGTTTGAATAAATGTTTGAAAGAAATTTTTTTGATGAATTTTTTGCAACAAAAATGTTTCTTGAAAACTTTTCTCAAGAAGACAAGCTTTATTCAAGAGGGTTATAATGATTTAGCTAACTCTAAAATGTTCGCCAAACTTCTCATAGAGAAAATATTAGTCTTGTAGGTGAACTTGTGGATTATGTGGTGGACTTAAAGTGCAAACTATAGCTCATGTAGGGCATATTGATGGACCAGCCTCGCTGTCTATTTGAAGCTAAACAAATTGATTATCACTATCTATTAGTTAAATGCCTATGTGGAGGATCAATGGGCTATAGAATACCCTCCTTGTCTAAGGGCCACCCTTTTAAGGATTTTGGTAAATAGCGAAACCCTTGTCATTGTGCTAACACATTGGCTAAATGTGTATGTCATGGAGAAATTAGAGGAGGTTATAGTACTAGACATAAATTAAAATTTCCAACTTCCATTGTTATTATGAAACCGAGGAGGTAATTTGTTGGTTTAATGGTTTTTGGCCTCCTACATCAAATTCGTACCAATGACTCTTTTCAAATTAGATAAAGATTGTGAAATATGTCTTGTTTCTAATTTTATTTGCGATGGTTCAATTTCCCAAACTTGTTAGTTATCAAAAGGTTTTTGATGAGGGGCCCTAGTTTCAAGGAAGACTTTCCTTCCAAATTTACCAATATTATTACTTTCCTTGGAAATCTACCAATATTAATATTATTTAAATTTAATATTTTTTAGTAATAGAGAAATTGACAATTGAGACTAGGCTTTTACTTGTGACACAAGATTGGAGTACCACTATAAACCTTAGATGTATTTGTCTTACCTTCCCACATAGGGGAGTCAATTTGGGAACTTGTGACAAAGGATCGAAGTACCACTATAAACATTAGGTGTACTTGTCTTACCTTCCCATATAGGGGAGTCAATTTGAGAACTTGTGACACGGGATTGGAGTACCATTATCTATAAACCTTAGATGTATTTGTCTTACCTTCCCACATAGGGGAGTGAATTTGGGAACTTGTGACAGAGGATCGAAGTACGACTATAAACATTAGATGTACTTGTCTTACCTTCCCATATAGGGGAGTCAATTTGAGAACTTATGACACGGGATTAGAGTACCACTATAAAACTTAGATGTACGTGTCTTACCTTCCCACATCCGGGAGTCAATTTGGGAGATACATCCTTAGATGTACTTGTTACCTTCACACACACGAGAGTCAATTTGGGAGATATATGCTTACCAAATGAACTACCCTAAAGAAAATTTAAATATAATATTATTACTTTCAAATAACTAAAATTAATTAGAAAAATAAAATAATAAAATAAACAATAAAAAGTTGTAAATTTAATTTAATATAATTTTTACAAATAAATAAATATATTAATAAAATTTAGTAAAATAAATAAATTAATTAAATAATAAAACAATTTGATAAAAAAAAAAATACATGAATTAAAATAATTTTATAAAAAATAAAAATGATTACATCATATATATATATATATATATATATATATATATATATATATAATTTAATATAAAATTAATTTATTACTAAATTTAATTTTTAATATATTTTTAAAAATTAAAATAAATTATAATAAGTCTATATTAAATAAAGAAAAAAACAACATTTTAATAAAATTTAATATATATACTTATATTTCTAAAAGAATATCACATTTTAATAAATTTAATATATGAATGGCAACTCTAGAAATACATGGAATCCACATCTGAAATCCACATCTTGCTTTAAAAAGGTCATATGGAGAACTAAATTGAAAACTTATAAATAAAATTAGAAATATAAACTATCTGTTTTTTTTTTTTAAATCTATAAAATTAGTCTATTTTCTGTAACACATAAAAAATTTCTCAAAATTAAATTTAGAAGTTCGTAAGTTTTATATAATACTGAATCTATTTTCATTATCAAAAATACAATTCAAACTCAAACACTTCTGAACTCTAATTTTTTTAATTATTTTTTAGCCGATTCAACCAAAAAAAATCCAAACTATCCTGTTACATCAATATACAACTCCTAAATCTAAATGGGTACCAACCATTACTCTATTCAACTCAATCTCAAATAACAAACTCATTATAAAAACACATGAATCCAATCTTAAAAATAATCCGTGCATTTCCTTTTCAGTGCATCAGCAATTTACTTTAATAATTAAGTTCGAAGATGTAATCCACGTTGCCTGCCGTGTCACCTCCAAACCACGGGATGCCATAAACCAATTCCCCCTCCTGTAAAGCTGCAAACCAGCAGACATGTTTCCTTTCGCCGCACATAGAAGAAAATGGCGGCATCTATCTGTGGAGCCGCCTATAAATTACGCGGGAAACTCCTCAGTCTCTCCATCAATTCGAGAAGCTTGGAATGTACTAACAGCGTTTCAGTAGCAAGATAGCAGCATATTAAATATTCATTCCTTTCTATTTTGAGTTCGGTAAAAAAAAATGTCAATTGTGGCAGTAATTTGGTGTGAAGAGATGCAGAAGCTGCGTGACCGCGCCTCACAAAAGGAGGAGCAGAGGCAGGGAGTTCCGAGTACTGAGCAACCGGCGGCGTTGACATCGCAGTCCACAACTCATGAGTTGGAGTTAACGGGAGGTGTGCAAAATAATTATGTTGCTGCTCAATTGGAAAGATGGTTCTCTCCATCTGTTTCGTCGCCCTCTTCTTGGGACATCTATAACATGATGGATTGCTTCTGTGCCTGATCCATTTTTTGTCCTCTGTCTCTCTTTGTCATGTATTTAAATAATTTGGGTGTGGATGGCTGTACAAATCTATGGCACCTATGTTATGTAGTACATGTATGTTTATATGTTACTAGTATGGGAGAGCTATGCCACAAACCTTGTATTGAATGAATATCATGATTTTGTAATTTTGTTTTATGAAATTTACTTGTTTTATACTCTAAATTCTACAATGCAATAATGTCCAATGATGATTTTACAATGGAATTGGGTTTCTGTGAGGACAAACTGTTCTTTTCCTTTCTCATTTATATTGTTTTCTCATTGCTTATAGAAGAGAAGTGGGATATGTTCATCCCTAATATTGAATTCCCTTAACCCAAAATAAAATCATAATTACAAAATACAATATTCTTGTGACAAAGTTAATGAAAACACAACCACTTTTACCTTATTGCATAAACCGTAATTTCAAAGTTGTTTTACTGCAAAAATAAATATATTTATTTAAACGCGGTATATTGGCCATACCACAATTAGAGATATGTTTTAGGGCTACGCTAATCGATGATGGAGAGGCTTGCACATTTACCATATGGGGCAAAGGGGTGAAGAAGCCATTGTTGGTTCTGACATGGAATGGCTGGTAAAAGGAGCAGAGATTTGTTGTGCACTGAAAGAAGAATCGTTGCCCTAAGGTAGAGGCCCAGCCTTGAAATTCAGGCAAGCCCAAAATCAAATGATCCTGAACTTGGGAAGCAAGAGAAGCCTTCCGAAGACTGTAATATTTCAGTTAATGGAGGTCCTCGATTGTAAACAGTTTTATGCTTTTGTCAAATCCACTTCTATGCGGACTCTAGGGCTCGCATGGAAGGAGTTCTGTCTGCCATTAATGAATCAATAGATTTCCAAGTCAGTTGAGTCTGCAATCAGCGATTAACAGGTAAATGGATTTCCAAATCTCCTAGCAAAGCGAGAACCAAAACACGCTTCTTGGGCGCGTGTTTCTGCCCTAGATGCCTCAATAGGCGCCCCTAGAGTGTGGGTTCAGATCTTTCTTTAGTTTTTAACAGTTTTGTCTGCTAGTTTTTTCCTCAAGAAGTTCAACCCTCCTTCACAGATGGAGAATCAATTCAAGGGGGATTCGTAACGGAAAGGAAATCAGCTACAAGGGAAGAATCGCACAAAGGAACAGAGTCGCAATTCATGGCTAGGATGTTGCAAAGGAGATTCAAATCAAACCCAGATGTCAAGATTTGGGATCGAACAGGGCTTTCCGGAAGATATGAAGTATTAACAAGGACAAAATTGTCTGGAAAGGTAGGAAATTGGAATGTGTAAAATGGGCCATTTGCTTTGACCAGGCTAGCAATTCACTTTCTGGCTCGATATCAATTCAGGAATAAGGTCACGAGGAAGAATTATTTCCTGGGAAATGGAGTAAATTAATGATCATAGTTTCTTTGTGTTCAAATAAGTAGGGGACTGGAATGCAGTTTACAATATAAGAGAGTTTACCCATAACCACAATTTTACTCTGAATATGATATAGGGCCTCCAAATAATGTCATTGGATTTGTTGTGTAAGTATGAGGTTTCCGGGCAGATCGGCTCTCGCATCGTGGCTTAGCTTCCCAGCCTGGACTGATCCACTTTGAATGTTTGGCTCAGGATTCTATCGTGGACTCTGGCGCCTTCCCCTGTGCTTGAGTTTTTTTTTTTTTTTTTTTCCTGGGAGGTGTTTCTGGACATTTTCTTTACATCTGTTGTTATTTCGGGCTTTACTGGCTGCTCATCTGTTTTTGCAGCGGGAATGCTCTGTTTTTCTACTGCAAATGTCTAATTTGCAATCATTGATGATCCTTGCTATTTGCAGATATTATGGATTATATTCACTCTGTATTTGTAACAGCTTATATCAACATATGAACTGTTGTTTTTTAAAATTTAATGAACAAATTGAGTAACAGTTTCATTGTGCTCGTTGATAGATTTGCTCACATACCTTTATTGCCTAAATAATAAAGGGAATATATATATTATTTGACCAGAAATTTGTTCCGTTCGACACTTCCAAAAAAACATATTCCAGAATACATTCAAGAAAGAGATCTATTCAACACCACTGTCAATACCTTGTCGAATTTACAAAATCTCGATGACAACTTATTTTTCATACAAGGGTTAAGAGTATTTAACAAAACCCCATACGCCTGTAAACACAGACTTCATTTAATTGGACAACCCCATCCTTCCTTTCTTCGTTAGGGAGAGGAAAAGCAATCCGTGAATTGATCGGCGCCCTGAGACGCAACGGATAAGAATCTCTCTGCATTTCTGCGGAGGCTCTCCATCTTACGCTTCTGCCGGATGCGTATAAGGAGAGAGGCCTGGATTCAGGAATAGGCACTCGGTCACCTCTGTCGTTCCACTGTTATTTTCTATGTTGCACGAGTTTCTGGTACGTGGGTACTTTGGGTACATGGGAACAGTATCCAGTATTGCTAAAAGTTTTGCCCAAATTTACAAGAGAGCGACAATAATATAATATATTAAAAATAAAAATTTAATTTATATTCACAACTCTCCATAAATAATATATATTTTATATTTATTATTTATTATTTAAAATGTAAATTGTTCTTTAAAAAAATAATGTTTAATATGTATAGTCAAATGATAAACATTAATTTTTAAATAATAAATTTAAATTACAATGTAATTACTAATAGTTTAATAAACTATACATTAAACTATACATTGTTGTTAATAGACTATAGAATTGAAAAAATTAAACTTTAAAACCATAAATCATATGAAAACTCGAAACTGAAAATTCAAAATTCTATAAATATTAAATTTAGTTATTTAAATTTAAAATGCGATAATTGAATCCTGATAACTAGTTACTAAAGTGACATAGTCTAATATAAGTAGAGTGATAAATTGAAAAAATTAAAGTTTAAAATCATAAATCATATGAAAACTCAGAACTGAAAACTAAATAAATATTAAATTTAATTATTTAAATTTAAAATGCCATAATTGAATCTTGATAACTAAAGTCTAATATAAATACAGTGATAAATTAAAATTTAAAATACGTAGATGCTGCTAAGGCCTAAACTGAAACTTACGAATCATATAGAATTGAAAAAATTAAATTTTAAAATCATAATTTAAATCATAAATCATAAATGATACAGTGATAAATTAAAATGCGTCGATGCTGCAAATGCCGCTTAATCTGAAACTGTCAAATATCCAGCATTTGGATACATTTCTAAATTCTTATTCATTCGAATTTCAAAATGATTTAAATTTTAAAATTCATTGGAATACATTTTAATGTTTCATCAAAAATTTGATATTATATTATTATGTTTTCAGGAGGATTTAAATAACAAAGCAATGAATCATGAATGCAACAACCAATAGAGCACAGGATTTAATTTTTTAAATAAGTGAATTCTTTGCAAATGCGGCAATGCCAAATATCCATGGCGTCAATTGATCTTTAAAAAAAACCATAATTAAATAACACTAAACAGTAAAACTTAAGTAAATTAAAATAACAGTTAATTTCAAAACGAAACTACGCTGCCATATTTATTATTTATAAAATTAAAAATTTGAAAGCAATGAAAACCAAGCTGGATAAACCCAATTTCTTCCCGCTGGTTTCTCCTTGGTTTCAGTTGCTATCTGGAACGCGAGACTTCAGTTAATACAATCTTTAAAGTTAGTCAAATTTGCGGAGCTCCCACACGCTCCAAATCGGCGTTCCCTATAGGTATGCGCTCCAGAAACTCGTCATATCTCAACGCCAAGCTCCCGAAAAGCTCCCACGTACCCAAAGCAACTCCCCCTATTTTTGGAGCGTTTCGTACAAGCTTCCAGGGTCCCAGGAGCGGTGGAGCTTGCGATACTTGATCTGTAGGGGTAGGGAGCGGTACCCGTGCAACATTGGTTATTTTCCTATTTTCCCTTCTTCTGATGTTTTAAGCTTAGCCAGCAGAGGAGTAAACTCGGCAGTAGCTGTCATATTTATTATGTTGCTGCTTCAAAACCTTGAACGCAATTCACAGTTTAGAATGTGCACGATTCGATCCTGGTACCTTCCCTTGCAGTTAATTGTTCCTAAAGAAGAGAGCTAGTGATAAGGGCACATCAAAGAACGATCGTGTGGTACTCCGAGCATTGCAACTTGCAAGTGCAAAACAAGTTGGCTTCGTACTGGAAGATGGTTTTGCATTTCTGTATTTCATGTCCAAATCCATTCTTATCTCGTACATGTGATTTGCGGCTTTCCTGGAAGGCATCACCTTATTATCCCGCCGCTCCCCGAGGTATAATGCATTCAGTACTCCATTGACCTTGAATTAATCTGCCATTTTACCAAAAATCAAATTATAACGGCTAAAATTAACATTATAAAATGAAAATAATTAATTTTTTAATATTTAAATTTTTATAGGTTAATTTGTGTTTGTTCTTAGTTTAAAATCATGGAGTAAGCTAACCATCCATTCGACGGAATGGCCTTCGGGTTTTGCGCCCCTGGCAGACTGTCGAATCCCTCTAGCAAACGTGGCCCCACGCCTCTCCCCGTCTCCGTCTTCGTCTCCATCCCATGAGACCTCCCGTTTAGGAGCTTCGTCTCCCGTCTCGCGTCACACGAAACGTCCGCGTTCCTCCTACCCACCTACGCATGGGGTGCCCATGAATACAAATTTCAGCGCCCCTTGCGGCAATTCGGTGCAAACCGGCGAGGAAGATGGGGGAGAGGCGTGGAATGAATAAACGTCGAGAGGGAGAGTTGCTTGAGTCTTCTTTTGAAATGTTACTAAAAATCGAAAGGAGAGTATTTGGATTGAACGAAAGGGGAGAGTCTTGGATTGAACGAGAAACGACTACTAAAAACGAGAGATACATTTTTTAATTCGATGTACGTACTATTTTTAGGAAGAATCCCAGTTAACCCGCTCATCAGATTTGTGACAACTCACGGGACCACTACGAAAACCGGTCGATATGGGACCACTGCGAGAACCAATCGCCCGAAAACCGGTACGTTTACGGTTTTGTTATTGAAACATTGTTTTTTAATTTGATGTACGAGTATTTTAAGTGAGAATCCCCTTTGCGCCCACTCCATAGTTGCGGAAACTTGCTTAAACAGAGATACTCGCTTAAAAATGGTGGAAACGAAGTGAAATGGGAATCAATAATTGCTCTTCGGTGCCAAAAACCCTAAAGAAAAGCTCATTTTCTCTATGTCGGTTAGATTGGGTCTCTTGTCTGAGGAAAACACATGGACTCCTTAGATTGGATTGAAAAAAATTCCTTTGGCTAGAATTGAAGACTTTCATCAAAATGAACCCAAATGCTCCATGTTCTTTCACCCGGGTACAAAGCAAACGCCCGGACTCGGGCCCTCTTGCTTCCTTGTAGTATACGAAGTGTATGTTTTTATAAATCCTATGTATATATGTTGGTATGAATAGTGCTCAAACAATTTTCAATATGTTGGTATGAATAGTGCTCATACGGTTTTCAATATGTTGGTATAAATAGTGCTCAAACGATTTTCAATATGTTGGTATCATATGTATTGAGTTTCCAAACTTTTTATGCGAGTATGCTTGTTCATATGGCCCACGATGACGGAAAGGGTACAGATGAAGTGAAGTGAAAATACTCATTTTGTGAAAAGAGGGAATGCAGTGCCATTTCATTGTAAAAATTATGGTTCAAATCTCTGAGGTTGCGATAATAACATATAACATGTATGAGCATGTAGATATCCGAGGATTGCCTTGTCATGGCCAACATCACACCTCGGGTCATCTTTGAGGTCTTTTGCCCTTGACCAAAGTTATCAAGGGACATGGTTTCCTATGTAGAGAGTTGTTTCTTTTTTGGATGTGCCGGTTGACTCTTGTTTGCAAAATGCATGTTAAAAAATATATTGAGATGGATGTTGTGACTCGAGATAGAGATTTCTTTTGTGTAGAAAAGATGTTGTTAACATATATAATCGTCTAATGAAAGGAAATTATCTGGGTTGCATAAGAAGGATGAAATGAGTGTGAACCTTTCGTATAGGAAACACCAAATGATTTTTTTCTTTATCAAAAGCCCAATGGTGGAGATGTCCCTTTTATAGTGGAATTCGGACAAAATTGGATGTTACGGAGACCATGAGTGAAGCTGGCGAATAATACCCTAATAGCCATGGATTATTCGGCATGAATAAGTATGGGGTGAGTGTATTAAGAATGATTGATCTAGTACAATAACTTGATTAATAATGATTGATGATACGAAGTTGATGATACATGTATTTTTAATGTGATAGTATCAATTGTACACTCGTCGTGTTTGATCACCAACAAGAGTGGGGTGCCCGTTGCATGGGTGGTGTCATCATGTAATACATCACGAAGTACATTTCGCTATGGTTGGGGCGAGCGCATATAGGTGTCACCAAGTTGATCATAGTTGGAAAGTTAATGTTTTCATGGTTGATGATGCATTGGGCGAAATTGGTGCTTTAAGGTAACTTCAATATTCTTATTTTACAATACAACTTGTATTTATTACAAAAATAACATGCTTGAAATGAATTGAATGTGGCGGGAGAATCATAGGGTCTGATGTTATCTTGTGTGTTGGCACGTACATCGAGCATGGCTAAAAATGTGAATCAATTGGCCGGTAATCGAAATAGCAAAGAAATGTTTAGTGATTTGGGTTTAATTATGAATTATTGTTCCGATGTTGAAGTCCTACTTATGAGTGTCTTTCTTCAACAAATTTGTTGATCGGAAAAGTTCTAGACTATTTCAACAAGAATTGGGTTGTTGGTGACAAGATTTGTAAGTTGAAATACTCTTAAATTACATTTCTCTTTTGGTTTGAAATATGGATAAAATATCTTCCATTAACCCAAATTTTATACGATTAGGGATGTGGGTCAAAGGTTGTCGGATTTTCCCCATGCAAATCAAGAGGCAAACAATGTTGTGGAATCTTATCACTTTGTTACCTAAAGACAAACTTTCTATCGATAGAAAGAAAGAAATGTTCTTGTAGGATGGTACAGTTACGATATATGTTCTTCTAAAAAATGTTGAACTGCGGTATCGGTTTAAGAAAATTCTAAAAAAGGAAGGATTTTTAAATAATTACAAAGAAGAGAAACGAGTTGGAATCATCGATGGAAAAGCAAAAAGGATATCGGATAGTGATTGCGGCTCTCATTCGCAAATGTCTCATGCTTTTTGGGTGAGGAGTCAATCTAAAGTTAATAAGCAATATCTTGTCACTTGTCATCGTACAAATTTCATAACTTGTGATTGCCCATGGTCCCCATTCGTGGCAACATATGCAAGCATGCCATCGAGTGGGTTGGTTGTGTTCGATTCAATGGCGTCAAACCAGTTACAAAATCATCAAAGCACAACTAAGTCATACAATGACCCTCTTGAGATAAATATAGAGCGTGTAGATCCTCTTGGAAGATGCCATGGATAGATACATAGACTTTGATGTAAATGTTGAATAAGTGAGATGACGAGGAGGAGTTATTTGGCTACTTAGACCTGGTTCGAAGCAGGTCCTCCTTTGCTACTTTCACCAAGATTGAACGAGTTGATTGCTTTAGTTAAAAAAATGTTGGATGATGCCAGCAATCTTTGTAATATGGATTATGAATTCAAGTGTGGATTGGGTGCTTTTGAGTTGTCTTTGAAGAGGAGGAAGAGTTTCCTAAACCCCAAAGAGAAGAAAAACAAAGCCTTGATGCAAGATTCAAAATTGACTTGAATGCTCTGTGATGAAGATGAATCGTTTCGATTTGAAGAACTCAACAAGCGAGGACGCCCCCATGCCAACAATGAATGTTTTTCCGGAGTTTCTTGTGCACGATTTTGTTTTCAATTTGATATTAATATTTATTCTTTTGTATTAGATGTATTTGATGTATTAATGTGTTGTTGACTATGTCCATGTATGTTTGATAGGTGGTGAGGATATGGTTGGAGATTTCTCTAATTTGATGGAATTTTCATTTAAGGTGATTAAATAACTCCATGCATTTACACTCATTCTTTTAATACATTGATTGTTTTGTAAGTGGAAGATGGCTTTCAAGTGGTTTTGCATATTTGCATAAGATTGCATATATTGGTGTGTAAATAATAATTTAATATATAAATTTGTGAAAAAAAACAATGGAAATGTAACAAAATTATTAGAGGCGCAATGAAATTGTAACTAAACATGTCAAACACAATTTTACCGAGTTTTTCATAACTAACAAAACAAGTAATTTGGAGAGTTATATATTACAACATCAAATATAATGCCTTTACGTCTATGAGTTGCGGCTTAACGGTGAGCCGGTGTTGTAGCAACTACGACAATTGTGTCATCAGATTTGTGAGCCGGTTTGCATAGTTGCGTATATTGGTGTGCAAACAATAATATGATATATAATTAAAAGATAAAAACAATGAAAATGTAACAAATTATTAGAGGAAGCGCATTGAAATTGTAACTAAACATGTCAAACACAATTTTTACCGGTTTTTTATAACTAACAAAACAAAGCTGGAGAGTTATATATTACAACATCAAATATAATGCCTTTACTCTCTATGAGTTGCTGACAACGGTGAGCCGGTGTTGCAGCCGGCTACGACAATCAGTAATCGGCAAGCTGACGACCGGTTGCATAGTTTCATATATTGGTGTGCAAACGATAATCGATATATAAATTCGAATAAAAAAATGAAAATGTAACAAAATTATTAAGAGGAACTACATTGAAATTGTAACTAAACATGTCAAACACAATTTTACTAATTTTTTATAACTAACAAAAGCAAAGGCGAAAAGGGGAATTATATATTACAACATCAAATATAATGCCTTTACGTCTATGAGTTGCGGCGACGGTGAGCCAATGTTGCGAGCGACTCGACCGGTGTGTCGGCAACGACGAGCCGAGTGTGTTGGCAACGTTTGTGAGCCGGTTGCATAGTTGCATATATTGTTGTGCAAACGATAATCTAATATATAATTTTGAATAAAAACGATGAAAATGTAACAAAATTATTAGAAGGCTAACGATGAAATTGTAACTAAACATGTCGAACACAATTTTGCA
The DNA here is from genome assembly GCA_034641835.2 of Pinus albicaulis. Classification (NCBI taxonomy): domain Eukaryota; kingdom Viridiplantae; phylum Streptophyta; class Pinopsida; order Pinales; family Pinaceae; genus Pinus; species Pinus albicaulis. Next base: position 955,538,136 of record CM076575.1, on the reverse strand, counting down.
GGTTTTTTATAACTAGCAAAACAAGTTTGGAGAGTTATATATTACAACATCAAATATAGTACAACTCTTGTCTATGAGTTGTAGCAACGCGAGCCGATGTGCGGCAACGGTGAGCCGGTGTTGCGGCCGACTCTAACCCGGTGTGTTAGCAAGCGTTTGTGAGCCAATGTGTCGGCAAGCTGTGAGCCGGTTGCATAGTTGCATATATTGGTGTGCAAGCAATATCCCGATATATAAATTCGAATAAAAACAATGAAAATGTAACTCTATGAGAGAAGCTGCAATGAAATTGTAACTAAACATGTCAAACACAATTTTACCAATTTTTTATAACTATGAAAACAAAGTTTGGAGAGTTATATATTACAACATCAAATATAATGCCTTCCGCATCTATGAGTTGCGCTGCAACGGTGAGCCGGTGTTGCGGCCAATGGTGACCCGAGTGTTGCGGCAACGATGACCCGGTGTGTGACTAAGCTGACATTTAGATGTGTCAACAATTGTGAGCTGATGTCGACAACGGTGACCCGATCTGTCAATTTGAATGCTGTGAATGAAGGGGACATTCATGCATATTGCTAATACAATAATCACCTGTTCTAACGGTTCATCGAGATGAAGATACCCTCTGGCTCTCCCGTAATTACATTCGGCAATCAAAATTTATTACTTCTTTTTAGCGTATATTTCTTTTTATATATCCTTGTTGGAAGCCGGATCATTGGATACCAAAATCTAAGACCTATCCGATGATTCCCACACGAGTCCATAGCGATAATATCATGAGTAGCCCTTGTTAAGGGCTGTCTTTAAGTTTAGGTAGTTAAATGGATCTTTATTTCGGGGGTTGTTTTCCCATGCTATTGCTTTACATCCTCCCTATGCCTTAGTTTCCAATAATTAGATACGGTCTACACAATATGCAATGGTCATCTCCTTTTGTTCTTGGAGATAACCTCTACTACTTCTAGAGATTTGATGTACTTTTGATGTTCTTTTATCACCTCCACGGGTTTATATTCTTCTCATCTAACCCACGAAGGAAGCTCTCAAAATTTTGCAAATAAATGTTCGGATCATCAACCAACTAGCACGATTTCTCAAATATGATACAAATGCCCTCGGTGGACATCACAGCAACATAGTTGGGATTCCATTTTGTGTATAAGGTACCAAAAAATTATGTTGATGCAGTTCACAAAGCAAGTCTTTCTCTTGATTACAAATTGACATATATGCCTCCTTGAAACAATAAACTGCTTTCAACCCGGAGAGGGATATTTTGAATGATAGCATTCTTTTTAAATATCATGAATTTTTCAGTCAAGTACACGTTGTAATTGGTTGAAGGATCCTATGACAAGCACACCATCCATTAGCTATTCGAGTTCTTGCTTATCCTTCTTCAATTTGGTCACTCTCCTTTCCCGGCTTAGCCTTGTTTTTATGTCTTCGTAAACTTTGTTTGATATTCTTCTTCAAATATCTTGGCAAGGTCGAAGTGATTTGTTGTGCACATTGTAAGGTTCCTCATCATATTTTTGCTCTGATGTCTTTCAGTCTGATTTGATCTTTGGTTCGTCATCCTCTTTGTTAGTTTTGATTCTGGTTGTTGTTCCTACGTGTCTATACCCATTTCTTTTGTATCTTTGATATGTAATTCTTGTTCCTCTATATGGACGGAGTTGTGATTTTGGTATAGGACTCTATAACTTCAATGTCATCGATGCATTTTTTTCCAAGGGGTATATCTTGTTGGACCTGGGAGAAGGAATATATGTCATCAATGGGTATGAATCGCAACTTCAATGTCATCAATCTGTTTTTTTTCAAAGAGTATATCTTTGTTGGACCCACGGAGAAAGGAATACTGTCATCGGTGGATATGGACTGCACCTCTTGGGCGAAACAATCTAATCTATCAAAAGTTTCTTTGTCGAGCTCATCACAGTAGGGTTTTAACTTTGATCTGTAGTTGTCCCCATTTTCATACGGGAGTCATTTTCTTCCTTAACAATGAAATATACGAGAGGAATATGTTTTACGGTACTTACTTTTGCAATGTGCTTGTTTCTCAATTACGATTGGTTGATTGGTTGGTCCTCACGATCATCCCAAAAAAATTCTAGTTGTGCGAGTTGATTGATCCTCACGATCATCACCATACAATTTTGGTTGTGCGGTTGGTTGGTCCTCCACGGTCATGCAATACACTTCACGGTTGAATTTGATTGGTCCTCACGATCATCCCCAAACAATTTGGGTTGTGCGGTTAGTTGGCCCAACACTTTTCCCACTCAATTACGGTACTCCTCTTCATCTTGCATACAACATTTGGATTGAGATAAGGCCATCGAGTTATACCATTCGCTTAGTTCCGCTATGTATTCATAGTCGAATCGGGGAGAGGGCTGTCAACTTGTTCTTTTGTGTTCGCAGTGGCCAAATCCTTCTTCCATGCATCCTTGTTGCATGCATCCTTCGTCCATGACCCCTTCCAATTAATATGTCATGTCGATACTCTTGCTCTTGCTCTTTCTCTTCTTCTACTCCTATCTCTTCTAGGGTTTTGTAACAACGGGGAGGTTTGAGGAACTAGAGCATAACGACCTCTCTTTCCCTTGTTCTTCGGGCTTTTGGCATTAACTGCTTGGGTGTTTCTTGTATCCTCTCAATATTATGGTCGCGAGTTTACTCACCAATGTTGTACTTCATCATCATCATCTTGGCCATCTCCTTTGTATGCCGAGATTTGGCGACAAAAGTTGCCGCTAAGGGTCATGGGGTGGAGTTGCCGAGGGGTCATGGGGTGGAGTTGCCGGCGAGAGGGTTATGGGGTGAGTTGCCGCTGAGAGGGCATGGGGTGGAGTTGCGGCGAGAGGCATATCACGGAGTTGCGGCTTGGAGGTCACGGGGTGGACTCACAACTTCAACATCCTGATGGCCTTCTAACTAGTTCATCCCAAGTTCTCCCTTCCCTTTGCGGCGTGTGACCACCAAAAGTTTAACAAGGCATTGGTGGGAAAGGATTTCGAGTGGCCGCTTTGATTTACGCACACCTCGAGCCATTTGGTGGGGTTTTTTTTGCAAGAAATAAAGGCATGTTAAGCAACTTTGCCATGACGCGGGTGGTCTAACAAGCGGAGGTGCTCACATAATAAATAACCACATACCTTCCTTCACAAGTGAAAAATATGCGGAATGAGGATTGTAGCATCGAGCCCGGGGTTGTGTAATGAATTCGTCTCATATCATGAGCCACTCTTGATACGGTCGTTCACCTACCTTAAAGGAAATTCCTCACGATATCGGGTTGGGGTTTCGGGGTGCAAAGCACTTTTCTCCCATACGGAGTAACCACGACACTTCGAGCGTTACTGATACATGTCGCAAGCACCACGGTCTGCTACTTCGATCTACCCTCCCGTGTGCATGGCGAATTCTAGGGCTATGTCATTGTCCGCCTTTGAAACACTGCGAATATAATCTATCCGACGGTTTGTTCAAATAATTGTTTAATGGGTGGAAATGCGTCTAACAATTCTTGAACTTTCATGGCGTATTATTCTTCCTCCCATCTCTAGCCGAGTTCGGAAGCGGCTGCGGTTATTATTTATTGTTGCGAAATTCAAATGTGGCGCAATGGAAGAGTTAGGGTAATGAATGCAGAGTAATAAATAAATAGTAGGGTTGGGTTATTTAGGGTGGTGCCCTTATGCGGTTGCGTGTTGCCGCGAGGGTTTGGGAAATAGATATTCAAAGAAGCTTTTTAAACATATCTTGGAAATAGGAGATTGAAGCTACTTTAATTTAAAAAGATTAAAATTACAATATATAAATATGCATCAATATGCTTGGTAAGATGTGAAAATAAAGTGTTCATGTTGTAACGATGCATTCCATTATGAAATTGTTGACCTATCTACTAACACCACATGTGCATTTTTTCATAATCAAGATTGGATTTTTATTAAAACTTTAGACAAAGTTTATATGATGATAGAAGACACGTGACCTTGATCTTGAGATCAATAGTCTCTGTATGGCTCGATTTCATATAAACATGTTATGATGGGGATGAATGTTCCCATTTACAAGTCCATGTGAAGCTAACTTTTTTCAATTCATTCAAATCATAAAATCATATATACCTTAATTCTTTTAAAAGCATATCCCCTAACATTATTCACTTGCATTCGTATACGTATGGGTTCTATTCTCGGTACATAACAATGTTAAATAGTTGGGTTGTCGAAGATAAATTCATTGATTTGCGAGGCTAAGTGACATTCTTTGTCATGGATGTCAAAACGTGCTCGAGTTCAAAACACCTGGCCTTGTGGGCGTAGATGTTGATGATGGAGAAATTCAGCAATTGGATAATTGGTTTGGGTATTTATACATTCTGCCCCTTAAATGAGGTTGGATCTATGGATTACAAAGAAGTTCAAGATGTCACATTTGCTTGCATTTAACCATGTATGTATAAAGGACAAATAATTATTGATATATAAGCTATCTTGGTTGGCTTGTAACCAAGGGTATCTGTATTTCTTAATGAAGTTCATAATTTCACATAAGAATTAGAGGTCATTATAGTAAAAAAAGAGGCTTGTATAAATTATGGGACCATGTCTTTGCTCATGGATAATGAATTTTCAATGTTCATAGAAGTTGGAATTATGAAGGTGTATTGGAATTTGACTTCAAAATAAAAGGCATAATAAAAGCATCCATCACATAATCTAATGACATGTAAAAGGTTTTAAAACAATTGAAAAAGGATACCTGATATCATTTATAATGACATCGAGCGAGTGTCAAAGTAAACCTGTCATCAAATGTGAAACTATCATTCTAGGATTTATTTCTTTCAACAAAGCTATATACTCGGTCCTATAAATTACATAAACATGTTATAACATGACCATGTTAAATGGTGAACTATGCCAAATAATTTCATTCAAAGTATATGTCAGGTTCTACTAGGTTGGCAAAACAATGTTTTTAAGTTATGAAACTATAGGATTTTTTTCCTCAATGACACCCTACAAAAGACTTTTGGGTAGTATCGATATATGATTTTAAAATTGTTGATGAGGTTTTATTTTATAGCCTCAAGAGCGACTTCTTATGAGATATATTCATCCTTGGTATGAGATATAGTTTAAACTAAAAATAGTCATCCTTGGTATGAGATATAGTTTTAATTAAAAATAGTAACTCACTTCTACTTGTATGGAAATCGATATGATATTTACTTTTCAAAAGATAAATTTATATCTATGTTTATTTTTATTTTAGAAAAAATTGATTTTAAAATTGTTGATGAGGTTTGTTATAGCCCTCGAGCGGCTTCTTATGAGATATATTCATCCTTGGTATGAGATATAGTTTAACTAAAAATAGTGTCCTTGGTATGAGATATATTTTAAACTAAAAATAATCAATCTCAACAGTTATGAGATATAGTTTTTAATTAAAAATAGTAACTCACTTCTACTTGTATGGAAATCAATATGACATTTATTTTTCAAAAGATAAATTTCAAATATGATTCTATTTACATAATGATTGAGAAGTATAATGTTAACATATTAATTTGATAATAATTTGTTACACTTCATAAATCTTGCATTTAGAGTTATATAATTATGAGCACCACCTAAAACTTATTAAATGACATACAATCCAAATTAATTTTACTATATATAAGCGAAAAGAAATTAAAAAATGATTTTCATAAATACGGAAAATAAAAACATCCATCCTACAATCTAATGAGCATAACTATTGTATTAAAAATGTAATTCCATTAATAGTATTATGAAAAATACATTTTATACATACATGTGTTGGGATATAAGACAAAAACATAGTGAGACATATAAAAAACAACTCATACAAAAATGATGGAGATCGGGGTTGCTCCAATCTATCACAAAAAATATGAACACGATAATATTACCCCCCATAATAACCCCAACCCCAATCAAAGCAACAATCCATTCATTAATAGGAAATATATAATTTCAATAATAATAATTGGAGCACATGTTTAGCTCTAAAATATACCACATCCACGTCCTTTGGATCTTCCTTCGAAAGTATTGAATCATAGACCCTTTGGACATGGTTAGGTACCATAATCTCTAAAATAGTAGGTGTGTATAAATGGATTTTTCTTCTTTGGTGTAGGGGCTTTAGGTTAGGTCTTCTAACTTGAAGGTGTCATTCTTCACAGTTGATGATTAGCTCGGAGTTAGTGTAAATGACAATGTCATTTGCACCATAACTCTTGCGGTCGTGAGACCCTGCATCAATGCATGATAGTATGCCTCATTGTTCGTTGTAATCCAGGTATTTGTCTACTATTTTGATAGACTTGGCTCGGGGCTTCATTATGAAGCACGAACCTTGTCTAGTGCATTCCACAGGTTTGGATGGCACCATATTTGGATAACTAGGACCCATTTTGCAACCATCAAAACAAGAAAATAATTTAATTAAATATCATTAATATAGTTGCGGCAACTCGGCCCCCATTGCCACTACACAAAATTAAAATTTACAGTAACCAACACTACTTTATTCTGATAGAGCAACTATTTGTTTTCCTTCTTGCAACGACGAGTTGCACTTCTACTCAAAATTTAAATTTACGATTCTTGAAACACACTAGAGCGGTAACTCAGCATTGCGATAGCGACGCGGCGGGGTTATATATCATTAAATTTTTGAGCGGTGGTGGAAACACGTTGTTGCGGTAGTGGCAACATCATGTTGTGCCACTACTTCAAAAATTTAAATTTACGGTGGCGACAACATAGAGAACGGAAACTAGTTGTTGCGGTAGCGGCAACAAGGAGTTGCGCGCACATATTGTGTGTTTACGATGCGCCGAAACACACGGTTACGGTGTTTAGCAACTCACCGATTCTTCTTCTGGCTGCTTGAGCAAATTAAACAATAGAACATTAATACAACGATACGAGTTTGAAGTTGAAATACGAGCAAGCGATACAAAACAAATGATACAGTGTTTGAAACTATAAACGGGGATATAGGGTCCAACGAATGCCCCTTGCGGAGGTAGTGGCAACGGCGAGCGAATTAAACAACAAAACATTAATACATGTCTGAGAGTTTGAAGTTGAAACAGGCAAGCGGTACGGAGGCGAAACTACAAAAACGGGGATACGAGGGTCCAACGAATGCCCTTGCGAGAGGTAGCGGCAGCAACGAGAAAATTAAACAACGAGAACATTAATACGTGATACAAAGTTTGAAGTTGAAATACGAGCAAAGCGATACGGAAATTTGAAACTATAAAAAATAGGGATACATGATTAACAAGATATGCCCCTTGTGGAGGTAATGAGTAACGACGAAGAAAATTAAACAACGAGAACATTAATACGGCGATACAAAGTTTAGCGAGTTGCCACTGCTATGACCGTGTGTTAGCGCCAACGTAATTTAAATTTGAACGATGGCGGCCATGCCTGTATTCATAAATAGTAACACTGATGTGTTGCCATCCCCGCCCCCACTCAAAATTTAAATTTATAGTGGCGGCAACACGGTGGCAACTCATTGTTGCGATGACGGAAACAACAAGTCGTAGCCCGCGCCAAGTGCAAATTTACGGTGGCGGAAACACTACAGTTACGGTGGCGAAGCTCGTTGTTGCCGCTGCGCAACAACGAGCGAGATTAAAAAACAAAACATTAATACAACGATACAGTGTTTGAAGTTGCAAATCTAGGAGCAAGCGATACGGAAATTTGAAACTATAAAAAACGGGGATACGAGCTCCAAAAATATATACACCTTGCGGAGGTAACGGCAACAAAGAGCAAATTAAATATCGAACATTAATACGGTGATACGAGTTTGAAGTTGAAATACGGGGCAAGAGAACTTACAATTTCCAAATGAAGCTCTATTGCGTTGCTCTACTGTTTGCTCTACTCCTCTTGCGTTGCTCTCCCTTTCTTTGCCTTTGCTTTCTTCTTGCTCGGCTTTCTTCCAGTGCGCTCTGCACTTTCTTTGCGAGTGCTTTCTGCCTCTTTGCTTTTCTTTGCTCGACGAAGCACTCGACGAATGTAGATGAAACTGAGAATAACGGGAATTCTCATTCGACTAAATGAATAAGTACCGGTCGTAATTTGAAATAGAACTTATAAAATGCAACGGCGAGACGGAGGTTGGTGGTAGCCATAACTACGATTGGTTGATTTTAATTCAAATTTGAATTATGTCCCTTCATATTTGAAGCCATTGCGGTTCTTCGAAATGACTCGTGTACGAAACATTAACGCGTTAGCCGTTATGGGAACGACGGTCCGCCAGACGGATTAATGTTAACGTTAACGTTGTGGGGACAAAGACGGGGAGGGCGTGGGGCCCGCGAGGGGCAGGGAGGGATTCATGGGATAACTACGACGGTGGTCGGGGGTGCATGGCAGGGCCTCCATGAATGGTTAGCCCTCCCTAAAATCATAGCCTGTATCGGCCTTGTCTTATAATTAGTTCATTACGAACCGAAAGCTACCAATATTTGTTAACTCGAGTCGGTTGCCTCCATTTCTTTCATTCATTGTCAGATGTTTAATGGAGGTCAATTTCTTTGCTTATTTGAAATGACCCACATTTCTCCATTAATGCGATTCAACGTGATCACTATAAATTTTTGTTGTAGAATATAGGTGGGATTTTTCGGCGTGTTTGCTTGGTTTTAGATATGGAGGTTAATGGTGACAAGTCTTGCTTATATCACTATTGACTTTTTTTAATTTCAAATCATTACTCTTTGGGAAGTTTTCATCTATCTGGGCTTTCACTTGAAACCCACATGTCTTTATGGTGTGGAGGATTGAAAGTGGATTGTTGAAAAATATCAAAAGAGGATCAAGATTTGGACTACGAAATAGTTATCTAAAGGGGAGAATGATCTTAGTACAGTGATGCTATGACATTTATCCCAGTCTATTGATCCCACCTCTTCGCTGATACCTAAATCCATCATCGGAAAAATCAAGAGTCTATTAGCTAACTTCATCACAAGGAAGGTGGAAAAGAGAATAGAAAATATCACCTTGTTAAGTGGGAATCCTCCTTGTCGGAAATCATTATGGAGATATGCACTCTCATGGAACATGGCATGAGATAACTAAATAAAAATATATGGGACTACAACTTGTGGAAGACTTGTATACTAGGGGATGGGAGAAAATAAAGAAAGGGGTCACATATTTTGGATGGTTTTATGAAAGTGAGAAAACAACATTGGAAGTTTCGGATGGAGTTTTGGGCCCAGTTTATAGATACGATTGAACATGGGACATGCAGGTTTTGTCGACGTTAGGTCTACCATTAGCACGGAGGCTGAAATCATCTAAGTAGGAGGGAGTTTTTTACGGCACAAATCATTGATAAATGGGTAGGTGAGAATGCTGGTTGGATGGAGCCGGGAGCACTTAACATTCCGGAGGCCTAAAAGGAGATGACGGAGATGACTGTATGTATTAAGGAGGTGACCTTAGCCATAATAGAATTTGGGATCGGGTGTCTGGGGTACACTACATAAGGGACAAGTTATAACAAAAGAAATATATTTATGGATTTATAAAGAAAATCACGAGTGATATTAGAAAGTGTTGGTTCGACATAATATGGAAGGAAAGATCCAAATTAAAATGATTATTTTCTTATGAAGCATGCGGAAGGACGGGGAACCTCACATGGGATAACCTTCGAGAGGAAGGAAAGATTGGTCTGGTTTTAGGATGTGCTCGAGAGAAAATGAAAACGACAAACACCTATTTTATGATTGTGTTTTCGCCGAAAGTACATACGATTATATGCTCACATATAAATTCTATGGCTCCACATTACACAACCAGAAGAGTGCATTAAATGGTGGTATGGTAAAGGGGAAATTATACAAAAACATGCCTATTATTTTGCATTAGTATATGTGGGTTACTAGAAACGAGATGAATTTTGAGGAGATGGTACGCACACATATGGTTACTACGAAGTTATGAGAATATGGAATAAATCTACCACTCATCCCAAGCCCCCTCGTGACCTCTCCATCGGGAACAAACCTTTCGAGATCCACTATCCTGCCCCGGGATTTTTTTTATGGCGCGACACAACAATCCAAATGTCCTTGTGGAGTGTGGCTCTTGATATCGCCACAATGTCACTATAAACTCAGTTGGTTTGGGGGCAGGCACAAACATGAGGGTGGAAATCCTTGCTCTGCGGGGATTATTATGGTTTATAAAGCAATTATACATTGATAGGCTTGTGGGTTTTCGTGGATTCCAAAGTCCTCATTGAGCACTTGACCAGCCAGTTGCCAGGTCGATGCACAGGAATCTCACATCTGGCCTAGACGGGATAAATACGAGGAACACTTTCACTACTATAACTTTCCACCATCTCTATCGAGAGAAAAACCAGGGTTGCGAGACGGGCTATCGAAGAAAGGACTAAATGGAATTTTTGGAGAAATGCAATATGAACTTGTTGATAGCTCTGGATATGGGGCTACGGTGATGGTAAAGTTTTTTCGAGGCCTATGTTGTTTGAACATTTGTAGGTATTTTAAAAATTTTGGTAATTTTTGTAAAATGGTTAATTTATTTAGTTTTATAAGTGTAGGCTCATACTAGGATATTATTAGTCCAAACTGCGTACGAAGGCAACTTATCTTGTTTGCTATTTTTAATATGTGTTAATTATGACAAAGGACGTAAACGAATGTATGACGTGATCTAATGTAGAAGTCGGAATAATTGATTAGTAGATCATGTGTATTTAAGTTTGTAAATTATGATAACTTTGAATATGAACATAAACGGAGATGAAATCTCTCGAGATTGATGTAAAAGTTTTGAAAACTAATATAAAAGATTTGATGATGTGCACTAGTACTCAATATAAACCAAAATTTTTCTTGCGAAAAAAAGAATATAAATGAAATTACTGTAAATTTTTGTTATAGAATATAGGTAGGATCACTGTAAATTGATTCCAAAAATTAAAACTTGTTGACATTCAGAGTTGGTAATGGATTTGTTTTTATATTGTTTGTAACTTCTTACATTATTATTTACGCTTCCAAAAATAGGAAGAGGACTACTGCAAATCGATTCAAACACTAAAACACCATAGACCAGAGAAATAAAAACAAAAAAAATAATGTAAACGTTGAGTAAATCTAAGGAAGCAAATTGCCAAAAAACAAAAAGAAGGGAAAAAGCACATGTGTGTTCATGTCAGTCTATGGTTTATTCTTACAAATATTAATAATTTTATATATTTTTCCAAAATCTATAATTACACCGAAGGTGTTATATTGAAAATTTTCCAAGATCTATAATTACAGCGAAGGTGTTATATTGAAAGAGTTTCCCACAAACCATCGTCAACACTTTTAGTCTTATTGTGACATCTGTGCACTATTTTTAAGTCGAAATCGGTGCAATTAGATGCCACTTTCGCTGCCTCGCTGGACTAATCACGTGATTTGTGCGTTGTTTGCATGATAGCTTTACCATTCCGCTGCGATGTATAAAAAAGTTATATAATCATCGGATGTTTTAAACTCCGTGTAATCAGTATTCCATCTCCTACGATGAAGCTTTAATGAAGGCTGACTTTCCAAACTCCTTATAATATTTTTTACACATTACAATAATTTTTTCAATATTTTTTACTCTTTGTAATATTTTTTTACAAATTCTTTCTTTTTTCATTTAAAAAGCTTTTTAAGTTTTTGAAAGCAAAAATTAAATTAGAAAATGGTAAACTTTCTTATTTCATTATGATTTTCCATTTATTTTTTGTATTTTCTTACTTTCTCTTTCTCATTTTCTAAGTTTTTCAAGTCTTTGAAAGGAAAAATGAAATTAGAAAATTGTAAACTTTCTTATTAGAAAATTTTAAAAATGGTAAGTTTTAACCATTTATGTTATAGATATTGTTGTGATCTCGACTAGTCATAGTGCGTAGCATAGATGGTATTGGTTTTACCTATAGGAGATTCATGGATTTTTCAAGGAAATCCCCATTGTCTTAAAACACTAGTGCTCATTTCCTTAACTACTAGTTGTAGCAATGTAAGAAGACGTTAATTGACTTACGATGCTTGTGTGTAGTTTTTGTAAGGATAACACTTTGAACGTTCTCATTTAAATTTATTTTCTTTCTATTGGGTTAAGATGATTTTCCCGGGTTATTAATTACAAGTTGTGTTAACAACCATACTAATTGAGATAATAATAATAATAGTAGAGAGAGATTGAAGTCTTTGGATCGTGTCAAAGTATTATTGAAAGAAATCGAGAGAAAAAAAAATTGACGTTATACATTCTAAAAAACTATTTTTCTTTGTGAAAATAATACCTTCATTTACTATTTATTAAATTTATTTTGAATTAAAAACCACACTTATCATTTCTTTTCAAAACTTATATTCCTTTCTATTCTTGAATTTAAAATACTCTTCTAATTTAAAAACTTATGTATCTAAAATTCTTCATAATAAATATAACCATATTTAAAAAATATATAAAATCCCAAAAAATAGTCATTCCTTTTAAAATTAGCAATGTATTACATATTTACATAGACAAATTCTTTCATTTTCCATTTAAAAGCTTTTTAGTTTTAAAAGAAAAAATTAAATTACAAAATGGTAAACTTTCTTATTTAAGATTTATGATTTTCCATTTTTTTTTGTGTATTTTCTTACTTTCTCTTTCCCATTTTCTAAGCTTTTCAAGTCTTTCAGAAAAATAAAATTAGAAAATGGTAAACTTAATCATTCCAATACCATTTTCATTTTCTTTTATATTTTTTTACTTTCCCTTTCCCATTTTCTAAGTTTTTAAATTATTTTGAAGTAAAAATGAAATTAGAAAATAGTAAACTTTCTTATTCCATTTTGATTTTTTATTTTATTTTTTATATTTTTAAATAAAAGCATCCATCACATAATCTAATGACATGTAAAAGGTTTTAAAACAATTGAAAAAGGATGCACAATATCATTTATAATGACATCGAGCAGTGTCAAAGTAAACCTATCCTTCAAATGTGAAACTATCATTCACAAGTTTATTTCTTTGTGTGCCATGCTCACAGTCCCTATAAAAATTACATAAACATGTTATAACATGACCATGTTAAATGGTGAACTATGCCAAATAATTTCATTCAAAGTATATCGAGTTCTACTAGGTTGGCAAAACAATGTTTTTAAGTTATGAAACTATAGGATTTTTTTTCCTCAGCTGACACCCTAAAAAAAAAGACTTTTGGGTAGTATCGATATATGATTTTAAAATTGTTGATGAGGTTGTTATAGCCTCGAAACTAATAACTATGAGATATATTCATCCTTGGTATGAGATATAGTTTAAACTAAAAATAGTCATCCTTGGTATGAGATATAGTTTTAATTAAAAATAGTAACTCACTTCTACTTGTATGGAAATCAATATGATATTTACTTTTCAAAAGATAAATTTATATCTATGTTTATTTTTATTTTAAGAAAAATTGATTTTAAAATTGTTGATGAGGTTTTAGTATAGCCTCAATGACTTCTTATGAGATATATTCATCCTTGGTATGAGATATAGTTTTAACTAAAAATAGTCATCCTTGGTATGAGATATATTTTAAACTAAAAAATAGTCATCCTTGGTATGAGATATAGTTTTAATTAAAAATAGTAACTCACTTCTACTTGTATGGAAATCAATATGACATTTATTTTCAAAAGATAAATTTCAAATATGATTCTATTTATAATGATTGAGAAGTATAATGTTAACATATTAATTTGATAATAATTTGTTACACTTCATAAATCTTGCATTTAGAGTTATATAATTATGAGCACCACCTAAAACTTATTAAATGACATACGATCCCAAATTAATTTTACTATATAAGCGAAAGAAATTAAAAAATGATTTTCATAAATACGAAATAAAAGCATCCATCACATAATCTAATGACATAACTAAACTGTATTAAAAATGTAATTCCATTAATAGTATTGCGAAAAATACATTTTATACATACATGTGTTGGGATATAAGACCAAAACATAGTGAGGCCATCTATAAAAAACAACTCATACAAAAATGATGGAGATCAGGTTGCTCCAATCTATCTCAAAAAAGATGAACACAATAATATTACCCCCCCCCCCCATAATAACCCCAACCCCAATCAAAGCAACAATCCATTCATTAATAGGAAATATATAACGATGCCTATCAATAATAATTGGAGCACATGTTGACTCCTGATATATATACCACATCCACGTCCTTTGGATCTTTGCTTCGAAAGTATTGAATCATAGACCCTTTGGACATCGAGATTGGTACATAATCTCAAAACCGTGGAATTGTGCTTGATAGTTTTTCTTCTTTGGTGTAGGGGCTTTAGGTTAGGTCTTCTAACTTGGAAGGTGCCATTCTTACGGTTGATGATTAGCTCGGAGTTGGTGTAAATGACAATGTCATTTGCACCATAACTCTTGCGGTCGTCGAGACCTACATCGATGCATGATAGTATGCCTCATTGTTCGTTGTAATCCCAATTATTTGTCTACTATTTTGATAGACTTGGCTCGGGGCTTCATTATGAAGCACGAACCTTGTCCGTGCATTCCACAGGTTTTGGATGGCACCATATTTGGATAACTAGGACCCATTTTGCAACCATCTGTGAAAACAAGAAAATAATTTAATTAAATATCGTTAATATAGTTAGGCGACTACATTTGTTATCTACCACTACACAAAATTAAAATTTACAATGGCGGCAACACCTTTGTTACAATGGGGGCAACTGTTGTTTCCGCTCACTTTTGCAACGGCGAGTTGCCGCCACTACTCAAAATTTAAATTTACGATTGCGGAAACACACATAGAGCGGTAACTCACTTGTTGCGGTAGCGGCAACGGCGAGTTTCCGCCACGCTGTCATTTAAATTTTGAGCGATGGTGGAAACACGTTGTTGCGATGAGTAGCAACATCATGTTGTCGCCACTACTCAAAATTTAAATTTATAGTGGCGACAACATAGAGAACGGAAACTAGTTGCGGTAGCGGCAACAAGGAGTTGCGCCACTATAGCTGTGTTTACGATGGCCGAAAACACAGGTTACGGTGGTGGCAACTCACGGTTGGCATGCAGCAACGAGCAAATTAAACAATAGAACATTAATACAACGATACGAGTTTGAAGTTGAAATACAGGCAAGCGATACAAAACAAATGATACGGAAATTTGAAACTATAAAAAACGAGGATATAGGGTCCAGCAAAGATATACCCCTTGCGGAGGTAGTGGCAACGGCGGCAAATTAAATAACAAAACATTAATACAACAATACGAGTTTGAAGTTGAAACACGAGAGCAAAAGTTTGATGCAGTGAAACTATAAACGGGATACGGGGGTCAACAGATATGCCTTGAGTGGCGGCAACAACCGAAGAATTAAACAACGGAGACATTAATACAGCAATACAAAGTTTGAAGTTGAAATACGAATGACGTCTGAGGAAGCAAAACTATAAAAAATAGGGATACATGGTCCAACAAGATATACCCCTTGTGGAGGTAGCGGTAACGGCGAGAAAATTAAACAACGAGAACATTAATACGGCGATACAAGTTTAGCGAGTTGCCACCTTTAGCCGTGTGTTGGCGCCCTTTGTAAATTTAAATTTTGAGCGATGGCGGCTAACCTGTATTGCGGTAGTGGCCATGATGGTGCCTGCATCAGCACTCAAGAATTTAAGTATAGTGGCGGCAACACGAGTGGCTCATTGTTGCGATAGCGGAAACAACAGTCGCGCTTGTAAATTTAAATTTACGATGGCGGCAGCACACGATTTACGGTCGCCGAGAAACTCGTTGTTGCCGCTGCGCAACAACGAGCGGATTAAAAAACAAAACATTAATACAACGATACGGTGTTTGAAGTTGAAATACGAGCAAAGCGTCTGAGCTGAAACTATAAAAAACGGGGGATCTGAGCTCCAAAAGTATATACACCTTGCGAGTAAAAACGTATGAAAGAGCAAATTAAATATCGAACATTAATACGGTGATACGAGTTTGAAGTTGAAATACGGGGCAAGAGAACTTACAATTTCCAAATGAAGCTCTATTCTTATTTTGCTCTACTTTCTTGCTCTACTCTCTTGCGTTGCTCTGCTCTCTTTGCCACTGCTCTCTTTGCTCGGCTTTTCTTTGCGGAGTGCTCTACTTCTTTGCGAGTGCCACCTTTCTGCCTTTCTTTGCTCGACGAAGCACTGTGAGAATGGACCGACGGAATAACCCCGAGATTCTCATTCGACTAAATGAATAAGTACGGGTCGTAATTTGAAATAGAACTTGTGCGGCAACGGCGAGACGGGAGGTTGGTGGTAGCCATAACTACGATTGGTTCGTTTTGAGCTAAAATTTGAATTATGTCCCTTCATGGTGAAACTAGGTTGCGGTTCTTCAAACGACTCGTGTGCGAAACATTAACGCGTTAGCCGTTATGGGAACGACGGATCGCCGGACGGATTAATGTTAACGTTAACGTTGTGGGGACAGACGGGGGCGTGGGGCCGCGGCGAGGGCCGGAGAGTTCAGGATAACTACGGCTTCGGTGGCCCAGGGTGCATAGCCGAGGCCATCCCATCAAATGGTTCGCCCTCCTAAAATCATAGCTAACCATACGGCCTTGGTACTATAATTAGTTCATTACGAACCCGCTACCAATACAAGCGGTAACTCGAGTCGAGTTTTGCCTCCATTTCTTTCATTCATTAATGCAATTCATTGTGACAGTCCAATTTCTTCTTTGCCCGAAATGACCCACATTTCTCCATTAATGCAATTCAACGTGATCACTATAAATTTTTGTTGTAGAATATAGGTGGGATTTTCGGCGTGTTTGCTTGGTTTTAGATATGGAGGTTAATGGTGACGAGTCTTGCTTATATCACTATTGAAGCTTTTTTTAATTTCAAATCATTACCTCTTGAAAATGTTTTCATCTATACGGGCTTTCATGAAACCCACATGCTGTAGTGTGGAGGATTGAAAGTGGATTGTTGAAAAATATCGAAAAGAGGGATCGAATTTGGACTACGAAATAGTTATCTAAAGAGGAGAATGATCTTAGTACGGGCGGTACTACCAGCATTTATCCGTCTATTGGGCTCCCACCTCTTCATGATACTAAATCCATCATCGGAAAATCAAGAGTCTATTAGCTAACTTCATGCGGGAAGGTGGAAAAAGAGAATGAAAATATCACCTTGTTATTGGGAATCCCTCCTTGTCGAATCATTATGGAGATGTATGCACTCTCATGGAATATGGCATGAGATAACTAAATAAATATATGGGACTACAACTTTGTGGAAGACTTGTATACTAGGGGATGGGAGAAAATAAAGAAAGGGTCACATATTTGGAATGGATTTATAGGTGAAAACAACATTGGAAGTTTGAGATGGAGTTTTGGAGCTGGTTATAAGATCTGATTAGACATGGGACATACGGGATCGACGTTGGGTCTACCATTAGCACGGTATAGAAATCATCTAAGTAGGAGGGGTTTTTTACAGCACAAATCATTGATAAATGGAGTGGGTACAGTGCTGGTTTGGATGGGCGGGAGCACTTAACATTCGGAGGCCCTAAAAGGGGCGCGGAGATATTTGTATGTATTAAAAAGGGCTGGCCTTAGCCATAATAGAATTTGGGATCGGGTAATGCGGGGTACACTACATAAGGAATGATTATAACAAAAGAAATATATTTATGGATTTATAAAGAAAATCACGGTGATATTAGAAAGTGTTGGTTCAACATAATATGGAAGGAAAAGATCAAATTAAAATGATTATTTTCTTATGGCTTGTCGGAAGGACGGGAACCTCACATGGGATAACCTTCGGAGGGAAAGGAAAGATTGGTCCACAGTTCCTTAGGATGTGCTCGAGAGAAAATGAAAGCAACAAACACCTATTTTATGATTGTGTTTTTACCTTGAAAAGTACATGCGATTATATGCTCACATATAAATTCTATGGCTCCACATTACCAAACCCTTTGAAGAGTGCATTAAATGGTGGTATGGTAAGGGGAAATTATACAAAAACATGCCTATTATTTTGCATTAGTATATGTGGGTTGCTAGAAACGGATGAATTTTTGAGGAGATGGTCTGCACACATATGGTTACTACGGAGATTGAGAATATGGAATAAATCTACCACTCATCCCAAGCCCCCTCGTGACCTCTCCATCGGGAACAAACCTTTCGAGATCCACTATCTGAGGATTTTTTTTATGGCGCGACACAACAATCCAAATGTCAGCTGTGGAGTGTGGCTCATGATATCGCCACGATGTCACTATAAACTCGATTGGTTTGGGGGGCAGGCACAAACATGAGGGTGGAAATCCTTGCTCTCTGAGATTATTATGGTTATAAAGCAATTATACATTGATATTGTGGGTTTACGTGGATTCCAAAGTCCTCATTGAGCACTTGACCAACGAGATTTCGAGTCGATGCTGGGAATCTCACATCACAGCTAGACGGGATAAAGAAATACGAGGAACACTTTCACTACTATAACTTTCCACCATCTCTATCGAGAGAAAAACCGAGTTGCGAGACGGGCTATCGAAGAAAGGACTAAATGGAATTTTTGGAGAAATGCAATATGAACTTGTTGATGGCTGCGGATATGGGGCTACGATGATGGTAAAGTTTTTACGAGCCTATGTTGTTTGAAATTTTATTTGTAGGTATTTTAAAAAATTTTGGTAATTTTTGTAAAATGGTTGGTATTTAGTTTTATAAGTGTAGGCTCATCTTAGGATATTATTAGTCCAAACTGCGAGGAGAGGCAACAACATGCGGCATATTTTTTTAATATGTGTTAATTATGACAAAAGGACGTAAACGAGATGATATGACGTGATCTAATGTAGAAGTCGGAATAATTGATTAGTAGATCATGTGTATTTAAGCATGTAAATTATGATAACTTTGAATATGAACATAAGCAGGGAGATGAAATCTCTCAAGATTGATGTAGAAGTTTTGAAAACTAATATAAAAGATTTGATGATGTGCACTAGTACTCAATATAAACCAAAAATTTTCTTACTAAAAAAAAGAATATAAATGAAATTACTGTAAATTTTTGTTATAGAATATAGGTAGGATCACTGTAAATTGATTCAAAAATTAAAACTTGTTGACATTCGAGTTGGTAATGGATTTGTTTTATATTGTTTGTAACTTCTTACATTATTATTTACGCTTCAAAAATAGGAAGAGGACTACTGCAATCGATTCAAACACTAAAACACCATAGACCAGAGAGAAATAGAAACAAAAAAAAATAATGTAAACGTTGAGTAAATCTAAGGAAGCAAATTGCCAAAAAACAAAAAGAAGAGAAAAAGCATGTGTGTTCATGTCAGTCTATGGTTTTATTCTTACAAATATTAATAATTTTATATATTTTTCCAAAATCTATAATTACAGCGAAGGTGTTATATTGAAAATTTTCCAAGATCTATAATTACAGCGAGGGTGTTATATTGAAGAGTTTCCCACAAACCATCGTCAACACTTTTAGTCTTATTGTGACATCTGTGCACTATTTTAAGTCGAAATCGGTGCAATTGATGCCACTTTCGCTGCCTCGCTGGACTAATCACGTGATTTGTGCGTTGTTTGCATGATAGCTTTACCATTCCGCTGCGATGTATAAAAAGAAAAGTTATATAATCATCGGATGTTTTAAACTCGTGTAATCAGTATTCCATCTCCTACGATGAAGCTTTAATGAAGGCTGACTTTCCAAACTCCTTATAATATTTTTTACATTACAATAATTTTTTCAATATTTTTTACTCTTTGTAATATTTTTTTTTACAAATTCTTTCTTTTTTCATTTAAAAGCTTTTAAGTTTTTGAAAGCAAAAATTAAATTAGAAAATGGTAAACTTTCTTATTTCATTATGATTTTCCATTTATTTTTTTTGTATTTTCTTACTTTCTCTTTCTCATTTTCTAAGTTTTTCAAGTCTTTTTGAAAGGAAAAATGAAATTAGAAAATTGTAAACTTTCTTATTAGAAAATTTAAAAATGGTAAGTTTTAACCATTTATGTTATAGATATTGTTGTGATCTCAACTAGTCATAATTCATTTTGTAGCATAGATGGTGACTTAGTTTACCTATAGGAGATTCATGGATTTTCCAAGAAATCCCCATTGTGCTAAAACACTAGTGCTCATTTCCTTAACTACTAGTTGCTAGCAATGTTAGAAGACGTTAATTGACTTACGTTCTTGTGTGTAGTTTTTGTAAGGATAACACTTTGAACGTTCTCATTTAAATTTATTTTCTTTCCTATTGTAGACTTAAGATGATTTTCCCGGGTTATTAATTACAAGTTGTGTTAACGACCATACAATTCTGAGATAGCTAATAATAATAGTAGAGAGAGATTGAAGTCTTTGGATCGTGTCAAAGTATTGAAAGAAATCGGAAGAAAAAAAAAAATTGACGTTATACATTCTAAAAAACTATTTTCTTTGTGAAAATAATACCTTCATTACTATTTATTAAATTTATTTTGAATTAAAAACCACACTTGTCATTTCTTTTCAAAACTTATATTCCTTTCTATTCTTGAATTTAAAATACTCTTCTAATTTAAAAACTTATGTATCTAAAATTCTTCATAATAAATATAACCTTATTTAAAAAATATAAAATCCCAAAAATAGTCATTCCTTTTAAAATTAGCAATGTATTACATATTTACATAGACAAATTCTTTCATTTTCCATTTAAAAAGCTTTTTAAGTTTTTAAAAGAAAAAATTAAATTACAAAATGGTAAACTTTCTTATTCCGTTATGATTTTCCATTTTTTTTTGTGTATTTTCTTACTTTCTCTTTCCCATTTTCTAAGCTTTTCAAGTCTTTCAAAAGAAAAATAAAATTAGAAAATGGTAAACTTAATCATTCCCGATACCATTTTTTATTTTCTTTTATATTTTTTTTACTTTCCCTTTCCCATTTTTCTAAGTTTTAAATTATTTTGAAGTAAAAATGAAATTAGAAAATAGTAAACTTTCTTATTCCATTTTGATTTTTTATTTATTTTTATATTTTTACTTTTCCTTTCTCATTTTCTAAAAACTACATTCAGTATATTTTTACACCTTTAAAGACCACTTCTAGTTTTATATATTTGACTATATTCTCTTCTCCCGTTATTAATAGTTTAATGGACTTTAGCCATTATCGGAGTGATCATTTAAAGTTCTATTTTGGGGTTTTAATTTAATCTCAATATATCAATATATATTGTGTGGCGATATATTTCATCATAATGCGTAATTTCAAAATTATGCAAATGAAAAATGTTTTATTTAATTTGATTTTAATAATGTGTGATAAGTGATTTTTATAATAAAATATTTTAATATTTATGAAATATAAGTAAAAATAAATAAATTATTAAAATTATTACAATAAAATATATAATATTTATTATATTATTAAAATAAATAGACTCAGCTCCAAAATCATCTTGAGACATTTCAAAAAATAATGTACTAATTAATTATTGGTATATAATAATATGTATTACATATTATGTGATAATATTGTAATAATAAATGTTTTATAGGAGGATATACATTGTTGTATTTAAAAATATTGTAATTTAATTAATTTTTGTCTTGGGTTTTTTATGGTGTTGAATCTATTTTTACCATCGAAGAATTTTTGAATTTTTTTTGCCCAGAGATTCTAACACTTCATCTTTAAAGGTACTTGTAAATGTTATATGTTTTTTTTATTTTTTTTAATGTATCTTTTACTTGATTTTATTTACAATATCATTCAACATCAATAGCCTACCTTGATTATTCTAAAAGTTGCTCTCCACCCCATACATATTCTTCCATTCATGCATAGATGAATTTTGTCCAAAAAAAATTTAGATTTTCCATATAAAATCTATAGAAGTAATAGTTTTATCTAACTATTTTACTCTATTTTAATTATATTGAAATTGAATGAGAATATTTGCAATGTAAATCTTGTTCACTTCAATAATTAAACTAAGTGGCAGAAAAAAATAAAATAAGTATTTAGTCTTATTACAAATAGTACCATATACTAATTTGTTGTATTGTTGTTTTTCTAAAATCTTATGCATGATCCCTGTGCTATTTAGAGTTTAAAGCAACCAATGACAGTTGGGATATCTTATTATCCAAACATGCTGGAACCCAGTGGTACGTGTAGAGAGCCAATGGGGATATTAGTGATACATCAAGATAATGTTTTGTTAAGTTCAATGGTATTTGTGCGATTTCATTCTATCTTTTCAAAGGAGTTGTCTTTAGTGTGACTTTTTTGAGTTCAGTGCCGAAATCTGGTGAAACAATTTGAGATAAAATCTTGATTTATGTTATTTAAATTGGTTTTTCTAGTAGATATGGATTGACACCCTAAAAATTCACAAAAGGCACTTTGATTTTGCAAAGTTACTCATCAAATTATACTTTGATAAATTCCTGCCAAATTTTAGAGAAATTACACCGGAAAAATCCTAAAAAACCTTTAAAAAATCACACTAAAGACTACTCCTTTTCAAAATAGAGATAATAAATGGTGAGTGATTAGAGATTAATGGTTCGAACAACAATTATTGCTAAAGATGAAGTGGATTGCAATTTCCGGTGTCCTTTTGTTATGTTATCTTGTTTTTTAGAGTCCGACACACTTTTTTGAGTTTTCTTTACAACTCTATAATAAGCCGCAATACATAATCGTATCGAAGGAAGATGTACATCAAAAAATTAGTTTGTTCTTATACTAGTGTTTGTTTAGGTGAGTAAGTCAGACGAAATCTCATCATATCTCTTTATGACATTTAGACGGATTAATTTCTACATAGATCCATACATAGGTATTGAATCATCATTAAGTTGTTTTAACGAGTTATAAAAGTGAAATTTACCATATGTTTTTCAATTCTCGTAAAACTACGTTGTTGCTCCGAAGGTGCAAAGAGATGCCGATAGGAGTATTGTTTGTGAATTATTAAATTGAAGTAATTGTAGTTTTTTGACATGAAGGAAAAAAAGAAAACAAAATTTAACTCATGAGACATATTTTCTGATTTAGAGGAACAATTTGATGGCGAAGGATGAAGAAAGGATGCCGGTGTAGAGCACTATACTATGAAAAAAAAATCGTTTTACGGGTTATGAGTTGAAACATAAAGAGGAAAACAATTTATACGACGTAATGCGATTCCGGTAAGGCGGGAACACCATATAGGACTACCTACTAAAAATAGATAAACACTATCTTGAATGTGCTTAAGGCGTAGAGTTGTATGTTAATTTACGGTGTTTCACTTGCAACACTTTTTGTCACTACACTTGAGTATTTCACATGGACCCAAATGTCACAAGCACAATGAACTCAACTACTTAAGGTAAATTGAAATCTTTATCTTAGTTACTAACTTTCACTTTGTAACGATTATTTTTTTCACTACACGTTAGTATTTGACATGAACCCCAATACTTGACAAGCACAATGAACCGTCGTCTAGATTAATTGAAATCAACTTATCCTTTAGGTAAATCTTATGAAGTAATGCCACTGAAGGTGGTAGATGACTTGTTATATTTTTCATTTTTTTCAAATATGAAATTTCCAATGGAGAAATCAAACATCCTTAGGAATATGCACAGTATATCACATCACCTTGAAACGATGAGAGATTCATGATTAGGAAACAATAGGCCTATAGTTAATCATTTTAGAGATTTGCATTTCATTATACGGTTTAAAAACTTAAGGATAGGTGATAAAAAAGGGAATGTTTTCGTCTTAGTGTATAAGGAAAAAAAATGCGCAAGTATAGTTGATTCTTGCCATCATAGTTAGTTAATTCATTGAGTTAATGACATTCGGATATGGTTATTAAGTTTTAAATAAATAAAAAATGTTGCGGATGTAGTTGATTCCTGCCACCATAGTTAGTTAATTCATTGAAATTACGACATTCATATATGGTTATTAGAAGTTTAAATCCTTCACCTATTTTGTTACAATTTGTTATGACAATAAATTTTATTGTATTGATGCAATTTTATATATACGGGTAAAACCCGAGCTATTGTCAATGTAACGATTGAATTCGGTTCTGTTTTGTCATCTTATGCGATCCTTCAATACATGCAAACTTTGAAAGCATGCAATCTTCATATAATTTATTAGTTTAATGTTTCCAATTAGGTAACATAATCCTCCAAAGTTTACCATTGCAGAGGCATATTCATTTGCATCATTGCGGCCTGTATTCCCATCATACTCAACTTCCAATGTAAATATTACATAAGGCTGTAATGGCATCATTTGACAAATTGATGTTCATTTTCATGAACATTGACGGAGAAAAAAACGATTTGGTGCAAATTTAAGATTTCTCGGAAGAAAATATATTCATTTTCGTTATGGGTAGTCTGCCCGGTGGAATGGAAAAGGAGAATTTTGTTGAATCGATTTTAAAAAGGTATATGTCTCCATGTAGCATCCATGGAAGAAAGAAACCAAGCTATCAACAACAACATTGCAAAATAGAGGCAAAATTTCGGAGATGAACACTTGCGCTTTTCATTTCTGTATGAATACAACGGTAGAGGCCTCTGTTGTAATCTACGCGAAAATCTAGTACAGAAAGAATTGAAAAGAGAAAAAAAGAATCAACTCATATGTGGGAGCACCTAACTCTCTCAGTGCTCCGACATTATTTACTGTGATCTCCATATTCTTCCTTCCAAAGGAAATGACCATCACGAAACATCGTCGCTGATATTTGCGGCAATCTCCTTGAGGTGTATCTGAAACTCATGGAAATCCATCCTTGCATCCATATGCCGGTTGAATACTTCGGAAAATCAGTACCATATAGCACTACTATTGAAATAACTTTATTTCAGGAAATTTGTTCCAAGCATTTAAGTCTCCTTACCAAATTTCTTTCTTGCACGAAAGAGGACCTCTTCAACGAAGTTGTTGGCGGGATCTCCATCAGAATAAAAGATGACATAAACCATTCCACATGGTTAACAACCTCTTCATTGGTAAAATATTGATAAAGACCATACGATGAGAGTATCAAATAATGGTCTTGAGGACCCGATCTATGGTGACGCGAAGACCGAATTGTGCCGAGTGATGTATGGCGCGATGCTAACAAAATAAATTCTAAAGACCTCGAGAAGAGCATACGTTCCATTTCGTGCAATCACAAGAAGATAAGCATCCATCGAGACCCGGAGCATGATCAATCTACTTCATTGGCTAAATTTTAAACCAAACGAGATGAATATCTTAAATACGGACAGCAGAGAAAGTCACATAATTTTACTTGTAATATTTGAAAGTATGAACAAAATAAGTAGTTTATACAAATTATGTGTGTTTACATGAAGGTCTTTAAAATCTTAATGGATGATATTATAGCTAATATAACTTCCTAGGTAAGTGATATAGATCGAAACCAAATTTTAACCTAGATTGATCTAACAGGCATTGGGTAAATTCTGAATGGATAATCTCTAACTTTGCTTCGAGGAAGCTGCTGAAATGCATGTGTAGCTGACCTTCGAGCGTCCTTTGACACGGTCATTTATGATGGCGAGTACATCATGCGCGTATGCTGCTGCCTTGATCCTCCCGAACCTCACGAAGAAACACCCTTTGAAACAAATCAATCCTAAAATGCATATAGTTTGACGGTAAGATGCCTTTAATTCCAATTTGACAAGGTAAATACTTGGAATGATGGAAACAAGGTAGAAAGCAAGAGAAGATCCAATTAACACGAGTTTATGATGTTGAGTCCAATAAAAAAAGAACTATTATCTTACCTCTTCAACACCGGTATTGTGATCCAAGGATAGCTCCACATCACATATTTGCTTGTACAAAGTGTAAAGGGGTTAATTGCAACTTGGAGGAGCATGAAGATGGGAAACTTCTTGTCCCCAAGAAGAGCATTGGACCTAGAAGGAAAAAAATGAGATAAATGATATACGTAATGATTCATGAAAGATGTAAGAGATAAATGATATCAGCATGGACACTTTCGAAGTTAGGATCACTCGAAGACGAAATAACTTAGTACGAAATCTCTCGGATGCCCTCTCGAGTCTCACGACGGTCACACCAACACCGGTCGAATCTTTTAATTGAAATTTTTAGAATCTTATTAGCAACAGACCAGTACCTAATGGGGTGGAAAGTAATGACTACCTTAACCCAAAAGGATCAAATGCAACATACATCATGCATCCTATGTTAGATGAGCTCCAACATAAAAATTCAACTTAAATGAGTCCGGTTATTCTTTTCTTCTTAAACTATTGCATTAGGTGTGAAGTAAAGTCCAGTCAACTAATGGGGGACTGACCACTATAAATCAAAGGGATCAAATACGTGACATATGACATGCATCCTTAGTCGGTTGGGAGCTTTCCAGAAGCGCAAAAAAAAAAAAAATCAACAGGCAGGCCGGAGATGTCATTTCTATTCAAGTTTATCATAAGAGCCATCAACTTGCCCCGCCTTTTTAATGAAAGTTGTTGAGTTACATTTAAGGTAGATTATTTGAAATATTTGGAAAGTAAGCGCAAGCTAGGAATTCTTGATAAACTAAACCTGAAATTCCCGAATCGCCGGAAGCTGCTCGGATAGGGTCATTGAAATTGGCACATCGTGAAGAACCATGATTTTGAGGACAGTCCTCATCTGGAATAGAGCTGCCGTGTTGCCTTCTAACGGCCAGATATGATTCCAAAGTGGACATTTTTTTGAAAATCTCAAAATTTTGCATGATGTAATCCTACGTGCACAAGGGATTTTGTTCCACCATTGACCTCAACAAGGATATCCATGACAAAACATTCGACCCATCATTGACCTCCATAGAGGAATCGACACCAAAACTTTACGGTCCCACCATTGACATTGATATAGGTATCCACGAGTCTGTCCTTAACAACACCATGGTGTTTGCGGGTTTTATGTCCACAAATATAGGCTCATGTCCATCCTCATATACGGATGATATTCTGGGGTTTCATCGATGATCCCATGGGAAATGTGCCCCATTTAATGAGTTGCTACGTGATCGGAATCAAAATAACCTGCGGATAGGAAGATTCCTTTGGTTCAAACTTTGCGGCATCGCCATACCCAGGGCAACGCCTAAACTGCGATTAGTTATGGCTACGGAAGCTCTGAGAACAGTTTGCCAAAGTTTGGCTCACATGGCTATGCTCGGAAGATTGGGGCTGTGGATGCATTTGAATTTCTTTGAAATGGAGCGGGGGTTTATAGGCCCAAAGTCCCCATACTCCATAACATCGTAGCCATAGATTGGAAGATCCGATGCGAACATATTTCAAAAGGGGCTCCATTTGAAGATAGAAATCATCTAATAAATCATGCTTTGGTGAATATGAATATTTTTCATACTTATTCATATTCGAAGCCAATAATAATCAGGGTTTTTTGCATAACTTACTTTTTTTCACGACATTTTCTTGCGGCTGGCTACTTTACATAACGGGAGCCATCGGCAAAATTAAGCTTGGATTTCTTGCCTCGATATTTTTAGCCTCTTTGCATCATGAGCCTTGGCGACCTCCTCCCGGCGTGTTAAACGTTCCAAGCCAAACCCTAATGCCCTTTACGGGATCGGATCTCCGTAGCCAATTTTCCCCATGGATGTTGCTTGATACCTCGTAAAAATTCCTCCTCTTCGTCTTCTTGCTCTTGGCTGAGCACTTTTTGGAATCCTTGAAAGGAGGAATCTGAGAAGTCCTTCAAATCGGGGAATCGTCTCATTTTCTCATCTACAAATCCCGGCTAAAGTGAAAATAACAAAAAAAAGAACAAACCCTAGGAAGCAATTGCAATTTCTGAAATGCGAGAGGTCGTTAATAATTATGACTCACGAAGAAAATTGATGTTGTTGGCGCTTGATAATATTCTTGTTGGGTTTATCCTTACGCTTGCATGCCTCGTCGAAGCTACCTGGTTTATTTAAGGATTCGAGACATGGCTGCGCCGTGCTTGAACGAGTCGATGTGAAGGTATCGAAATCGAGCCATAAATCCACAGGAGTTATACGCGAGATCTCGTTGGCGGGAATTAATCATGATAATGGCACCTCCCATAAAATATTTTTTGTTTTAAAAATAGTTTTTTTTTTCCGTCATAGTAGGACACAAAACAATGGCTTGATGAAGAAAATATAGATAGAGTGCAACGCAAAAAATCGTTGGGTATGGAACTTCGTGGCGAGTCACCAGGCCAAAAATCTTTACTTATTTGTAAAATTCAAAGGTGTATCGGCCGTTTTCGCAGAGTATTCGGTACGGAGTTCATTACCCGGGGAATGAAAACGACGAGGTGTCCTGCGCACGGACAACCTTGGTGTCCTGCCAGAATGAATATGTTGACGATCAAAAAAGTGATCTCTTTCATAAGAGAAGGCCTATTGGCCTAAATATCCATACCCTAGAATTGATGATGGGGAGGGCGGGAACTTTATTTGGAATATCTTGTGGGCTAGAATTGATGATAGGAAGGTTGAGAATCTTCTTGCCTGGCTTCCAATATGTATTACTGCATTGGTATTTAGGCTGATTTTAAAATAAATTTTTATTATAATTTTTTTTATTTTGATATAAAATTTTAATTAAATGAGTAAAACAATGTGATAAAAAGAAGAATAATTACAAATAAAATATCTAAAAAATACGATCAAGAATTTTAATAATTTAATATAAAATAAATTTATTAATAATTTTTTTAAAAATATTATTACAATTTAAAATAAATAAAGCTATGTTTCAACAAAATATAATATATATATATATATATATATATATATATATATATATTTATATTATTATTAAAAAAATAGTATTTGATAAAAATTTAATATATAATGACAACTAAAGAAATCCATGGAAATTGGAATCTATATCTCGCTTAACACAAAATGTTTTATTAGAACTACATTGAAAACTTAATCACTTCTTCAAAAACTAAATTTGAAATATAATCCATCTATTATTTTCTTTTAATTTATGGAATTGTACGTAGGTGTAAAGCAAAAAGACTTTCCTCAAATCAAATTTGGAAATTTGAAATATGTATCCACTTCCTCTTTAGTGTGAACTAACTCGCGACATAAATAGGTATCTAAAATTTAAATGGGTAGGGAGGAGGCTAGTAGTTGTGCGACCTCACTATGTGGACCGTTTTTTACACTTGGTTGGCCATGTCAACCATACGACACGTGACCATCTGCTCTACCATTTTCTAATTCATCGCATGCAATCTACCTGTTTGTCACATCGCACGGTTTAGGGTTTCTCACTAGGTGACTTCTCGGGTGTTTTTCTCCTCGTTCATTCTTGTTAGGGCTCGAAAATGGTCCCATTCTTATCCATTGGTTCCTGTGTATGTGGTGTTTATTTCTAGTGTATGTGGTGTCCAAATTGGTGTATGGCGATTGTCCATTTTTTGCATACGGTAAGCGGTTGTTCGACTACGAGAGATGTGTTGTTCGTTTGTGGAGGTGGGATGTGGGCGTAGCGAAAAGTTTCAGTTCTTGGGTGGCATGACATAGTTGCGGGTTCTAGGTCTGCCCACGTATGGTTCGGAATTGGAGGAACATTCCTCCATTTCACACCTTGTTCGACCCATCCTTGGACACGATGATTGGCTCGTTATAACGGGCATTTAGAGTTGGACGCAATGGTGTCGTCATTATTTGGTAGGATTCTTCGTCTTGCCATCCATGCCTTAGCTTGTGTTTGTAAACACATCGATTTTCTCAAATATTCACACCATTATGCTTTTGGTTGTCATTTTTTTAATTCTTTTGGCTTTGTGATAACTTAGCCTTTTCATATAATTTGGGCGTTTTCCTTTGGTTAAAGTGTTTTATGGGATATTTGGGATTTGGGGTTTTCTATGGATTTTGTGGCTTACGTAGGTTTTTTTGTGGCTTATGGGGTTTTTGTGGCTTTTGTGGATTTGGGGTCTTTTTGTGGCTTTTGTAGGTACCATAATTTGTGGCTTTTGTGGCTTATCTTGAGATATAATTTGGGGTTTTTCCCTTTGGTTAAGGGTTTTATAGGATTACTTGAAGAATGATTATGAAGATGCATGGATATTAGTTAAAAGGGATTCTATGGGTTTTTATGTGGCTTACGTAGGTTTTCTAAGGCTTATGTGAGGGTTTCAATGGCTTATTGGATTTGGGGCTTTTATGTGGCTACGAAATTTGTGGCTTTGTGGCTTCTATGGCTTAGGTTGAGATATAATTTAGGGGTTTCTCTTGGTTAAAGGGTTTTAGATTATTTCGGGAGTGATTATGAAGATGCATGGATGTGTGGATGCAAAGACTTCTTGTGGGTTTTTTGTGGCTATAGTCAAAATTGTGTTGCTTATGGTTCTTATGCCGATGATTAGAGTCTAAGCTCGTCGATGTGCGAGATAGCATGGTGCCCCTTTCTTTTCTTGTGTTTCTTTTACGGAATTATTTCTTCCGCTATTATTGTCTTATCTTATGGTCAACACTACTAGTTTTAGACTTTATTCCATGTGACTTATTGATCCCCAGGATCAAAAATATGCTAAAAAATAAAAGTTCTCACATTATCCCGAAAGCTAATTGCCAAATCCAATGACACTTGAATTGCCTCAATGCGACATCGTATGAGGAATTTATCGTGTTTTGAAGTTTTTGACAAACAACTAAAAGTCAACTTGCGGGGTTGACTAAATAGTATACAACTACCATGTGGCGGTATGTACAATGAAATCATGCTAACATCGAGAAGATGAATAGGAGGTACGGTGGTCTAACGGGCAATCTCGAGCTGAAAAGTGGCATTTAGTTATTAGACAATGACAACGAATAAGTTTGGACAATTGGGCGAGTAATTAGGTGACACGTGGTATCCAGTTGGACCAAAAATTGTTTGGGGTCGGCCAATTAACACTACGCGAGGATCAAACTCATGACCACTCTGACTGTCGAACACCTTACCATTACTCCATGGGTAACACTTGTTAAACTTGGCGGGTAGACTTATATTTAATGTGATATGGTTGGTGTCGTTGGGGGGAGGGTCGGGTGGGCGGGGCGAGGCCGTTAGCCCAACCCCGATCGGTATGGTGTTTGGGTATTTGACATCCAAATAGAAGGGAAGGGTGCATTGCACCTTTCCCATGTTATAACCCATGGTCTTATCACTTAACACAATCATCGACGAAAGAATCGGGAGGGGTGGCCATGTGGCACCCTACTCGCACCACATCACGGAGTTCTATTAAATTTCGCATGACAAGGAGTGGGGTCATGGGGGCACATGTGTCCTATGGCTCGCGCCCCATGCCGTGGTCGTTAATGTCATATGACCGACCAAGGCGAGAGAAATAGGGGCGCGGGTTTGGTTAACCCCTCCCCATTTGCTAACACAACAGATACTATCGTCCGAACTGCCACATAGTTGCAAAAAATTTCACCTGAAGCCGTCAAGGAGATTTGATTTTAGGTTTTGCGAGGAGGTCGAATTTGTAGAACGATTAGTAGAGAAAGGAGGAGGGCCTAACTTGGCCATTTTTCATCCCTTTTTAGCCCAAAAAAGAGTCTACACGAGGGTTTTGTGTGTTTTGGACACAATGGCGGTGTTATTTTTGCAATTGAGTATTGTATGTTGATGTAATTCCATATTTGAGCATATAATTTAAAGGGACAACATTGGAAGGTAGACCCCGAAGATGTATCCCGAGGAGGGGGTGAACTTCGTCATCAAATTTTTGTGTTGCGATGTTGTTGTTGCATTTGTCTATTTTTAATTGTTTAAATCTAAAATTAACTTAGTTTGTGTTATTTTTCAATATCGATATGTTTCCCATAATACATAAACTAGCTTGCAAAACTTTACATGAGACCTTTAATTTAAATTTTATATCGGTTGGTATTAGAGCATGGTTTTTGTGAAGCTTTGACAATTTTTGCAATCGTTTTTCTTGAATGATTTACAAGGTCTAAATTGAAAAGAGGAGAAGGAGTGCTTGAAGAACCAAACCCTCAAATTGGTTCAAGGAGACGAGATACTCCAAAATTCACGGCACATGAAGAAGGATGAGAGATTTTATAAAGGCTTTATATGATATGATTGATATGGTTAAAACGTTGTACAATGAGAGGACAACAAGGTTGCAAGTAGAAATTTCTAATCAACCAAAAGACAATGGCGGTGATGGAGCAAGCCTCCACCTCCTCCTTGCACTCTATCTACACCTCTTCATGTCATAGACTTACTCTTCCCTCCATATCCAAAAGGACATGCTAAGTTTCCTTTGATTAAGCTTGATGTCAAAGTTTGAATTTCCTATGTACAATGGGGAAGTAAATGCGAAAGTTATATCATTGGGTTCATCAAATTGAATTTTATTACAAGATTCAAAAGATTGACAATGATGTCACAAAGATATAGCTTTATTCTCTTCGCTTGGAAAGTGAAACCCTCATGTCACAATTGGGAGACTAGAACTCAAGAAGATTTGAATAAAAGTGGTAAAATTATCTCTTCTTGGAATTATTTTATAGTTGCATTAAGAAGGAAATTTTGTCCACTAGATTATATGTGGAAAGAAATTATGTATTGGAAAATATTTAGACAAGGTAAAGGCTAGAGTGTCCAAAATTACACACAAGAATTTAGAAGATGAGATTTAATCTTGGGTGTTGATTTGTCTTCACAAGATATTCTCCTTAAATATATAGGTGGATTACATAGTTATTTGAGACATATTGTACTTATGTTTAATCCCACCAACATTGATGAAGTATGTGTTCAAGAAAATCATTTAGAATCAAGAGGCAATAATGTTCCTCAAGAGGCTAGAAAGAAACCTTTTAAATATGGAAACAAAGGAAAGGGGAAATTTAAAGGAAAAGGAAAAAAAATGCTACTGTCAAGAAAGAGGGAGAGAAACTTACGTGTAAACATTATTCGAAATAAGGCCATGATGAATACCATTGTTGGAAATTACATCCAGAAATGATACCAAAGAAGTTCAATAACAAGGGGAAGCAAAAGACTACCGCTATAATTCAACAAGATCTAGGATCTTATTCAGGTAATGAAACCAAAATCACAACCATGGGAATGGAAGGTATAACATCTAATGAGAGTACTAGTTCTTCTAGTAAGACTATAAAATCTCAAAATGACAAAGAAAGAAGTGATTTTTTTATATCAGGGTCATTACAAAACATGCAAAGGTTGATACATTGTTTGATAGTGGATCCCAAGACAATCTTATCTCTGAATCAATTTTCAAGAAACGGAATTTACAAAATACACCTCATACTGAACCTTAACCCTTTGGGTTGGGTATGTGATGATGCAAAATTACAAGTGACAAGAAAATGTAAACTCAAATTCGCCATCACTATTAATTTTATAGATGAGGTAGAGTTTGATGTTGTACCACTTGATATTTGCGGGATTGTTTTAGGGAGTCCATACTTGTATGACCAAAAATCCATACTCTATCATCATGAGAAAAAATATCATCTTTTTAAAGATGGAATTGAGTATATTTTAATAGCACATCGCAAGAATATGAACTTATCTCTTGTTAGTGTTGGTCAGATGAATTTGCTTGTAAATGCTAGTAATAATTTTGCGGTGTTGATGATTAAAGCTAAAGATATTGTTGAATTTGAAGCTTTCACAAGATGTGATTCTAAAATCAAGCATGAATTGGTCAAATTTTTTAACACTTATGACAATATGTTTCAGGAGCCAGAAGGGTTGCCTCCAAAAATGGGAATCCAACATGAGATTCACTTGCAGTAGGATGCACCACTTCCAAATATTGGCATGCATAGAATTTTAGTTTTGAAGAATGCAGAGATCAAGAAGAAAATTCAGGAGTTTCTTGACAAGGGGTCATTAGGCCTAACACATCTCCTTGTGGGTCTCCTATTGTTTTGGTTCTAAAGAAAGATGGTACATGACACACATGTGTGGATTTCTGAGCTTTGAACAAGATCACGGTAAATAATCATTATCCTCTTCCTCACATTAAGAATTTTCTAGATCAGTTAAAGGAAGTTGTTTATTTTAATAAGTTAGATTTGAGAAGTGGTTATCATCAGATAAGGATTGCTAAAGATGATATTTGGAAAACTTATTTCAATACAAAACAAGGTATGTTTGAATGGTTAGTTATGTTTTTTAGGCTTTTCAATGCACCCACAACATTCATCAGAGTTATGAATGATGTGTTGCGACCATTCCCTTGTGATTTTGTCATAGTCTACTTAGATGATATTCTAATTTTCAATAAGACTCGTGAAGATCATGTCAAGCATGTGAAATAAGTATTAGATGTCTTGAAAAAAGAAAAGTTGTATTTGAATATGTCTACATTTGAATTTTGGAAAACCTATTTGGTTTATTTGGGTTATATTGTAGGAAGGGGTGAATTGAAGATTGATCCCTCAAAAGTTGATGTCATTGTGAATTGGCCTAAACCCAATAATGTAAGAGAAGTTAGGAGATTTTTGGGTGCATCCCAATATTGGAGAAATTTTATCGCTAACTTCTCATTCATTGCAACACCATTACATGCTTTGAAAAGTGTGAAATAGGTCTTTCAGTGGGGAGGAAAGTAGTAGAAAGTATTCGACACTTTGGAAGAGAAAATCAATACAATTCCAATTCTATCACTTCCAAATCTTAGGTGGCCATTTGAAATTCAAACCGATGCAAGGAAATATGCTATGGGAGAAATTTTGATGTAACATGGTAAGCCAATATGTTATCATTCTGAAACCTTTACCAATATAACAATTAACTATCCAGCTTATGATAAAGGGTTATATGCTTTGGTACAAAGAGTGAAGAAATGGAAGCATTATTTTATAGGTAAAGAAATGAGTATTCACTCTTGACCATCAACCTTTGCAATATTTACAATGCGAAACAAAGCTACAAA
Source organism: Pinus albicaulis (assembly GCA_034641835.2). Taxonomy (NCBI): domain Eukaryota; kingdom Viridiplantae; phylum Streptophyta; class Pinopsida; order Pinales; family Pinaceae; genus Pinus; species Pinus albicaulis. The sequence continues at coordinate 955,502,913 of CM076575.1, read as the reverse complement.
AATGTAGACATTTCGGTGGATGGGATTCCTACAAAAAATTCATTTGGTAATAAGGTATAAGAAAGGTATATAAAACAAGGTTGGAGATATGTTATCAAAATTTTGTTGTTAATGCATCTGTTATTCTTAAGCATAACTCAATCATGCATAAAAGATATATTGAGAAGTATGCGAATGACGATTTTAAAGATTTTTATGCAACTTTGAGTTAAGGAAATAATGTTGAAGAGTTCGATTATTATGTTCATAACAAGTTGTTGTATCATCTTGGAAAGTTATGTGTTCCACGAGGTGAAAGCTTCAATGTCATAAGGGAAGCCCACACTTCTCTTATTGCTGACACTAGTGTAGGAAAAACCATTGCTCAAATCTGGAGGTATTATTATTTGTCTCGCATGAATGAAATTTTTTCAAAATATGTGAAAGGATGTTCCATGTGTACTACTAGCAAGCTAAGTAATAGTAAATTGGGTTTGTACCTCCCGATTTTCCTTTTAGTCCTTGGAAAAGTATTTCTATGGATTTTGTTGGGGAACTACCAATGTCTAGGAAAGGCCGTGATTATCTATATGTTGTGGTTTGTTTCGGCAAAATGTGTGTCTTGAACATGTAAGAAACATGTTCTGACTGAAAAAAACTACAAATATGTTCTTCCAAAATGTATGGTTTCACTTTGGATTACCCACTTCTATTATTTCTAATCGATATTCTCGATTTGTCGAGAATTTTTGGTCAAGTTTATGGAACTCATTGACAAAAAGTTGAAGAAGAGTACCACATTTCTTCCATAAACCAATGACGAGACAAAATTAGTGAAAAAATAGTAGTTAATCTCCTTCGATGATATTGTAGCAAGCATCCTAAACTTTGGGGTGAGCATTTGCATTACATCTGACATGCCTACAATCGTGCCAAGCATTCATATCCACAAGTATCTCTATTTGAAGCTTTTTTGGGTTATTTTTCAAAGTATCCTTTGGATTTCATCTTTGGTAAAAATATTGTAGTAGATGGACATAGTGAAGTGGACAAAGCCAAGCATTTTATTGAACAAATTCACATAGTGCATCAAAGGCTACAAGAATAGCTAGAGAAAGGCAAACCGAAGTATAAAGCAAGACATGAAAAGCATTGGGTTGATCATGATTTCCACGTGAGATCAAGTTTGGTTGTACATTAGCAAGGAAAGACTACAAGGTGAAGGTAAAAAGCTCAATCCACTTAGATATGGTCCTTTCAAAATCTTGGACAAGATTAGTAATAATTCTTTTCGATTATATTTTCTACCTTAAATGAAAATTTATTCTATTGTGAATGTGGAAAACTTAATATTGTAGGAGCCTCATAGTCCTTCGATACTAGGTTCCATCGGCAACTAGTTTATTTGGAAGAAGTCTTTTTCTTACTAGACTCTTATGTATTTTTTCTTTTAGGAGTGTTTTTTCTTTGAGACTATATATAACCTATTAATAATAAATTTTTGAAGAATATATCATTCACCATGGCTACTACGGGACCTCTTCAATCTAGATTCTTGTGAGGCCTCCCCCTACGTCTCACTTGGGGAGGAAAATACGGGTGACCTAGATCCCCCCTGCAGCAGGGGAGCTTGTCTCTAGTTTCAAACATTGAATTGAGTCTTACTAACCTAGAGTCTCTCCTATCGAAGGATCCATTTGAAGGAATTGTACCTCCCTATAATCCTCCTGTGACCCTCTTGGACCTATATTGATTAGGACCACTCCCTCTCCTTTTGTGTCTTCTCTAGTTTCCAATATAATTGCCCCAATAAATACTAGTGACTCATTGTCCTTTGTGGACACATTTTTATCCACTTCTACATGACCTCCATGCATCAAGTTCCACACCATTTTTTGGTTATTCCACTATACAAACTATGGTTACTTTAAAACTAACTACTGCCCCGACTTTGGGTGGTGCTCAAAGTCTGTAGTTTCCACTTCTCCAACTCTTTTTGTGTCATCTCCTAGTACCTTGACCCACACCCCATAAGGTGTTACAAACTCAATAACCTTCAACATCCATTTTGGCTAATAAAAATTTCTTAGCTCGGCTCCTTGCATTGCAAAGTTGGGGGAATGTTTCTAGCACCCATTTTCCTATAGGGGGCACTCCTACCCCCATGCAACCTTTAGCACAACCGGAGTCCTTCCTTGGTTTATTCCTTTACCATTGGTGGTTATGTCGTTGGTGGTGGTTATGTACCCGATTATCACATCTTGTATGGCCAACAATGTTTCTAGACCTATTGCATATCCTTGGGGAATCCCAACTTAGCCATCATTACCTACTAGGGGTAACTTTTATCCTAGTGGAAACCGATTCTCCCTAGTAGCCTTCCTCACACGGGGCTATGCCTTATGGCCCATCAATATATTCAAATCCACCACCACCTTAAAGAAAATTACTATACTTTAAAACTTGTGTTACTGATTAGAAACCTATTCATGGGAGTACCTCCTGGTCCCTCTAATCAATCGAATCTTTCATGGTATAACATGGTGGAACCTACTCTATTGTTGTTCTTGGATACTCTTGATGTACCAAATATATGCAAGTTGACAAATGATCCCATCGATGATAAATTACTTTGGCCTTCAATCCACATAGATTCGTTTGAGGGAAAACGAGGAGAAGATGCGGCTACACATGTCACAACTTACCACCTTTGGTGTGTGTTTCTAACTCGATTATTGATCATAGTATCGATTCAAATCTTGAGACACACCTTGAATAGCAATATATCAAAATGATACATTGAGCTTACCATGTTATTTTATTAAGAACTTCAATACCCCCAATATGGAATTTTTAAAGCATTTCCCATTGTCGATCAATTATGAAACCATAACCAAACTCTTGACCACCTTACGCCCGTATGTAGTTTCTCACATATAAGTCACATGCGACGAAAGGAGATAGAGACGAGAGGTTAGTAAAAGCCCCTATTTCAAATTACTTACTAGTAGATTGGTTGTGTAAGTCTCTCCTACATCCTCTTATAAAATATTTTCCTTGTTTGAAATCATCACTAAAGAACAAGTCATTCATTTTGTGAAACACTTAAATATATTTTATTCTTAGTTGAATTACCTTGATGACCTTATCCCCAATTCTCCTCGTACTTCCAATAATTTTATTTACACAATAACCTGGTCCTCATGTCAATGACATGTCATTATTGCCTTTATGCAATTAATATAAAACAATTGAGTGGAATGACTTCCTAGTTATCTATTACTATTACCCCTGTTGTCCCAAACTATGCATGCTCAAACTATTGCTCCTTCTTCCACTGCCAATTAACTCTATCTAGACTTCACAACAACATGTTGGAGAAAAATAAGAACATGAAAAATGATACTCTCTTTCTAAGGAACAACCACCTACTCAAAACACTCCAAGTGAAAAAATCCTATCTCTGACTAATTCTTGCCCATGGAAAGAGAAAAATTTGAAGTTTCTTTGCAAGATACACTCACAAGACCATTTGACATATACATGTTTTCCTTCATAAGTGTACTTATTTTCTTGAGAAAGAATAATCCTCGAGACTCTATTGTCTTGAGCAACCCTTTCCCTACCCAGTAAGTAGTAACAACACCAAAATATGTTGGGAACCACCTCCACTCTTGTATGAGAATTGGGAGGTTCCCAACCCTCTCTTGTTGGAAGATGTAACAAAATTCAGTTTTCATAATGACCTTTGTAATCATGAAATTGCATATTTTATAAAAAAAGAAAAAATATTTTTATTTATTCAGCTTGGGTTTCATGCTCAATGTCTAGGTCAAAGCATGTTCTTCATGCTTCTAGCGCTTGTTGAGTCAAAGAAGAATTTATGTCATGTATTACGATCTCATTTGTACTTGTTTTAACAAAATAAAAATATTAGGTGTGAGTCTAATAAGTCAATTTATCCTCCAAGACCAAGTTGACCCCGAAGGAGAATTTATCCCAAAGAAACCTATTCAACCCCTCAGAGATGACTATAGATAAGAAGGAACTTTGACTAATTTGTCACATCAAGCACAAAGTTCTACTTTCAAAAAAGAAGAAGAAAAGAAAGTGTGAAATACAAGAAGGCAAGGAGAAATGCACCTAGCGAAGAAAGGAAGGATGAAATCGGACTAATTATCCACATGCGCAAAAATCAGGTACACGTGTAAATTGCGAGACCCAAGAATTGTAGGCCAAATTTGAAAAATATGAGGTGAAGGAAGACCTATTTGGAGTAGACTTTGAAGAGGTTTGATCTTTGTTTACCTTGGAAGATTTCATCTTACTTGAATGACGCCTTGTTGAAGGGATGAGTTAGCACTTGGGAGGATCTTTGAATTTGGTATTTGGGTCTTGAAAGTTTCATCTTGATTTGATTCTATAAGAAGAAGTATTCTTTACCGGGTTTCCCCTTGGAGAGGTTTCCCTAACTTGGAGCCTATATCTTATGTACTTTGTCTCTTTGTAATCTTCATTGTTTTGGTAATTTAACATTGAAAAAGAAATAAAAAGAATAAAATACCAAATAATCCCAAGTATTATCAAGTAAGGAAAGTCAACCATAATTTACAAGAATATTGATTTTCCAACATGGAATCGGAAAGCTAAGGTTTAAGAAGGACATTGAAGATCACATCTTAGTTGGCATTTTTGTTGAAGATCCAAAAGTTGTCACTTACTCTTTCTTCTCAATGACAAGATTTATGAAGAAAGGTTTCAAGTCTCTTATTGAGCCTCCTTGTGATTCTCAAGGAACACATCTTGAAGAACATGTTAAGCTAGCAAAGAAGTGATGAATGGGCGTTTTTTCTCTGTTAGGTCCCTATAATACTAGTGAAGCCCCTTATTTTTATTGTTAGTGTAGCCCTTTATTGTTATTGTTGTGCCCATGTAGTCCCCATGTACTGATATTATTGTGCCCCACATAAGACCACTATTTTTATTTTTGTGCCCTTACATTGTTATTGTGATGTAGGCTACGATTATATTGTGACCCCTTATGCCCCTATATATATAAATTAGGTTTTGTCATTTGAATCATCCACGAATTGTTCATTTATGTAATGTAAAGGAGGTTTCCCCCTCGAAGTGGATGTTTTTGAGCATTTGTTCTATATTTTCTTCTATTTGTGAGTTGGTTGTAACATTTGGTATAAGAGCTTCAGATTCTAGGGTTTCGTTGCTCCAAACGGGTCATCTTGTAATTTTCACTATAAATTTTTCTACGAAGTTTTAGAATATGAAATTTTTATGTGAAACAATCATGAGAAACGTCTATAAAATTTTAGATCTTGGTTCACTATATTTTTTTGGAGATATGATATGAGGAAGTTAAGGTTTTTACGGGCTCCATAATTTCATCTCAAACGGTGTGGGGAAAATAGTCATAAATTTCGTTTCGGATATCGGATTTGAATTATGTAAAAGTGGTTGAAATTCAATGGACGTAGTTTCTTGTATATCAATTTCATGGTCAAAGGTCGAAAAAGTGACACGTTTCATGTTGTACAAGTTCGCTCTATTTGAATTAGTCCATAATTACAACATTGTGGGAAATCGGGCATAAATTTATCTTGAAGAATCCAAATTAGAGTCTAACATGTCATTGGAAAGAATACTAAGAGGGCTACTACAGGACCAAATTTAAAATCTTTGGGATCAAGGAAAACACGAGATACATCGAGGTTCAATATCGAAGCTCCTCCAGCGAGAAAAATGTGTGCGATTGTTTTTGAAATTGCATAGCTTTTATTTGAAAAATCGGTTTGAAGTGATTCCAAGGGAATATTGAGGCATTGATATATTGGGTTCTAAAATTCCTCCCAAAAATAATTCCACACCCATTAAATCTCTATTATGACACATGAAGAGGAAGAGCTGCAACATGATATATCAAAATTATGAGACCAAGTGCAACAATTTTTTCTCTCGAAAGAGTAACCAAATGAAATGGAAAGCAAAATAAAACAAAATGAAGGTTTAAGGATGGTTTAAAGGCGGACATGGAAGGTTTGAAGGAAGGTCGACAAAGTTGCTACAAGAAATGATCCCTAATGGCAAAAAGGTATTAGATGAAACTCATGATGAGAACATAAAAAATGTTAATCATGTTCCCTTAGCAACCTCTAACGTTGGATTGAAGACCCACCATATTCTAAATATAGATATGAGGAAGTTTGATGTCAAGGATCTAGGCAACATGGATATAAAAAATGGAGCAATGCACCAGATCTCCATAATACGCAACACACACACAAAAGGTACACATTAAAATTTTATATTTAGAACCTAATCCGTTTTTATGGTATCGATGTCTACTGTTCTTGTAAACCAATTGTAACTTGTTCGATTTTATGGAGGAAATGATAGAACATTATGAGGATACAAAGAGAAACACCTTCTTTAGCCAATTGATAAATCTCAAACAAAAGGGTTGCAATGGCGGAGCACATTGAGGACTTCCAAAAATTGAATATAAGGGTAGATATTCCGGAGGAACATAAGATTGATGTCTTCATGGGAATTTAAAAGGATAGCATCCAACATGAGGTTTGCCTTTGGGAACTTTGATTCCGGAGAAGGCATTCGGGTTGGAAGAAAATTTAAAGCAAAATTATGGTGACAGAAGCCTACTACTCACAACTATAAATATTTAAGTGTTGCTACTCCTATCTTTCCACGACCTACAAGGTTGACACCACAATAGTTGGAAGAAAAAAGAGCTAAAAGGATTTGTTATAGTTGTGATAGAAAATACACTAAAGGTCATAATTTTGCTAAGAAGAAATGATTTTACATAGGTTGTGAGGAGGAGGAATAAAGGGAACAAGAAACTTCAAAAGAAAGGATATACATCAGAGTGACCTTAGAAAAAGAAGAAATGAATCAGACCATATATTGTAATTCTTTGGCGGGAATTACCACTCCTCAAACTCTCGAGATGAAGGACATATCAAGATGAAAAAGGTAATAATGTTGATTGATTCGGGTAGTACCATAATTTTATTCATTGTAAGATAGATAAGGAATTCAATTTATTCCTATATCCATTGCAATGTCGAAGTGATCATTGCAAAAGGAGGAGCGCAAATTTCTGGAAAGTGACACAATATAAAGAAGCTAACCATTGGGGAATATTGATTGAATATCCTAATTCTTTACATTCCAATGGGTGGTCTTGATGTTTTACTAGAGGAGTTGATAGTTTACAATCTTTGGGTACGATCACTTTTAATTTTGGTACTTCATTTTTTTTGGGAAGGAAAGGAAGTTGAATTAAGGGTATCACGGAAACCGAAATATAATCAACTCTAATGGCATGACAAAAGCACCCAAGAAAGAACAAATGGGTGTAATTGAACAATTATTCTCACTAGAGTTTGAACATCAAAATCATATATTTCTCTAGATCTCCAAAAATTCACGGACAATCATTTCAAGATATTTGAGACTCCCAAAGTCCTCCCACCTATTATTGATCGGAATCATCTTACATTCATTTGATTCCATGAATTTTTCTCCAAAAAATAAGGCCTTACAGAGATGTCCTATGCCCAAAAGGCGAAATTGAATGTATGATTGCAAAAATGCTAGGCGGGTATAATTCAACCTAGTCGAAGTTCTTTCTGCGCTCCGGTAGTATTGGTGCATAATAAGGATGGATCATGGCACGTGTTAATGGGATTATAGGGAGCTCGAAAACTCACTATTAAAGATAAATTCCCCATTCTCGTCATTGATGAATTATTGGATGAATTACATAGAAATTTACTTCACCAAGTTGGATCTTTGTTCGGGATATCATCAAATTAGAATGAAGGCTGAAGACATTCGAAAACGAAACACTTACAACTCATGAGCGTCATTATGAATTTTTGGTTATGCCTTTTTGCATTACCAATTCACCTTCTACATTTCAAGGGTTGATGAATTCCATTTTTAAACTCTTCCTTAGAAAATTTGTGCTAGTATTTTTTGATGATATACTAATCTACGACAAGTCTTGGAAGGATTTTTGTTCAACGAGGTTGAGAGGGTGCTCAAGCTTATTGGAGGAGAAAAAATTATATGCAAAAACCTCCAAATGTTTCTTTATAGTACGGGATATGGAATATTTGGGCCATATTGTATCTCATGGTGTTCGCCTGCAACCAAATTAAAGCCATTAAGGAATGGAAAATCCTCCCCTTAACCATAAAACATCTATGAGATTTATCGGGTTAACATGGTATTATCGCAAAGTTTGTTAAGAATTATGGGAGAATAGCAGCACATCCAACAACATTACTAAAGAAAGATGCATTTTCTTGGACTCTAGAAGAAACTAAGCCCTTTGAACATCTTAAAGACACAACGTTCCAAGCACGGAGTCTTAGCCATGACAAACTTCACAAAAACCTTTATTATGGAATGTGATTCCTCATAAAATGGAATTGGTGTTGTTTTAATGTAAGAAGGAAGACCCATTTCTTTTGAAAGTCATCCAATAAAAGGAAAATATTTACAAAAACCTATTTATGAGAAGGAAATGTTGGAAATAATACATGCACTAAAGAAATGATGACCTTTCCTAATGGGAAGACACTTCAAGGTAAAAACAGATTGTTACAAAATTATATATTATGGAGCAATTGTCTGACACATAAAATATGCGGAAAATACAAGCACACAAAACACATAAAACCAGAGAGACACAGATATACGTGGTTCACCAAGTTTGAATCGTCCACCCCGAACGGCCATTCCTTCCTTTCTATTATCCGGCAAATAAAAAGAGACAAAACCTACGACGAGATCCGCTATAATATCCCTTTGTTCTCCTACGGTCTCCCCTCTCTGTTTCTCGCTGCGAGAATACACACACAATACACGGCCGCCGTACAATACCCTCGCCAAAGCGGGGTTGCCTTGGGGAAAAACCCTAAACTAAACATAACTTCTACCGTCGGATCATCCGCCTATGAATAAGCTGATTGACTAGAAATTACTATCACACACGAAACAATTTATCTTGTTTTTTAGCTTAGAATTCCCCCGAAACCCCCACCGGGGGGGAGCTCCGCGCGCCGCCCCCTGGACCCCCCATGGCGCGATTAATTACCCGGCATTTCTGCCCCTTTTAAGGTACGGGGTCCAATCTTTGTGATACAAAGTAAACAAGATAATCGAGGCTCCACACCCAACAATCTCCCACTTGGGCGGTGTAGCAACTCCACCATTGCTTCATTTGCTAGAAAATGACTCCTCTTTGGACTTGGCTATTCCTCATCTTCATCGTCATCCTTGAAGACCAATTGAAACTAAGCACATTCTCAGTTTATCCCTGGTTACAACTTTTGTTAGAATATCTGCAGGATTTTGGCTAGTGTGTATCTGTTGGAGGATTAATCCATCTTGCGGACAAGACCAATCTCCCTAGTACTAAAAGTATCTGTATGGCTTGACAAATAGACTAATCTTTCTCTAAGCATATACGATCTATGAAAAGTTCTATATAGGTGTTAAGGACTTACCGTTTGTCCAATGCTTGTTTGGAGTCGTTGTTGTCCCTCGCGCGCTTGAAGGAGTTTTCCTCATAAACCTGCAATCACAAACAAGAAAAATATTACATAGCACCTGTATAGAAATCATCATAAACCATGCTCATCATAGTGATCAAGGAATCTATGAAATAAACCATTGATTGAAAGCTTATTGAGAAAAATGAGTATATTTGTATTAATTTCAAAAGAAAAATCCTTACAACACGAGCCTTGATGTTGCACAAGGACTTTCAGAGTCGACGAGGAATCTCTTTTACTTTGATAAGCTTTGCACTCCTCCAATAAAGACAAATAGAGGTATGTAATATTTCCTCACAAAAGTCTTAATCAGCGGGATACGAATCTCAACGGCACTTAACTTCAAATATTCTAAGCTTGACTCCTTGAGGCTACTTGATACTTACTCTTTTTATAGTAGAATAGAGGAGGTTTTTGTTCCAAATATGAAGGGATAGAATCCTCCTTCAAGGGATAAGCTCCTCACATCAAGGGTTAGCTCCATAAGGTAAGGGATACATGCACCTCATAAGAGCGGTTCTATCACCGCAAAATATTTTCTCGACTTCTAAGATTGCACTTTTATTGAGCTTTTGGAAATTACTTGTGCCTTTTTTATCTTACGAAGTGCACCTATAACGAAAATTTTTTTTCGGGTACGTAGGATAGCTAAACATTGGGTGCGGGACGCGAGCAAGATATCGAAGTGTGATACCAAAGTTTAAGGAGACTTTTAGGAACTTTTTCTCCTAATTTTCAAGGCTTGACATGAGGCCCAGTATGTTAGACTTGCAAAGGGAGAAGTATGAGTAATAATGAGCTCATACACATAGCAGATATCAGGATGATATTCAGTCATCAACAGACCTCCCCTAAAGTGCAAGTTTAGAATGGGCTGTTCTTTCTGGCGTCTACATCATGTATAGAGTCACAGATTTTGCCATTTCAAGGATCATCTTACTTGGTTACCCAATCCAGAACCTCAAAAACTTTCAATGCAAATATATATATATATATATATATATATATATCTTTCCGTTAGTAGGCGTTCACTCCAGATCAAAACAACAAAATAATTAAATGGGTCTGATCATCGTGTTTTGGATACATCATAAGCAACAAACATATGTAAAACATGTATGAAACATAACAGCACTGTTTGAACAGACCTCACATATTGTAAGGGTACAAAATTCTCATGTGCGTTAAGTGAAACTAGGTCAGGGTCTTCCCAGGCTTCTCATCTCGAACTAGTACGATTCTATCCATGTGAATAAATGTGTCAAAGTCGAACATGGTAGAAACCACTTGATTACCGAGTTAATGATGTAAGCGGTAACAAGTGTGAGAGTAACCACCGGTAATGGCAAGTGGCTCTCAAAGTACCCGGTCTGATCCATGAAATGTGAATGAATGAAGTGAAGTCGAACATGTCATGGAATCATTCGATCGAAGGTCAATGATGCAACCTGTCGTCGAAAAGCGAGAAACGTTTGCCATTGAGGCATGCGAGATTTCAAGGTCTTGACGGTTTCGAATCAACTTCTAGATATTGAGTTGTCGTCGATATAAAGTGATTTGTCGTAATGACCCACAACACGAAATCATAGATCAAGTTTTGAAAATATATCGGCAGAGATGACTCGGGGGATGGTAAAAAATGGATGACGGATATTTTGCGAGATGAATGGTTTATTTGAGCGTCCTCTTGAACACATAACGACAACTGCCCGAGATGGCTTGGTGACAGTTGACCCAAAGCTAATACCCAAAACCGAGATGAAGACTTCCAAATGAGGTTCGATTAAGCGGTAGGCGAAAAGTTTCCCAACCCCGGTGATTGAAAGTGTCGTGTTCGAGAGTGGTTAACTAGATTTTCAAAAAAAAATCAAAATACGACAAACAAAGTCCATTTTTCTCTCTTTTCCCCCACCATTTACGGCAAGTACCTCTTTATTTTGACAAGCTTGAGGAGGATAACCTTTTCTTGTTTATAAGCTCATCCTTCGGATGAGTCCAACTTAGTTTAAGATTCGAACCTAAGAAGGAGTGGTTCGTTCTGTTACGAAAAGTAAACGGGTCCTTTTCTTGTTAAATTTTAAAAAGAGTCGATATAAGGAGAAACTCGATGTTTTTCAATTTTAGGGAGTCGAAGAAAAAACTTAAGAAAACTCCATGGGTGTACTTTTTTGTAAATTTAGTCTCTCTCGAGCTAGAAAAGGATAAAATAATGTGGGAGAACTCTATTGACCGTAATTGAGAAAGGGTCAACGTATACCTTTTTCGTAAATAGTCCATTTCGATCAGTAAAAGGGGTAAACATGCGAAGGGACGATCGTTTCATTACTTTAACGAGTTCGAACAATCAAGTACTTAGCAATCTTTTCATGTTTAGAGGTACGAAAGGGCTTAAAAGAGAACTCCAATTTTTAGAAACTTTTCGTAAAATTTTTGAAAAGTCACGAGAAAAAGTGATAAAAGTATGCTCTTTGTTGAGAAATGAATTGATTCTCTTTGATAAATCCAATTTACGCACAAAAACTTGAAACATTACACATACTAACTTAAAATAAGTAAAAATGCTTTCAAAATACCCTTTTAAAAGTAAAAAATAAATAAATTAAAAATTCATCATTCGAAAAAACTTATAAAAGGACTTTCAACTTCATTTCTCGTTCAAGTTGAGTGAAAAGTAGAAGCTTTTGGGTAAAGTTCCTGTGTGAATATTCGGAAGATCCGTCGACGAAATCGAGAACCGTTAGTCCCGGGTAATCCACGACCTCTTAATCTTGCTTTTCATCCCGTTTTACGATTCTTTTTAGGCTTTAGTTTTCATTTTTTAAGGGAAAAATATGTTTAGAGAATTACCGCGAGAGTGTGAGCACAACACACATGACTGTGGATCTGCGACCTTCTTCTATGTAGAAAAAGGTCATGAGTCCATACTTTTAATATAACGCGTGCGTTCCTACGCCTTGTGTATGAAGGAAAAGTGCGGTCAGCGCAATTGAATTTCAAAATCAAATTTTCCATTTCCACCAAAAATTTTCAAATTAGATTGTTCTAACTTATCTTTTTATGCATTGTAGGATTAGCAAGATGTTGATTTGGAGAGAACGTGAGCATGAGGATGTGGATGGCCTTCGATGCTCCATTTGCCCACAATGCGAGGCTTTAAAAACATGCGGTTTGTATAAATTTTGGGCCATTCGGGGCATGAGGGCACGTATTAGACCTCTGACATGGGTGGTAAACGGGTGGAATGTGCGGGACCAATGTTTCATTATTGACCCTTTGGCTGAAATTGGTGGAGGGTATTTATTTTCTTGGTTTGTCCAAGAGGGGCGAACAACTTTCCTTGTTTGGGACTAGGCGGTGTGGCCCCAACCCCGCTAGCCTTCGACGGGGGATTGCAGCAATGATCGGCCGGACCGGGGACAAACGGATTGATATAAAAACTATCATCAGATCCTAAAAATTTGAAAGTGATTGTATTCTTGTTACCGGACGTGTGGGAGTCTTTGCCTTGCATGTGGCTACCGGTTCCCGGATGCGTATTCTTTGCGGGCTTGTTTAGAGGCACCATTTTTCAAGTTTGGTGCGAAGCCGTGTTTGACCGATGTAAAAAGGCCAATTGGTAGAGCGAAAAATGGCAAACTAAATAACTTTGGATATGGATCCATCGTGGTCACTTTTGCTCTAGAGCGCGGGTACCCATGCTAGCTCCGCAAAGTATTCATGTTGATGTTGGTCGACCCGGGAACTAGGATGGTTCGTTGGGTTGCATTGATATTGTCCACGTGTGGGGCGAGATTCGATTTCCTTCTTCGTATTTTCATTGGCTAAGACCGCAAACTTTTTGTCATTGAGGAGGACTTCCGTATGCGGGATAGACCAGCGGCTTAGCCGGGAGATGACTCTCAGTAGGGAACATTGGGATGAATCGAAGTAAAAACATTTTCAATGAATTCTAAATTCTAATTTTTATTTTTTAATCGTCTTATCAATTAATAACCAAAAAGTTTTTTATGAATGCGGATGTGGGTCCACGGCGACAGGCCATCCTCAAACCTTATGACGAAGACAACCGGTTGCGGCCGCACCGTGATAGGCCAATCGGCGGAAATTTTTTCGATTTTAGAGCATCATCTAGAGCGTCGACTCTAGATATTCCTGGAACGGACATAGATGAGATCCCACTGCGAGAAATACGTGATTGGTGTTCCGGGACCTTTTAGAAGGTTCTGTGTAGGAGTAACTCTCGGGCGATGTGGTTTCTTATCATGATCACCATTAGTGATGGGATGATCGTGTCGTAGACTCATATTTTTGACTTTTTGTGTTACCATTTTTGCCGATCATAAGGTGTTTCCAACCTATGATCGAGAATGATGTATATTTTTGAAAACATTCTATCTTTATGATATATCACTATTTACCGGCTAATACGTATACATATTATGGATGTTATTTGTTTCTTGCTTTGATCATTGCAAATGTCGATTTATCATACTAGAAGCAAGCGCATCTGCTAATGTATTTAAATGTCTTGGAATATGTTGATATTCAATGTAATCAAATTCGCGTTCCAAGAGACGAACTCTTAAAAATAACCGTAATAACCTTGGATTTCTAATGGCATAAACTCGGTTCAATTGTAATCGCTCATCGAATCAACCTAACAATCAAACTCCGAATTCCAAATGATATGGATTCGGATAACAACTCAATCAACTGCACTATACTCGGCAATGTTATTCGTTGTTTGACGGGGCTTACCCCATGCATGGATACTAACTCATCGGAGGTGAATCAATAACCCAAGCTACGGAAGAAATGTTCGTGTACTACGACAAGCACCATCGGCAAAACCAACGTAGGTTTGAAGAGACGTCGACATCTGCAATATCGGGAGTAAAACTCGAATGAAGGAATAGTGATAAAAACACACTTCTAAACTAAGCACGCTTTTCTAATCTAAAACACACCCGACGGTAAAAATCTAATCTAATAAAAAATATCTCCATGCCAAGTTAAGCATAGTATCGCTTCGGATAAAGTCCATTTCTAGGTTTATCCAAAGGGACACGTCGAATCTATAAGCTCGTAAGGCCTTGCGCTAGCTTTCGCTTGACGATAAAAGGGCCATGCCACACGGGCACGAATTTCCCGGCTCCTAGCTTATCGTTGGCTTGATCATTAACTAAGACTAGGTCTCCTTACGAAAAATTCCGAGGAGTAACATTTCTATCATCTTGTTTTATTCGTTTAACATGAGCCTCGTTTGCTATTACGGCATTTCGTCGATTCTCATCCGGGCGAGCTAAGTATAGGAAACGTTTCTCCTCCTCGAAGGCTCATTTGGGAGTAATTCTATGGCTAATTTCAGTGACGGAATTTTTCATTCCAATCGGCAACACAACTTCCAAGCTAGTAAACGAGTTGAAAGGGAGTGAAACCGGTTGATGTTTTTTGCGAGGTTCGATATGACCAAAGCGAGCGAAAATAACGGGAATGCCCGATTCTTTTGTGAATACCAATAATTCGTACATTCATGGTGGTAGAACTTTATTTATGGCTTCGACCATACCATTGGCTTGTGGATAATACGGTGGAACTATCATCGATGCGAGGCCAAGTTGATCTGTCGGTTCGGTCATCATGACATTGCGAAAATGACTTCCATGATGCGTAATAATGGCTTGAACGGCAAGACCTAGCAATTATGTGATTAAATACAGAAATTTGCGGCGGTCTTCCCAAGTAAGCCGAAAATGTAGGCATCGCCTCGGCCCACTTAGTAAAATAATCTACGGCTAAGATAATATGTACACGTGCCCCCCGACACAATTGAGGGTTACATGTAATAAAATCGATACCCCATTTCGCGAAAGGACCAACAGCAATTATGGGGTGAAGAGGAGCGGGTGGTGCACGCATCTTATGATCAAAAAGTTGACAATTGTGGCATTTTTCAGTGCATAAATACAATCTTTGAATAATGACGGCCGAGAAATAACTAGCGCGCAATATCTTTTGAGGCCCAGTAGCATGCCAGAACATATGGCCGCCATGCTCTAGAATGGCAATAATTTAACACCTTTCGGCTTCTTCATGAACAAGACGGCGTGCGAAAACGAGAATCCTCTCCACGACGATAGAGTGTTTCTGATAATATTATACGTTTGTTGGGATTGGAACGTATTTTTCCATCGGCGAGATTGTGAGATTTTAGAGGCAGAAAAGATTGGGTTTGGAGATAAAAAATAATATCTCCATACCATGGATCTAAGCGTACGATAAGAAACGAGAATTCGTTCGCAATGGGCTCTTTTGCCACGGTTTCGGTATCGGTAGAGGGAGAAAATCACATCGGTTCATAAATACCAAAGATTTCTTTGCCTTGGATTTCTCAAACTCCCAGTCAAATTCTATCGGGATGACTATCCATTTGGAATACTTGCCCCCTAGCAATTGTTTGGTTGAAATATACATCATAAGGTTGCAATCAGAAATTACGTAGTTTTACGTAACAAGATGTAGTGTCTAAATCTCTGGACGCTTGAACAACTTCCCAAATGCCAATTTCTCCACATGTGTGTGTATTTGATCTCGGTCGGATCTGAGATTTCGACTAAGATAGTAAATCACATGTTCGGTGTGAGGTTCATCTTCACAGACTAACACCATCCCAATGGTGGAATGAGAAGCGACGAGATACAAAATGCAATCCTGGTTGTAGTTGGGAGGATGCAATAACGGTGCATGGGTCGATGCGTGTTTAAGTGCATCGAAAGATCGATCGACGATCTCGTCCCAAAAAAAGAATGAAATGTTAAATTTTGTTTCAACAATTGGGGTGAAACCCTTTGTAAGCTCGGCATAGTTAGGAATGAGCAGAGACGTAAAAAAATTTCTTTCCCTGCAAACTTTGGAGTTGGCGTAAAGTCGAAGGAGGGGAGGTAATTTAATAATAGCCTCGACCTTCGACGGATCGCTATAAAATACTGATTTCAAGACAAAAAAGTCCGATAAGCGACTCGACTCTACACAAAAAACACATTTGTGTGGATTGACTAATCTTATAATGCCGACATCTCATAAAGATAGCTTGTAAGTGTGTGAGATGGTCGGCCTTGCGTGATGAATGAGTAGGTAAATCATCGAATCTGTTGCACAATGTGCTTAATGTCATGAAACGCATAAAGGCATTTGCCCTTTGAAAATTTGCTCCCGACGTTCTTCAATCCAAAGGGTAGTTTGTGATAAGCAAATGTCCCCCATGGACAAATAAAAGTTGTTTTCGGCTCATCAACGGGGAGTATGTTTATTTGATTACTTCGGAAAAACCATCCATAAAGGAAAACATTTCTCTACCGGCACAATCATCGATTATCGATCGATATAGGGAGTTGGATAATTGTCTTTGGGACAAGCTCGATTAATATCCCTATAATCGATACATACTCGTATGCGTTCCTTGTTTTTAGTCACGGGAACAATATTTGATACCCAATCGCGTCGAGGGAATTGGATAAATAAAACAAGCCCATAGCACTTGATAATTTTTCAACACGCCTTTGATAGCGACGGCGCTTTTCTAGGATGTATTTGACGTAAACGTTGATGAACGAGGTTTGGCATCGGGTAAGTCTTGATTTCATGTATGACGATTGACGGATCAATTCTTGGCATTTCTTCATAAGACCGACGGAAACACATCACATAATTCTTGAAATAGGGCTTTATAGCTTTAATTTCATCTTCGGTACAACAAGCACCTATATGAATGTTTTCAATTATTCCTGGTTTCTAACGAAATGTCAATTGGAACAAGATTCGAGAAATATTTTCCAAATTTAACTTTCAGAATCAGGATTTTGCGTGGATTTTGGGGGTTCTTTGACATATTCGAGCGGTAAAAATTGAAGCGAAATCATCTTCAAGATGATGCAGTTCGGTAAAAACAAAGATCGGTGATGCGGATCTTCCCATGGTAAATCATCAACGGACAAATTCACGAATGTTTGCTCATCGGTATGAACTGACATCCCGAGAAATGTCGTTGTGGCTGGAGCGCTGGATATAGAAAGCGATTCCTCGGGGATCCCATTCATTGGATCAAGTCGGTTGAAGAGGTGTCGGAGAAAATTGGCGCACGACCTGGTATGAAAGTTCAAATGGACTCAAAGGCATCATGCCATCAATTGAATCTAACAGATCTGGAGAAGGTATGATCCAAGGGATCATAAAACATAAAAGTATTTGACGAAATCATGTGAATAGTTGCAACGGCGAGGCAACACATTAGGAGGAGAAGAAGAGCAAAAGTTCCTAGTGAACCAGAGATGCTGCTAATCCTGCTCAACATCCTTATAAGGGATATTCACTTTACCAAACATGATGGATTGTTTTTCGTAGAGACGGGTCGGAAGAAAAATAAGTTAACTGATCTATTGTGACGATCTTTCCTTGATATGGAAATTTTATGAGTCAAAAGACCGAAGAAACAACAACGATCATCGCATAGGACCAAGTTGCGACCCGAAGAAGGTTGTAATCTAGAGGGGCATCAACGACCTTCCACGCATACAGATTTACGGTTTCACCTTCGAGCCCTATGGAGTAAATCTGCAAAATACCAAAAGGGTGGAAACCTCGACCATCAAAGCCTTAACGATCCTGGCATCGAATTGGTTAAGTGTAGGAGACCCAAGCGATCTCCAACCTTTGAATCGATATAATACCCGCGTTCAGCTCCCTCATCAATCACGATCTGATCGATTGAAGTGCATTTTTTACTAACATTGGTATACGGAAAGCCATTTGATGAGGTAGACGAGGTGTACTATTTTATAAATTGAAGATTATAAGATTATAATCCGAACATCTGCATTCCATATGGACAATCAATTTACGTTGTCTTTCGGGCATGATTGCGACGCTTCAAAGCCACGACATTCTTTGAAGGGAAATAGCTAAATCTTCAACAATGTTGTAATTACGAGCAGCTCTCGCATGTGGATTTGAAGCTGATTTACGAAGAACACCTTTAGCGAGAGGCGGTTTGATTATTAAGTACGGATTTTGTTTCTCGATGCGGCGGACCGAAACAAGAGGAGGTGTCGTTGATGCCATTGCATTAAGTGCTTCTTTCCCATCAACATGATTCTTAGTACCATAATCTTGCGATCGCGTCGCAATCCTTACATGAGACATCCTTCAGAAATAGGTTCTTAGAACGGTCGAAGTGGAACTAACCATATTTATCTTGAGTCGGAAAAGGATCCTTCAAGACAGCGAATTTCTTTGTGAACCTTTAACGAATTTTGCAACCTGCACGTCATGTCATTCCTTAGTAAAATGATCCTCGTCACAAATGTAACAAGGGTAACGAGGTTTGCGCTTTTAGTCATTGGATTCATTTTTATCGGTTTTCTCTTTCAAATTTTTCTTGTTTTTACTCTTCCCTTCTTTTTACCACCGTATTTAGATTTAGCCGTAGATGTCTACCGCAATATGAATGTTGTGAGGAAATTTCGGGGGAAGATTCTCCTTTCGGGGAATGCAGTGAGATTATAATAGGAGAAGAATTCTTTGAAGATTTCTTCTTACTTTTCGTATTATTGTACCAATCATGCCATCGACGGCATGAGACCACGAAGAGGCTTGATAAACTATCGACCTTGTTTTGGAAGGTCGGGGTTTTCAGTGTAAAGTGCATTGCTTGCGTGTAAACGGAGTCGAAAGTGCGAGCTTGAGCAATCACTTGATCTTCGGTAACAACATCGGCTTTAGCTACATCTTCGGTGATCTTGGGAAACAATGATTTAACGAACCGATACACTTAGAATTTGATTGAATATAAACTTTCACCAAATGCCTTCTATGTCACCATTCATGAATATGATCGAAGTAACACATAGACGTAGATTGCTTAAGTGAAGTTAATAATTCCGTGCCATTGTCGTATGCGACGGGCAACTAAAAATGAGTCGAGACGCAGTTCTTTAGTAAGTGAAATTATGAAATGAGCCTCGTGGTAACTCAATGTACCATTTGGTACCAAGACGATAAGGGTTCTTTGGAAAAGACGTAAGCGAATCGAATCATCAATAATTGAATTAGACGCACACCGAGAGGTGATAAGTCATGACATGATTTGATGGATCCTCTCTGACTTACCTTCGAATTTGGGTATATCATGGGAAACTTATGCGGCATTGGTGGCCGGTACGGATAATAGAAAATCGGATCATTCGTAAGGCGCATCAAAATCGGAAGTAAATCAAAGTTGCAATAAATGACGGCCGGTTAGGGTCACGAAAACCTTGAGTAGCCAAATCGGTTCCGGGGATGTGGATACCGGGATAAGCTGGGAATTGGATTTGCGTTAGGAATCGTGTAACCTCTTGGAAAACCGAGGATTAGCGGGACCAATGCAGGGTTGTTGAGGTTGTCGATAAGTGTAGCTAGGGTACGGTTGATGCGATAATTTGGATTTTGTGAATCGGGACCGAATTGAGGATATCCCTGGTACGGTTGATATGTGAATTGCGGTTGAATTGTGACAAATGTACTCGTACCGGCTTTCCTCCGGGCATACGAGCCAGAGTACGCGTGGAAGGCCCGGGCGGGGTAATAGAGACGGGGATTTGCACGGATGCGGGGATAACCGAACTCGGAGTTACGGATACTCCGGAAATAGGTGTTACGGGTTGGACGGATGCGACGGCGGTTGCGCGGTTTGAGGCGGAGTTTGAGGTGTCTGCAAGGCGCAAACACGCACGGGGCTTAGGTGCGGGAGTTTGAATATTCGTGGACGGTTGCTGGGTCGGACCGAAACCAAAGGCATCCCGGGTTGAAAGGTAACTACACATTATTAAAATTTTGCGTAGAGTTTGTTGATATTGGGATGGATCCCACACCATATTCATTTCGAGGTATTTTCTATGAAGGTTGAACATAAGGACCATAACCTGGTTGAACGTAGGGTTGATAAGTAAGTGGTAAATTTCGGCTCCTTGAAAAGATAGTGACCGAAGGGCATTGGTAACCTTGAATTGGGTGCGGCCTTGAGGTTGATAACCACTGAGCGCGTGCGGGATTGGGGTTGATAAGGTCCACGAGGAGCATATTGAGCTTGGGGTTGACCCTGGGGTGCGTCTTATCCGCGAGGTTGATAACTTTGTGAGGTATGTATTGGCCTTGGGGTTGTCCTCCAAAATAATGTGATTCCATAGTTTGTCCGAGAAAACCCTGCTGGGGTTGACCCCGGTGTGTGACTTCCCTAAGGTTTCCCCCGGTGGTGGCCGGCCCCTTCGGGGTTCCCCCCGGGCGGTATGAAGTTTCCACCGAGATTTCCCTCCGGGGCGGTACCTGGCGCGCGGGGTTGCGGTTCGAATAGTACCGGACATCATAAAATTTTCCCTTCGTTCGACGTTTCAATTTTAATTCCACTTAAACGGATGATAGCGCTTTCGATCGGTTGAGGGGCGCCCCAGAAAGTACCGGACGGAAGCGATATCACGAAGAAACGAGAAGGACCACCATGTAAAAATGATTCGGTGTACGGGAAAACATGGATGACTCTCCTGCCATAATGGATGACGGATAATAACCTCTGGGTGTTGGATGAAATGGAACTCGAGGTGGAGAAAAAGCAGGGCTTGAATTCTCTAAAAAATTGTTAAGGATAAGTACCAAGCGGTAGTTCCAATGAGAGTACAATAAGAAAATTGATTGACTCCCTAAGATTTAATGAGCGGGGAATTAGGAAGATAACTCTTCGTACGGATTAGTGAGTTCTTCGGTAAAATTAGTCCGAGATGGAAGATCGTCGATGTGATATTTCTTACCACCAGGTGAACCAAGATCGCTAGAAGTTGGTGAAATAAATCCGAAGATATTTCTAAACGAAGGTTCGGCTTCGGGTTCGGAGATTTCGGGTTAGTCAGCCCATTCCTTTGGCGGAGAAATACTACCGGTAGCTTCGAAACTGAAATTGGCTCTTGAATGTGTTCGTTGTTATGGGTGTTTGATAATCGGGATTAACTACGTTATGGATGAAGTTCCAGCTTCTGTTGATTTAATCCTACGCTACTAGACGATACCGAGCATGAAGCCCTTGAAAGTGACTTGGTGAATATTTAGGGGTTTCCCTTGCGGTCTCAGGGACTCTTGGAAATTATTTGCCACGATTAAATATTTAACTAATCACATGCAAACAAAGAAAATTTCAATGAAAACACCTAAAGTCTCTAAAAAATAACTTGACTGAATCATACGCTTAAAAATCTAGGAGTTCAAACCTTCCCCTGACAGGTAACTTCCCGTGTAAAAACACTGGTTGGTGATGAAATCCAAATTAGTAGAAATTTAATACGAAGAGGCAGTTGAGCAGATTGCCAGAACACTTTGTAATGAAACGAGACTAGCACAAGTTTCTTCACAAAACCATCTCGTGTGAAGAGAACCCCCCGAGTCCAAGTGAGTCTAGTCGACGTACTGCTCCGAATAGGTGAGATCTTTCTGCCGTCACCTTAGGAAATAATCTTAAGTTTGTGGACACTAAGGTTACCAATAGTAACAAATATAATTGGGGGAACGATCGTCCGTCTCACGCGCGAGGGCGAGGAGTAAGCTCCAATCCCCTTGAGGAAGGCTCCTCGACATGGTTAATCAGGGTTTCAGACAATTGACCCAGGCTCTCGACAATGGTTAATCAGGGTTTGCCGTTTGTAATACGTGCAAAATCTTCTATCTTCCCCAATGAAACATAATTGATTGTCTCAAAGGTTTGGACATGATCTTGTGATTGACTTCTTTAGAGAAGCTTCCCCGAGATTATACAATTACGATTGGGTTTATTTCCTACCACGGGATTTGTCTACTTGTTTGTTTTACTACCTTGGAGAGTTAATTACTCCCTACTCCAAGATACTAGCCTAAGCTATGTTGGTGATAAGAGCCCTAGAAAATAAAAAGATTGCTAGATGGTTTTAATTAAGCGTTACTTTCTGGAAATTTCTTAAGTCAATGATTAACGGAAGTGAAATTTTGATGGTGTGAAAACCGAACTTCCAAAAACACTAAAAATGCACCTAAAAAATGATAATCGGATCGTTTTCCTTTCAATGATTCTAATTAAGGAAAAGTTGGAGAATGCAATTCTTTTAATGAACAGATTATTCTTTAAACATTAAGAGCGATTGAAAGAAAATATTTTTGTCTTTTCAACAATAACTCGAAAATGAAACAAACTATCAAAGCTCATAGCTCATAAGAAAATCCTTTCACTTTCAAACAGAAGCTACAAAACAAGTTTTCTTCAAAAGAGATCTACAAACTTCTATGAAAAACACTCAAAACTATCAAACTAATTACGAGACCTACAAATTTTAACAATCTAATTGAATTAAAGCTTTAAGAATTTTTTTTGAAGAAAGGTTTTACTTAGCTATTCGGCAAACTAAGGATGCAGTAGTTGAGAATAACAAATAGATCAAAAACAATCAATTATGTTTTTATAAAAAATGAAATTCAAAAAACCAATAACAAAGTTTGTTTCGAAGGTTTGCAAAGAAACGGGGGTAACTCTATTCATTAATAAAGGATGATTTCACAATCGGACGATTCGACAAAGACAAAAGACCGAGTAATCTAGGTACTTTCAACGATCAATCATAGAATGCAGCTACAAAGACCAAGCGAAAGACAATCCAAAATGAAAAACTTCTAGAAAATCATCAAAACACCAATACGCCAAGACTCATTCACGAAAGCTTTTGACGAAACAATCATCAATGCAGTAGAAACCAAAAACTCTAAATTACAATAAAGATAAACTAAAGAAATAAATCCAAAGTTTTTCAAAAATTTTAACGGGGTCCACGAGGCTTGCGAAGTAATAGGTGTGGTACCGCACGCTTGTTTACTAAAGCAAAAATACGAGACGCCGCTTATGCAAAGAAGGCAAAGTGCGGTCCCGGGAAAAAAATTAGAGAAAAACATAAAAGATCTCAAAATTTTCAAAAACGGAAAACTGCGCTACCCGAGGCAGATGTCTATCAATCAAAAACTAGGAAAACGTTTCCTCAAATCAAAATAAAAGAGAACCAAAAATAACAAGTTCTTTCCCCGATTAGGTCGCCAATTTGTTGGAGGATTAATCCGTCTTGTGGACAAGGCAGAGTCTCCCTAGTACTAAAAGTATCTAGCAAAAAACAGCGAATAGACTAATCTTTATCTAAGCATATACGATCTATGAAAAGCTCTATAGAGGTGTTAAGGACTTGCGACATTTGCCGTGCTTGTTTTGAGTCGTTGTTGTCCATCGCACGCTTGAAGGAGTTTTTCTCGTAAACCTGTGATCACAAACAAGAAAAATATTACACTGCTTTGTATAGAAATAATCATAAACCATGCTTATCATAGTGATCAAGGAATCTGCTGAAATAAACCATGATTGAAAGCTTATTGAGAAAAATGAGTATATTTATATTAATTTCAAAAAGAAGAAACTCCTTACAACTTTGAGCCTTGATGTTGCACGGGACTTTCCGGGAGTCCGAAGCGAGGAATCTCCTTTACTTTGATAAGCTTTCTGCACTCCTCCAATCAGACAAACTCGGACGGTATGTATTCTTTCCTCACAAAAAGTCTTAATCAATGAGTCTGAATCTCAACGGCACTTAACTTCAAATATTCTAAAAACTGACTCCCCTTGAGAATACCCAATGCCTCTTTTTATAGTAGAATAGAGGAGGTTTTGTTTAACTATGAAGGGATAGAATCCTCCTTGAAGGGATAAGCTCCTCACATCGAGGTTAGCTCCATAAGGTAAGGGATACATGCACCTCATAAGAGCGGTTCTATCACCATGAGATATTTCTAGGCTTCTAGAATTCACTTTTATTGAGCTTTTTGGAAATTACTTGCGCCTTTTTGATCTTATAGAGATTAAAGCACCTATAACAAAGAGAAATTGCGTTCGAAAGTACACGGGATAGCTGAACATTGGGTGCGGGACATGACGAATAGCGGCAAAGTGCGATACCAAAGTTTAGGAGACTTTTAAGAACTTTTCTCGAGATTTTCAAGGCTTGACATGAGAGCTTGATATGTTAGACTTGCAAAGGGAAGAAGTATGAGTAATAATGAGCTCATACACATAGCGAGAATAGCGGGATGACAATTTTCGGTGTAGCAGTATCTTTTCTAGCTTCAACTCTCCATCTTCCCATCTTGTCTAGTATGAAATGGTACTTGAGATGTATGTGTTTAGTCCTGGAATGAAATGTTTTGAGTTCTTTGCAAGATGAATGGAACTTTGGCTATCACTATAACGTGCCCATATCGTGCTTCTTACCCAATTCATCCATAAACCTTTGTAACCAAATTTGTTTCTTCTTAGCCTGTATGACAACATACTCGTACATTTGTTGAAAGTGCAACAGCTTACTTTGGATTTTGAAACCCAATGACAGGTTGTTCCACCTATAGTAAATAAATATCCTATAGTGCTCCTCACAGTATCTCTGTCCTTTGCCATATACGCATCAACATATCCCTGTTGTAGAGCAATGTTTGAACCACGAAAGCATAATGCTTGATTTTTGGTACCTCTCAAATATGCGAGAATCCATTTTACTACCATCCGATGTTTTTTTCTGGATTATTCATGTACCTTCTTACAACTCCCACTTCCATGTGCAATATCGAGCCTTGTGCAAACCATTGCATACATTAAGCTTCAAGCTAGCGTGCATATGGAAATTTAGACATATAGTCCATTTCTTCTTGGGTCTTGGGACACATCTCCTTACTAAGTTTGAAATGGCTAGAAGAAGGTGTACTAATTGGTTTTGCATTCTACATATTAAATCTTTTCAACACCTTTTCTATGTACTCATTCTGAGACAGTGTTAATTTGTGATTTTCATTTTGTCTCTAGTTATCCTCATATAAAGGATTTGTTTTGTAGCTCCCGAATCCTTCATTGCGAATGAATTTGCCAATTTTCTTTTTGAGAACATTTATTTCACCATGAGTTAGACCTATGTGAAGCATGTCATCTACATACGATAACAAGATAATATAGTTGCCATCATTTTGCCTTTTTAGATAAACACAATGATCCGAGTGACATCTAGTATAACCTTGTTCGGACATAAACTTGTCAAATTTTAGATACCAACGCCTTGGAGCCTATTTTTAGAATCATACTAATGACTCTTCTTTAACCTACACACCAATTTTTCTTTCCCCTTTTACCTCTATCCTTACGGTTGTTGCATGTATATCTCTTCCTCCAAATCTCCATGGAGAAATGTTGTCTTTACATCTAGCACATTTCAAGATGTAAATCTTTTGCGCTCTGAAGACTTAAGATAGTTACGATTGAAGTCATCTTACTTGACGGGAGAAAATATTTCAACAAAATCAATACCTTTCTTTTGTGCGAGCCGCTTCACCACGAGTCTAGCTTTGTACCTATGTTTCCTCCATCTTCTTCCCTTGACCTATAAACCCATTTATTCTGCAATACCGAGTTTTACCTACGAGCTGATACGACTAAGTGTCAAGTACGGTTATGCATTAACGAGCCATCTCTTCTTCCATGGCTAGCTCCCACTTCTTCACAGCACTGACACCGCATTGCTTCTTCATAACATTGAGTTCACGGAATGATCGACAATAAATAATATAATGAAGAGAGTATCGTTCGGGGGTCTACGTATCCTGGTAGATCTTCTAACACCACCATCGGGTGTTTGAGGTCTTTGTTTGTTGTGGTGGTTGTTGCTTACGTGGTTGTTGATTATTATTATTTTCGGGCACCTTTACTTTTTCGATTATCTCATCGAAACCTTGTATTCCTTGCTTTCTTTTTCCCGTTTCTTTTCCTGCTGCTTGATTCTTATACAAGACCTTTTCATTGAATATTACATCTCTTGCTCCTAATGATTTTGTGATTTTCATAATCATATAAGCAATATCCAAAATCATTAACACCATATCCAATAAAGGTACATTTCTTTGATTTTCCTCGAAGATTTGTTCTATTTTATTTATTAATATGGACAAAGGCCTCACAACCAAAAGGCTTTAAAAAAGAGTAGTTTTACCTTTTGCATTTTGTCCATGTAGCTTCCTCTTTCTGGAATACCATCAGACTTGAAGGCCCTACATTTATTAGATAAACGAGCGGTATCTACGACATCGCCCAAAATTGTAAAGGCAATCCTACATGCTGATCTCATGCACCTTGCCGCTCCATGATTGTTACGTTCATTCTTCCGACACACCATTTTCTTGTGGTGTTCTTGGAAGTGTCTTCTCTCTGCGAATTCCATGCAGAACGGTACTATCAAACTCTTTCTTTACTTGATATTCACCTCCATTATACGATCGAGACACTTCAACTTCTTTCTGTCTGATCTCAACCAAAGCTTTTCCATTTCTTGAAAGTATCAAATACATCAGATTTGTCGAGATACAATAAATCCGAGGTTTTTCTAGTTGCATCATCGATAAAAGTAACATAATAACAAGAGCCACGGGAATGATACACGAAGCGAGGTCCCCATACATACATACACAATCTAATTTTTCGCTCTTCTTTTCTTTCCCAACTCCTAGAGAAATATGACTCTCTTTTGTTTTCCATAAATGCAATTTTTCCATGAGAAATCCAAATCAACATTCTTCAAACTTGGCAACAAATTTCTTGAGTGAAGAATCTTCATCCCCTTCTCACTCATGTGTCGAGCCTATGATGCCATAATGTTGCATCCACTCCTTTGGAAGTTAAAGCATTAACGAGGAGTTATAAATACCATTTCATAAATACAATATACCAACCTTTTCACCTTTGCTATTACCGGGGCTCCTTTGGTGACATTCCAAGTTTTATGCAGCGAAAGTTGTCACACAACCTTCAGCGCCTAAGCTGCCTTGTTGAAATCGATTTTCTTCGGATACGGAACATGCCTTACCTCCTTTAGTAGCCATTAGTTTCCATTTTGTTGTTTTACAATAAATTTACCCATTCGAACAATTTTACGGGGTTTATCATCCGTTATGGCTTGAACTTGTCCAAAATCTCCTTGAACATAGTCATGAAAATATTTCTTATCGAATTGTGGCATGGAATGAAGCCCACTGAATCTACAACAGAATCAATAACATTTTCGAAAGAAAGAATCAAAGCATCTTGTAACATCACTGTCCACATTTGTTCTGTGATTGTTTTCTTCTTCCCGTGCATCTCCTTCTTTTCCCTTCCAAGATCTACAATCTTTCTTTAAGTGTCCTCTTTCGCATTTCTAGCACACTATCCCCGATATGGACTTGGATACGCCTTTCCTTGATTCTTGCGATAACCGGAAGCTCTTTCCTCTTTCCATTCTTCTTCCCTTATACTATGCACTCAAAGCATTACCGGAGTGTCTCAAGAAGCACTGATCGCATTTACTCGCTAAGGATAACAACGACAACATCATCAAACTTTAAAGTACTAGATCCGAACGAGTTACTAATGGCCATTACTAAACCATTCCAACTCTCTAGAAATGAGAAGCCTTGAAACTCTTGAGCTCTAACTTCATCGTCAATTTACCCCTACGAACTTAACTAACTAGTAAGCGTATTAAAATCATTTAAATGGTCTGCCATGAGATCCACCTTTTGACATCTTCATATTAAATAGTCGTTTCATAAGAAATACCTTGTTTGAGGCCAAGGGTTTTTCATATAGTTTCGCCGAAACACGCATCAAACCCTCGTTGTTGTTGTTTCCTTCGAAATATTGAAGGCAAGGCGATTCCGCGAGCACGATCGTCTTGTTCAGTGCCTTCTGTTGAGAATGTTCCATTCCGCGTCACATCACGCGCTGCCGACTAACATTTTCCGCTCCATCACCCAGGTACGGATCTTTACGATACGGATAATCTTCCATCTGCATCTTCCACGAACGGGAAGTTTTAGTAGTTAAATTTCTCGACCCTAAACTTACCATCTTCGCCATTGCTCCCACTCGAACCGGGAAACCCTTCTTTCCTGCGAGTTTATCTGACCAAATATACCTTCGGCTCTGATACCGGTTATAGTACAGAAAATTATATATTATGGAGAGATACAACACATAAAATATGCGGAAAATACAATCACCTGAAAACACATAAAACCGAGAGAGACACAGAGATATATGTGGTTCACCCGGTTGGGCTACGTCCACCCCGAACGACGGTCCTTCCCTTTACATTATCCCGACCAAAATAAAGAGACAAAACCTACGACGGATCCGCGCGGTATCCTCTTGTTCTCTCTCACAGTCTCCCTCTCTGTTTCTTGCTCCGAGAATACACACACAATACACAGTCACAATACAATACCCTCATAAAAGCGAGGAGTTGCCTTCTAGGGAAAAAAACCCTAAACTAAACATAACTTCTACCATCAGATCATCCGCCTATGAATGGCCAAGATTGACTAGAAATTACTATACTTTTACAAGGAAATTTTACATCTGTTTTTAGCTTCGAGTACACTTGCCCCAAAACCCCCCGCTAGGGGAGGGCTCCAGCGGCCCCATGCCGCCCCCCTAGACCCCCCGAACGGCGGTGTTACGGGTGGAGTTGCCACCCCTTTTAAGGTACAAGGGTCCAATGCTGTGATACAAAGTAAACAAGATAAACAGGCTCCACACCCAACACAGATCATTATAGTCTTAAATGATTTTTGGAACAAAGAATACCTTTAGAGGAGCAGCAAAAATGGGTCACAAATATGTTGGGATATGACTTTGAAATCATCTACAAAAAAGGGAAGCTAAATGTTGTTGCAGATGCACTCTCAGTAAAGGATGAGAATGTGGAAGAATTTCTTTGTGTTATTCAACCGAATTGGATAATCGAATAAAGGGAGGAATGGAAGAATGAAGAAGAAGTGTGGACACTCGTTCAAAAGTTGCAACAATATCCTAGTAGATGCGATACATTTAGCTAGAAAAAGGATTCATTATGGTACAAATATTACTTATATATTCGTAGAATTCAGCTAAAAACAAGCTGATTCTTTTGGAATTGCAAACCTCTCCCCTTAGGAGGACACTCGAGATTTTTAAAAACTAACCATAGGGTCGAGAAGATTTTTTTTTATGGCATTAAATCTAATATTCAAACGTTTGTGGCGGAATGTTTGAATTACGCAGCAAAATAAATTTGAAACAATTAAGACCACGATCCTGTATAACCTTTATCCATTCCCGATCGACGTTGGGAGGAGGTTTTAGGTGGATTTTATAACGAGGTTTACCCAAGTCTGAAAGAGTTTGATAATGGTGATAGTTGATAAACTTACCAAGTATGCACACTTTTAAGCATTATATCATCCATTTAAAGCCCGGTACATTTTAACTCTTTTGCATTTTATGGAAACAATTCAAAAGCTACATGGAAACCCAAATATTGTAAGAGACGAGACCCCATTCTCATGGAGATTTCTAGATAGAATATATATATATATATATATATATATATATTTATTTATTTATTTATTTTATTTTTTATTTTTTTAATGCGAATTTTCAGAAACTAGCTCACAGCTCATCTTATCATCCTCAATCGATGGGAAACTAAGATAGTGATTTTTTTAAGGATATCTTCGTTGCTTTGTGTCTGATAAACAAACCCAATGTGTTAAGTGGTTAGCTCTCGCTAAATGGCGATGTAAAAATTCCTTCCATGTTGCGCTTAAATGACCCCATTTATGGTACTTTATGGATATCATCCACCATCAACATCACATCATCTTTAAGAGAAAATTCTAAGGTTCAAGTAGTGGAAAGTCACGAAGCATCGACAACAAGGTCTCCAACTCTTAAAGGATAACCTCAATTTGAGCGCGAAAATTGAATGAAACAACATGCATATCAACATCGCAACGAAAGAAGTTTTGATGTAAGGGTGGTATGTTTACGGCTACAACAATACAAACAAATTTCCTGAAACAGCTAAAAAATAGTAATAAATTATCTCCAAAGTACTATAGTGCAGTGTTGCAAAATTTTGGTATTATGGCATACAAATTGGAGCTTCCTCCATCTTCTCGAGTGCACCTAGTTTTCCACGTTTCATGCTTAAAGAAGGTTATGGGTAATAGCTCCTAGTTCAAACAATATTGCCAAAAATTGACGAGGAAGAAGATCATATTGGAACTTTGAAGGCGCTGTCACGAAACGAAACTCGACGACTACGAAATCGATCAATTCCCGAGTATCTCATCAAGTGGAAAGACTTACCCGGCGAAGATTCCACATGGGAGAATGAGAATTTTATATAGAAGCATCCAAAAATACCAAGAATCGAGAAAATAATTTTTTGAAGAGGAGGGGCATGTTAGGTCCCTATAATGCTAGTGTAGCCCCGTATTTTTATTATTAGTGTAGCCCCCTTATTGTTATTTTTATGCCCATGTTGTCCCCATATTGTTATTATTGTGCCTCATAGAAGCCCACTATTGTTATCGTTGTGCACTTACATTATTATGGTTATGTAGGCTTTGATTATATTGTGACCCTTTAGGCAACTATATATAGAAAGTAGGTTTTGTCATTTGAACCATCCAATAATTGTTCATTTATGTAATGTAAAAGAGGTTTCCCCCTCGGAAGTGGACAATTTTTTGATTTGTTGATGTTTGTATTTTTATTCTATTTTTTGAGTTGGTTTCATAACATTCTGCGCTCTCTTAGGCACTTTCAAGGATGATAATATATGGGTTATTCACAAAAGAAGCTAGACATATACATGCGAATGAAATAAACTCTAAAACTTATCAAAGGAACCTCTTCTCATTTAGTTGAACTTGGAGACAGATATATCCGGTGAAAGGAATTGAGTCTACTTCATTGGAGCTAGAGATCGGTGGAAGCATTCATCTCAATAACATACTATGTGTTCCGAGGTTAAAAGAAAAAAATGTTTTATATTTCTTGTCTAAAGAAAAAGGTGGAAAGTTGATTTTGTTGATGGAAGTTTGGTTTGGAAGGGGGATCTAGTATTGAACACGCTAAGATAATTGGGATTCGTGAGGGACTCTGTATAGACTTCTTACACCTCTTCCTCAAGATATTGTACACTTAGATGTTATCCCTTCGAGATTATGGCATAGAATGTATGGACACATTCACTATACAATATTTCCATATCTAAATCAAATAGTCACTAGTATCCCTGAATTGAAGGAAGATCATAAGAAACATTGGTAATAAACATTTTAATCCAATGTAAATAATTTAATTATAAAATTTCTCTAATGAATTTTTTGATTGAATTATTGGCGAAGTTGGTATACCTTTCCATGAAAAATTGAATGATTCCACTACCTTAAAATATAAATGAAATACAATATTCATATCATTGTACAAACTCTATGATAAATATCACATCTTTAAATTTTCTCCATTCCAACATGGCCAACTTACACAAAAACATATATTGACCTTTCTTTTTTCCTTATTTTACTTTTCTCTTTCTATCCTTTATTATATATATATATATATATTGTTTTTCTAATCTACATATATGTAATCAAGCCACTCCACCTAGACTATTCAATAAATGAGTAACACCCATCATTCTTGTTTTACTGCTTGCCCAGTAGAGAATTTAATTACAAAAAAGGTTGGATTTTACCCCCACATTTTCCACCCTTAAGATGCTTGCTATCCTCTCCTCTACTCTTCTTATGTTTCGTTTGTTAGTTTCTTTGGGTCCTTTCTTACATTGTTTTGTTTATTTTGATAACTTATCAGCTACTATTCATTGGAATATATTAAATATTCCTTGGAAGGTAATAATGTATTTGTATTATGTCATAAGTTGAATACAATCTTATGTAAAAGAGTAACACATTATATCCCATATTCATTATGGCATAATATACTCTTGTACCCTTTTATTATATAAAGAGGTGTTATTTTGGAGAATTATACTATCCCACATTCAATATGTGAGAGTAATTCCTCCACATACCTGGGTATATAATAGGGTCAAGGGAGCCTTTTTTATTACGATCACATCTCATCTTTTTCTCATAGTGTTATTTGTATCGGGTTATTTGTAGTTTCTCTCTTTGTAAGATTGCAGAAGTTTTCTGGAGATAATAGAAGACAACCTTCCGCAGACGTATCCCAATTGAGTGAACCACGTATATCTTTTGTATTCTTTTCCATGTTTTCTTTATGTTCTTATTTATATGTTGATATGTTGTTGGTTTCTTAGATAGATAACTAGTTTATTAGATCTAATATTCTCACATGGTATGAGGGCCACGGATACTATGATCTAACATCTTCTTTGAATTTAACCATCAATGTGTATCTTCACTTTTTATTATCTAAGCACTCATTTTTTTGTAGATTTTATTTCTATCTGGTAGCCAATAGGCTTCTCTTCAGATCTGGGCATGATTCTACATATTTGATATTTTTTCTCTCATAATCCTAACTTTGTTGTGTAGTTTTTTTGCAGATTTTTTTCAAGGGGCTCTTGATTGTTTTTCTATAAGATCTATATGTGTTTTGGATTTTCAAGGGGTTCTTGATTTTTTTTCTATAAGATATATATGTTTTTTGAATCCTCCTCAAGGAGATCTATCTTCCAGTTGTAACATTCAGTTACGGCATGTTTTTTTTCTTTTCTTTTCTTTTTTCTTTTTATTTATTATTATTATTTTTTATTTTTTATTTTTTACAGGGCATAATATTGGTGAGCTAAGGGTTCAGATCAGAATTTTGGCTGCATATGTGGATGCAGAGTGGTTGTGCCATTTCCGAAACCTAGTTATAATAAGCATTTGGAGCATTATTGAGCGTTTTTTGTTTTGCCACCTAACTTTTTTGTCAGATATGTCACCTTTTGTGCATAATTTCTTAGAAAAGAGTAAATATTTGGGTTCCTCTCACCTAGGTATCAAATTTCAAGAAAAAAATCAGCTCAAATGGAGTCTTGGAAGCAAAGTTATCATTGATTTAGGATTGGTAGTTTTTTCAGGTTTTTTGGTGAGGGCAAATGAACTGCAGAAATTTACAATTTTCTATCCACTTTTTCTCTTGTCGTTTCTTGCATTTGGATTTATATTTATTGTCAAAATTTCTATCATTATGACTTCAAAAGTAGCTTTTTTTCGTGAACTTATCGGCTCTAACTATCTTGCATGGAAAAGGAAAATGATTGATGTTCTCGGGAGTAAGAATCTATGAAGGTTGCTTAATGGTGAACACAAGAAACCTACAGATGCTCAAGCCTTGATTAAATGGGAAGAAAAGATTGATCAAGCAAGAGGACTCATTGTTCAAACATTTTCAGATAGTCTTCAGGTAAGTATTGAGGTAAAAGACAGCCCGGTTGAGGTATGGGAAATTATTGCTTCTTTATTTGATAAATATGTTGATGTTTCTGCTTATTACCTTGAAAAGAAGACTCATGAGATATATCCTACTAATTTTGATAGAGTATAATTATATCTTGCTGAATTGAAAACCTTAAATTAAAAGTTAAATAATTGTGGTAAATATTACAAGAAGATAGACACTGCTCTTATCATTCTTGTAGAACAAAAATTGTCATCTTGTTTTGACATGTTCATCCAAACTAGGAATAGGGCTCTTTAATTGTCTCAAAGTACCACGAAACCTACTTTTTATTATTTCTATAAAGAGTTGATAAATGAGCGAGAAATTTTGATTTCTTCAGGACAAGTCTCACCTAATAAAGCTCTTATGGCACATAATAAAATCCTAGAAAATTTTTAATAATGACAAAGGTTCTTGTTCACACACTTCTAATCTTACTAATAATAATGGTCATGTTTCTCATGCACATCATGAAACTAGTAATAAGAAAAAAGTGTATGATCCTTGCAAGCATTGTGGTAAAACTAACCATCCTGAAAAGAATTGCTTTAAAGCGAAACGTTTAATGACTAAAGAAAACAAGAAAAATTCTAATGAATCTCAAGTAGCTTTATGTGCATCTATTGTTTCATCTAATAATTATTCTTCTAATGTGGAATGGATAATGGATTCAGGTGCTTCTAAACATATAACTGGTAATACTTCTTTATTTACATCTTATGACACTAATAAGCACTCGTCTCAGAAATTTTCTATTGGTGATGGTGAACAACTTTCCGTAATTGGTTCTGGTAATATTAATGTTGCTAATGGTCAATTGGAAGATGTTTTTCATGTTCAAAACATGCCCATCAACTTACTTTCTATTTATCTTTCATGTCAGAAACGTTTTAAATTTTAAGCTTGGCCCGATAAATATGTTCTTAAAGATATCAACCAAAATTACAAAGTAGTTTCTTCTGGCCCTATTGATCATACAGCTGGTTTATATAAATTTGCAGGTTTTAATTAAACTGAGAGACAACCCTTTTATTCCTATGTTGCTCATGCTGATGAACTAAGTAAATTATGACATGAAATATTAGGTCACTTGAATTATGATAAAATGAAAATTCTAACTAAAATGGTTCATGGTTTGCCTAATATTTCTTCTACTACTAGTGTTTTTGAAGGATGTGTTCTTGGTAAACATCATAGAGAAATGTTTGAAAAATGTAAATCCTAGCGTGCTAAAGAAACTTTGCAATTAATTCATAGTGATATTTGTGGCCCTCTTGAAGTTGCTTCAATATCCCATGCAGTTTATTTTCTTACCTTTATTGATGACTTTAGTAGAAAATCTTGGGTTTATTTTTTGAAAAATAAAATTGAAACATTTATAAAATTTCAAGAATTTAAATCCATGGTTGAAAATGCATCTGGTAAGAGTATTAAAACTTTGTGATCTGATAATGGGAGGGAATTTGTTAAGAAATAATTTGATGCATATTTATCTAAACATGGTATTCAACATCAAAATATTGCTCCTTACACACCTCAACAAAATGGTATTGTTGAAAGGAAAAATAGAACTTTAGTTGAAATGGCTAGATGTATGCTTTATTCTAAAGGACTGCATGAGAAGTTTTTGGTTGAAGCCATCTGTTGTGCTAATTTTATTTTAAATAGAGTTCCTACTAAATTTGTTAAGCATGTTACCCCTGAGGAAAAATGGAGTGGACGTGAACCGGATATTAGTAATTTTAAGGTGTTTGGTTGTGAATGATGGGCTCATATTCCTAATGAAAAACGGAAAAAGTGAGAACCCAAATGTCACAAGTGTATCTTCATTGGTTACGATGAGAATTCCAAGGCTTACAAGCTTTTTTATCCTTCTAATCAAAGTGTCATAATCAGAAGGGATGTTCAATTTCATGAATTCTCTTCCCCGCCTGAGTCTATAGAAACTCATGTTACCCTGAATTTACCAATACCACCTATTACTCCTATTCATGTCACTCCTTCTTCTAGTTTTGTGCCTCATATTGATCTTGATTCTTCCTCTCCCTCAATTATTCCACCTGAAACTCATGAAGCTCCTGAAGTGACTCATGTTCCTTCTATTCTTCCTGTTTGGGCTTGGAAAACCCTTGAATTTGAAGGTAGTGAGGTCGGAAATCCTTCCGACACTCGTCGAACTAGATCTAACTTTTCTCTTATGACCAAAGTTTTGGCCACAGATGATCTTGCTACTTATGCTCAAGCTAAGGGTAATCCTCATTGGGAACAAGCTATGTCTTTTGAATATGAATCTCTTTTGAGAAAAAAGACTTGGTCTCTTGTTCCTCTTCCTTTAAGAAAGAATTTAGTTTGTTTTAAATGGGTTTATAAAACTAATTTCACTGCTGAAGGACAAATCGAAAAGTATAAAACTAGATTAGTTGCCAAAGGCTTTAATCAACTTGAAGGTATTGAGTATAATGAAACTTTTTCTCATGTTGATAAAATGAACACAATAAGAACCATTTTATCACTTGCTGCATATTTTAAGTGGGAAATTCATCAAATGGATGTTAAAAGTGCATTTTTAAATGGTGATCTTACTGAAGAAATTTATATGTAACAACCTCCTAGTTTTATTTCTACTGAATCCTCAAGTTTAGTATGCAAATTACAAAAATCCTTATATGGTCTCAAACAAGCCTCTAGGGCTTGGTATGATAAAATTGACGCATATTTCTTGAATAATGGTTTTAAGCATGGTTTATCTGATACAAATCTGTATGTTAAGAAATTTGATCCTCATTGTTGTTTTATATGTGGATAATCTAATTATCATTGGTAGCCAGCTTGTATTAATTCAAGATATGAAAATTTCTCTTCATAAGCAGTTTGAGATGACATATCTCGGTACATTGCACTATTTCTTGGGTCTTCAGATCTGGCATATGGCCGATGGCATTTTTCTCTCTCAGCCTAAGTATGCGACAAATATATTGGCTCGTTTCCATATGAGTAATTGTAAACCTACTCCTACAACATTTCAATCCTATGTAAAGTTAACTACTGAGTGTACAACTCCACTGGTTGATGCTACTCTTTATCGTTATCTTGTTGGAAGTTTAATATATTTAACTCATAGTATACCAGATCTCTCTTTTTCCGTCAGTATGATTTCTCGGTTCATGCAGAAACCTCGTGAAAGTCATTGGTAGGAAGCCAAGAGAATTATAGGATATTTATAGGGGGCATTGCATTATGGTGTATTTTATTCGAGAAGTGCTACAATTTTACTCTCTAGTTATACAAATTCTGATTGGGCAGGTGACAGTTCTTTCAACGGTCAACTGCTAATTAAATATTTCAACTTTGTTTAGGTCTGATCTCTTGGTCCAGCAAGAAGTTGAAGACACTTTCTTAATCTTCATGTGAAGCAGAGTATAGAACATCCAAAGAAGCAACTAAAGAATCCGTTTGGTTACGACATGTTCTTATCGAGCTTGGTCTGGTTCTAAAATCATCCACCATGTTGAAATGTGATAATCAGGGTGCAATTAAACTTGCTTACAATCCGGTATATCACTCCAAAACAAAGCATCTCGACCTTGATGCTCATTATATTCGAGGTCTTGTCGTTGATGGTATTATATCTCTGGAGTATTGTCCTACCGAGCTTCAGGCAACCGATATCTTCACCAAATCCTTGACAGAAGAAAAGTATGTGTATCTACGTTCTTTGCTTGGGATGAGGGAAGTTGTCATCAAGGGGGAGTAGTAATGACTCCTTCCTTCCTTAGGGTTAGGATGGGCCCTTCTCCTAGCCATTATTAAGGGGGAGTGTTGGAATATATTATATTCCTTGGAAGGTAATAATGTCTTTGTATTATGTCAGAAGTTGAATACAATCTTATGTAAAAGAATAACACATTATATCCCATATTCATTATGGCATATTATACTCTTGTACCCATTTATTATATAAAGAGGTGTTATTTTGGAGAATTATATTATCCCACATTCAATATGTGAGAGTAATTCCTCCACATATCTGGGTATCTAATAGGGTCAAGGGAGAATTTTTGAAATGGATCACATCTCAGCTTATGCTCATACTGTTATTTGTATCGGGTTATTTGTAGTCGCTGTCTTTGTAAGATTGCATGATATTTCTGGAGATAATAGAAGACAACCTTACCATGGACGTAGCCCAATTGGGTGAACCACATATATCTGTTGTAATCTTTTTCCTTGTTATCTTTCTATTCTTATTTATTGTTGATATGTTGTTGGTTTCTTAGATAGATAGCTAGTTTAGTAGATATAATATTCTCACGCTATTTGTGTTGTGTTGTTTGGTATGGTTTTTTTTGGGATGGTTGTGCCTTTTTTCAATGTTCGGTTTTATTGATCCGGTCGCACTATAGATTTTAAACTTACGTTCTCTTCTTTTCTTTTTATTTTTCATCATATTAGAATATTACACCTCCTCTATTATTTATTTTGTTGTGTTATGCCTTCCTTTTTTCTCTTCCAAACTTTTCATTATTGGGCTAGTTTTAATGTCTAAGAAAATTGAGAAAATTTTGTTGTTATTTTTAAAAGTATATCATGTCCAATGTATAAACAAATTTAACCGATCCCTTTTCACAATATCAATATCTTTATCTTCCAATTTATCTTCAAAATATGTTTGTTCTTTGCTTCTGTCTTATCGACTTTCTCAAATTCTAGGAGTCATTATGTTTCTCTTTTGTGTATAAGTAAACTCATTCCCATGTTCTTGTTCTTTTTTCAATCACTATTAGAACTCTTATTTATTCAATCCTTTGGCTCGATGATGGACTCTTATAATACAAATTCACATAATTGCTCTTCCATATTTATTATGTTCACATATAGTACTTTACATGCCTCGTTATGTGCTTTTCATTTTAGTTATAACAATCTTCCAAATAATTTCCTTTATGTCATGCATTATGTCTTTGACGTTGTTTTTAGTTTTTGTCAATTTTATTTATTTATTTGTTTTCTCTTTTTCCTTTGCATCTTCCATCTCCAAAATAACCCCATTCATATTTTTAAAATCTTCGATGTCTAAATGTGTAATGAAAATGTTATTGGGTGGAAACCATTACTTTATTCAATGTCAAATAACAAATAAATAATAAAATCACATGAATCGAATGGAAAATATAATCGATGCATATCATTTTCAGTGCATCATAAATTTAATGTGATAATGAAAGTTTCAATATATAGCCCACATTGCCTACCCCATCACCTTCAACCCACCAGATTCCATAAACCAACTTCTATCCCAAAACTAGCATACATGTTTCCATTCGCCGCACATAGAAGAAAAAGGCATCATATATTTGTGGAGGTGCCTATAAATTATGAGGAAACTTGTCAGAGTGTTCTCATGTGTCATCCACATCTCATGCGCAATGTTATTCTCGGGAAAATGGGGTATTAGAGGATCCTTCACACCATCTAGGATGATCAATCTTGCTCTCATATCCAATTTCTCATATACGTCCGGCTCCTTAGGTTTGGTTGGCTTCTTGAACTCTTTCTCAGCGAACTCCCAGATCTTGTTGACCTGCAATACCAACTTGATCCTTTCCTTCTCAGGACTATAGTTAGACAACCCTTCCAACCTGTCCTCATGCTGGAGACCAACCTGCAACTTCAACATTGTAGTGAGCCCTTCACCTACAATGTGACCAACTCCCTCTTAAATCGTACTTCACTATGCACCCGTTGATTCACTGTATCCCAAAGTAGCTTAGACACACTCTGAAACCATGTTGAATTTCCATGACCCTGGTGTCTAGGATAGAATCTTCAATATATGATGCTACCAAACCAAGAATCTCAACAAAGCTACTTTTCACAACGAACAACATAATGCATCAAATCAATCACGTGCACAATAGGAACAATAACAACAATATATGTAACCCAACTTTGTTACATTATCAAAATACAATACAACAGTCTAGGGCTCCCGTACAAGGGATAATGGCCCTCAAATATCC
Source organism: Pinus albicaulis (assembly GCA_034641835.2). Classification (NCBI taxonomy): domain Eukaryota; kingdom Viridiplantae; phylum Streptophyta; class Pinopsida; order Pinales; family Pinaceae; genus Pinus; species Pinus albicaulis. The sequence continues at coordinate 955,462,912 of CM076575.1, read as the reverse complement.
ACAAGTACAATAGTACAAGATACAATGAAAATCTCGCTAAAATCACAACATCTATGTCATATCTCGTCTTGTTGGTCCTTTGCTTCCGAACTTCTCTCTAGCTACCTCTTAGTCTGTCAAGGAACAACACATAGAGACTCCAAGAGGGTTGCCTGCTATCACTGATGCAAGGCATTTCTGCTACAATGAAATTTGTCTCATCAATCTTCTCTTCTAGGCTAGCTAATCCCTGAGCTATACAACTGCCACTTTAGAAGTCACTTTTAGCTTCCAAGATTCCTTTGTGACAACTAATCAAGCTATACACTAGGGGCACCTACACGCAGCCCTCCAAAATTCCAAAGGTGCCCAATACAACTGTCATCCAATCCTCACTATGGAATCTACTCCTAGGAAATGGATTCTAACCACCAAGTCAAGCCCAACCACTTGACCCAATACTTGACCCAACACAAGGCAAAAACAATGGTAAATATACCTCTAGTCTCGTGCTGTATTGTTGTATTCACTGTGATATGGTTAGGGCTTCCTGTAGCTCCATGTCAACCCCTCTTTTCCACCTCACAACTCCTTCTTCAACTGTGACTTTCCCTTACAAGGTTCCTCGGCCCATACGTACGTTCTTGTTTTGGGTACAACCTAACCCCAAACAACCTTACGACATCCCTTTTTTAGGTCATTAAGGCCTGCGGCCTATGGAAAATAACCTTCTAGGGTTGAAACTGCCTCTTCTAAGGACCTTTATCCACCCACAAACAATACCCAAACTAACCCAGAACTTCCTCCTCTTACTTGGCCCTCCTGTAAGACAATTTCAGTCACCAAATAGTCATGAAAAAGTGCCCTAACATCCTTCTGCCCCTTCAATGGTTCTGCCTTCTCCTCTGTAGCTAAAACAAAGATGATTCCTCTCTTCAATGCTACCTTATGTTGCACAAGAGGGATGATTTAAAATGGATGTAACTCCTCCCCAATATATACACTTCTATGGGTAAAGCGTCAAGCCCTTTTTGGGGGCACCTTTATGTTAGCTGACCTATAACTTTGACATTTATGCCCATGCAATAATACCCTTATAAATTCAAAAATTCATAACTCTACTTCTACAACTCAGAATTGAGTGATTCCACTTGCATTTTTCTTGTATTGATGTCCTCTATCATCTCAACCCATCACATGTAGAAATATGCACTTTTTTTTGCCCAAAACTCCTTTGTATACAAAGCCCCCAACTTGGGTTCTAAGTCCACAATGCCCCATTGTGGCGCTCCAACCTCCAAACGTTGAACCCTAGGGCTTGGAGTACCTCCCAAGCTATCAAAAATCAACACAGAGATGTACTTGGACCATGTGATTGGAGTGGATGGAGTGTGGGTGCATCAGGAGAAGACCTAAGCCATTTTAGATTGGCCTACGCCTATGAATATGACAGAGTTGCGAGGATTCTTGCGTTTATGCACCTACTACAAACTATTTATGAAGGGGATTTCATAGTTAGCAACACCCCTCACATATCTAAAAAAAAGGGGTGCATTTGAGTGGAAAAATATAGCGCGGGACGCTTTTTAGCACCTCAAGGTAGTGACAAGCTCCTGCCTAGTATTGACACTACCAGATTTTTTACAGCCCTTAGTATTGGAGTGTGATGCATCAAGTGAGGACATTGGGGTAATATTGATGCAGGGAGGACACCCCATATAATTTAAGATCTGGAAACTTCAGGAGTATCATAGTTTGTACTCCATTTATAATAGCGAGATTCTCGACATCACACACATGTAACAAGTTTAGGGTGAAGACTAATCAAAACAATCTTTGATTCTTCTTAAGTAGAAAGAACTTAATTACATACAACAAAAGTGGGTTACTAAGATCCAGTCCTACAATTTTGAGATTGAGTATGTTAGGGGGGAGTATAATGTTGCAGCTGATGCACTTTCTAGGAGACCCCTACACTCTCCCTCATTGATGTTGCATAGGATTGGAAGGCACAACTCCTGATAGAGTACTCGAAGAACCAACATTCATGTGAGATATTGGATGGGATCTTTGGAGATGACAAGTACAAGGTCATGGATGATGTATTTTGCTACAAGGACTATATTTATCTGGTTCCTGGTTCTCAGTTTCGAAGAAGATCATGAAGGTATATCATGACTCACCGTTGGTAGCACACCCAGGATTCCTGAAGACTCATAGGGTTGTCAGAGAGTGCTTTACATGGAGGGGCCTCAAGGAAGACATGTTGCGCTATGCGCAAGAGTGCAACATGTGCAAGAGGAATAAGGTATAGCACACACACCTGAGAGGCTTACTTCGGCCTCTACCTATTCCAGAGTAGAAGTGGGAGAGTATATCCATGGATTTCATCATAGGCCTCATGGTAGTTTAGGGTAAATATTATATAAATGTGTTGGTGGATCGATTGATGAAGTTCTCCCATTTCCTTGCCATTCCATCCTAGCATTCAACTTCACAGGTGGTCAAGCTATTATTTATGGAGGTATTCGGACTCCATGGTCTCTCCAAGGCCATTGTTAACAACCAGGACAACAAATTCATGGGGGGATTTTGGTAGGAGCTCTTCAGACTGGTCGATACAAAGCTCACACCCAAGACTAGCTACCACCCCCAGAACGATGGACATACATGTATGGTGAATAAGTAGTTGGAGGGATACTTAAGGAGATATAGGCTACTTAAGGAGATATGCGATAGGGAAACAATGTACATGGGTGAAGTGGCTACACCTCAGGAAGTATTGCTACAACACCTCTTATCACATGCCCATCAATATGTTTCATTTCAAAGCTCTTTATGGTTACGATGCTTTATCTTTGAATGACATAGTGTTTGGAGACAGCAAGGCCCTAGGGGCCAAAGATTGGATCCAAGAGAGCCATGATATACTCAAGGCTCTCAAGGACACCCTATAGGTTGCCCAAAATTAGCAGAAGATCTATGCAAACCGTCACTGGGTTGAGAGGAAATTTGAGGTTTGAGACTTGGTTTATTTATGTCTACATACATACAAACAATTCTCTCTCAACCAGAAGAGGGTCGGGAAGCTTAAGCCTCGCTTCGATGGGCCCTATGAGGTGACCAAGCGTGTGGGAGAGGTGGCATACAAGTTAGAACTCCCACCAAGGAGTAAGGTCCATAACGTTTTCTATGTGTCATGCTTGAAGAAGGAATTAGGACAACATTATACAAAATTAATAGAGCTACCACCCTTGGATGAGGAGGGACACCTTGTGTTGGTTCCTGAAGCCATTTTGGAGGTTTGGGAGAGGAGGCTTAGGAATAGAGTCATTCGGGAGTTTCTTATCAGGTGGAAAGACTTATTGGAGGAGGATGCTACATGGGAGGTTGGATGAATTTTTCAACACCCAACATTACAGTTTCTTAAGGAAAAGAAAATTTTGGTGGCAAGGATTGTGATAACCCCAATTTCATAATTTCACTAAGTGTAACCAATTTTTGTAGTTTTGGTGTTGGAGGCACACTTAGGCAATTTTGGACTTATAAGAAGAAGGAAAATTGAAATTCTAGTGGCAGATGGGGACTACCAAAGAAGAAGAACTCAACCCACAAGGGAGAAGGTGGAAAATTAGTGGATTTTGGGAGCACCAAGGGGAATGCATGGGATGGAGTATTTGAGGAAAAAGTGAGAACCCTTGTGGGATATTTTTTCTATCAAACATCAGAAAATCGAAATCTCTTTGAGCTCTTGAGCACAGGGGTAGTAGTGTTGTTTAACACAGGAGTTTATGGTGAAATTCCACCCCAATCTTCGAAGAACTTCGAGTGTCTCCCTAGCTGGGAACTTGGAGTCCACTTCATGGCTTCAATTGGGGAACAAGTGTAGTAAGGCAACCAGTTATACACACTTCTTGGGCATAAAGACAGTTTGTGTGGTGCGATTTTTGCTCAGCTATAGAGATTTTGAGAGCGGGTTAATTACAAGAGGATTTTCCATTACATAGCTAGAGGATTGATGGTAATTTGTAGGGCTGGAGTTGAGGCTATTTTGTGAGTCGAATTTTTCTCAATTTGGTAGCGCAGGGGTAGAAGAAAAGTTTATCCAAGGGGAGCCAAGTGTTAGAGAAAGGAAGTTTTGAATGGGGATTTTTATAGGCGAGTTTGGAGGAAATTCAGTGGAGGTTTTTGGGCATCAGTAGCAAAGTTTCTCCTGTAGTTCGCACAACCAGCAACGTAAGGCCATTCACACTTTTTGAGGGCTCCTTGGTCAACTGGAACTAGCCCAAAACATTTCTGAGTTTTTACGGGTTTGATGAGAAGAGCCTAGGGCTAATTTTGTAGAATTTTCCGGGAAATGTTTAGAGTAAAATTCCAGTTCCATTTGGGCAGCACCTAGTAGAATTTTCTAGGTAGTGTGTAGTTCCTATGGGGAACCATTCTAGCACTTAAGTTAGCAAGTTTCCACCTAGTTTTTGCATAGTTTGCATAAGCAAGCCTAGTTTCCATTGTTGTCACTCATATGTACCTAGATTTCTAATTTTAATAAAATGGCTTAGTTGTTCTATTCATTTTTGTTGGTGTTTTGATCTGCATGTTTAATTTGAAATCTTGCATTGTTGTTCCTAATTCATAGCTTTGTACTTACTGTTGATTTCCTAATAAGAATAGAACAATAAATCGGTGATTTTTCTTTTAAAATCATGGAAATGGTTATATGACTATGGGATAATATAAGAATTATAAGTTTAGAGTGTACTTATTAGTAACTTCATCAATAGTATTGATGATCAACCACACTTAGTGGTTTGAAAAGGTCGAATCTAGAACATGTAATGTGATTTACGGGAAAAGATATCTTGAAAAACTTCAAAAACATTTAATTTACATTTTGATTTTTTGAAATTTTACTTATCAAATTCCGGGAAAAAATTTGTTGTTAGACAAAATCAACGAAATTTGATAAAATAAATAAATTAGTAAAATAATTTGATTAAAATAAATAATCACTGAAAAAATTAATAAATTTTTGATAATTTAATATAAAATAAAGATTATTAAATTTAATTATTTTCCTTAAAAATTAAATTTTTAAAATTTAATATAAATAAATAAAGTAGTAATAAATTTATATTCTTAAAAAATATCAATTGAGGAATAAGGTCACGGGGAGACACTCTTTCGGAATGAAGTAAATTAATGATCGTAGTTTCTTCGTGTTCAAATAAATAGGGAATTGGAATGCAATTTTCAACATCACTTAATATATCCATAACCATAATTTTAGTATATTATGATAAATAAGGTCATTGGATCTTGTTTTGGAAGTTGCTACATTTTTTCTCGCTCCAACTAATAAGGAACTCATTTCTTCATAATGGGCCTAACGATATGGACAATTTTACTGCATTAATAAAGGGAATGTATATATTATTTGACAAGAAATGTGCTCAGTTCGACGCTCCCGAAAAATACAAATTCCAGAAATGCATTCAAGAAAGATATCTATTCGACACTACTGTCAAAACCTGGTCAAATTCTAGTTAGAAAATCTCAATGACAACTGATTTTTCATACAATAATGAGAGTGAAGAGTATTTAACAAAACTCCAGAGGCCTGTAAACACAGACTTCATTTGATTGAACAATTCCATTCTTCGTTTCTTGGTCAGGGAGAGGAAAAGCAATCCATCAATTGGTCGGCTCCTTGAGACGCAACGGATAGGAATCTCTCTGCATTTCTGCGGCGGCATTCTCTCTGTAAGGCCACGATCCGTCTTGATATAACAATATCTCCGACCTTGTCTCCCTCGCTGGGGATGCCACAGCCAAAAGACAGACACCGCCTAACAGAGGACGGGCAAGATAGAAGAGTTCGAGTGCTCGACAGCTGTATATCGCAGCTTATCCTCTTAAATAAAAAAAATCACCCTCAAATCCTACGGCGAGAACATTGAATGGCTATTCACAAAATATTGGATATTTGCAATACGGCCTCAACCGAGCATAGGAACCAATCCCACTTTCCCCTTCACAAATGCGAGCTTCAATGACGCATATCTCAGTCTAGATAATGACAGCAGCTTGATTTTACCCAGAGACTTGTCCCTTCCCAGTTATGATCATCACTATAATTTTGCAGGATTGTACGAACAAGACAATTTTATGGAGGCATTCTTCAATTCAAATCCAAATTCAGTGCATTCTTCCCCATATGACCTCTATCTTCCAGCTTCCTGAACTGGAGGCTCTGCAAAACAGTTGCACCACACTCCATATCCCCCATAGCAAACTGCCATACAACCAAATTCAATGAACTTTCATTCATGTTGCCCTGAGGTAGGAATGGCAACAAGTGATGGATTAGTTATGGAGGGGAGTAGGTTTGAACTGCCGGTACAAATGGGCAACTTGCAGAATAATCCATGGATATATGAGCATGAATACATGGAAAGGGCTCGTTCCGGTAGAGAACGTGTCATATGCTGAACATGTATGTAACCCTAATAGCACTAGTTTCATGTCCATCCCACAGTCATATTGTTCTGAATATCAATTCTCTCTCCCATACAAGGGAATCAGCACGGGTACTACAGAGCCTGCAAGGTACGGCGTCATCTACACCGAATCAGATTGAACCAACCATATGTGCAATAACTCTTGAATGGGTGGATGACTAGTTAGGTCTTGTGCTCTACTCTCTTTCTAAGATTAGATGATAGGTTTTGTGAATATCATGCTAATATGAGAGCTTTTAGGAATGTTTCTGAATATATTTTTAGGTATATAAGCCCATGGCATTGTTGCTCTCGCCATTGTCAATGCATTCTAAGTTGGACAAGCGATTGAACAAGTGCTTATGATTAGGGACAGAATTGAACCTTCATGTTTATTTTGAGTATTTTGGATTTTATGAAAAAAAAGTAAATTTTGCATTTTGGATTATTGAAGTAAAGTATTGTCGTTCTATATTGCATTTTGCATATTATGTTTATGTGCTTGATGGCAATGGTCGTAATTTGTTACATGGATGTTAGGTAGAAGCTCTTGGTGGTTTAGTTTCTCAGTGTTTGGCTAGTCACATTGCTAACTTCTTTCCTCTTTTCACGATGATGAATTCTAAGGATTATGTGGAACTCTCAGAAGTGATTGAATATATGGTTAATGTTGCACAAATGTTGTTGGCTTCAATTAACATGCTCAAGGACATGGTGGAACGTGAGTGAAGCACTTTTCAGATATTCATGGAGGCCAAAATTCTCACCTAAACAAAGGATACTCAAGATAACTTAGAGGAGCAAATTATCCTTCTCTCGGACCAGGTTGTTGCATTGGAGGTTTCTTTGTCCACTACATATGGTAATTCAAACAGAATGCATGCTCTGGGCACTTCTCTCTCTGGTGGCAAAAGAGTTCGTCACCCTCGAGGACCTAATGAGGGTGGTTGCAACATCATGTGATTTTTCACATAATTCAAGCCTCTTTGTTTTTTTAGAGGCTAATTATTTTAAACATATTAATATATCTAAATATAGAATTTAAATATATTAATATATTTAAACTTAATTAATTATATAGAAAATAATTATGTTATTGTTAATAAATTTTCACTAGGTTATGTTATTATGGAGGTTACTGGAGTGGGGTGAGCAAACACTATTCACCCCACCCAATCAAAATGCTTCCTCATCACCCTTCTCTCGAGTAAAAAATTGATAAGTGTAACCGTCGGTTTTGTCCTCCTGTTCGGATTGTCTGTCATTCATTCTGTCTTGAAATACGTGCCACAAACGAGCATGGAATGAGATGACGACCTTTTCGAGGTCACGCTATGTTTCGACCTCAACCTACGCAAGTCAGACCTTCTCACAGTGATGCGAGCTCTAGTAGTTCACCCAATAGAACTTTAATATATGCAATAATAACTGATGGCTATATAAGGCCAACTTCAAGTGAATCTGCAGCGGGATATCCAATTCCATGGCGTTTCGAAGGAAACTTAACAAAGACCATACTGCAAATAGCCCCAACTACAATAGGAAAGCTTATGCCCAGCTTCTTTTGGTCCTATCAGGCATCCACATATTAACAACCCATTATGTTGGGATCCATGAGGGCCACAGATGCAAACACCATAACTGATAACACAACATGTACAAAATCAGGAAACGTGAGCTTGTAAGAAGATAGATCCACCATCAAATTGATTTCTGGGTTGATCGTCCACATCCCCCTTCTGGTGGCAATCCCGTAGTATAACGTCTCGTCCTCGGCCCTGTAACTATCGGTGAACAAATCAAGGAAGCAAGCAATCCCACAGACGCCCAATAGAAAGTCGGTCAAGTATTTGTTGATGTTGTAGTAGTGGCCTCCATTGGTTAAAATCAATGACAGAATTTGTAAATCAAGAAAAATGGTAGTGGGAAACAATTTGATTGGATTAGCTACGCTCGTGAAAGTCTTATCCACTGCATTCTCTGTCACTGATTTTTCGGGGCATCAGTTGCGAATGGCCTACCTGAATCGCCAAATCTCGCATCCATTGATTAACCAACTTAATTATTTCCCAACTGATTCTAAAACTCTTTGTAGATCACGATGAGAGATTCAAGACAGCATTGATAATTTGTATGGATCAGAAGGCCTTTGTAGATAGCAACGAGAGATTCAAAATAGCAGTGATAATTTATAAGGATCCGTGACCATATTTAGTAATGTATCCATAGCAGGCACTGACGTCAAGTTAACTCTAACTCTTCCAATATAAAATTCCATGGATTTCTTCATTTCTAATTCCTTTATGTAAATGTATGGAGATAACAATTCGTTAAGCATGTAGAAATAATTCTTTTTTATCATAATCTCATATATTTATTATTGGGGAGAGGGAGTTTTTAGCGTGTGACAATTTTTTTCGACTTGAACATGCTTATCATATCTTGCACATGAAATGTGGAAAATTACAACCTTCGGTTCGAAGTTATGCCCTATGGGACTCAGACTTTTTCAATCGAGGTAATTCATTTTCAAGCAAACCGGTTTGTAACTGGAGCAACCAATATTGAAGCAAAAGAAATGTGAAATTGCTATATACGCTTAGGTGTTTCTATTGTGAAATATACTATTACTACAAGCAACCCTTTTCTTCAATAGGTCATTGGTATGGATATACACGATAGAGTGACAACAGAGTGACAGTCATTTGTTCTAAACTTTAAGGAACAAATTGTTACTTCTTCTGGTTGGTGCACTAAAAAGCATTCCGTACAAACATCACCCCACATACAAGAAAAAACTCAATCGATATGCATTGAGGAATTTTGTTAGAATAAATTAATGCAAAATTGTGAATATATTTTTGATAAATTACAAGATTTGAAGAATTTGATTTGTAATAAATGTTTTTTCAAATAAATTCTATGACAATTATGTTAGTGTAACTTTCCTTTTCAATTTAATCTCCTATTACATTCTTTAAAATATATATAGAAACTAAAATTTCCATATATTTCACTTTATCTTTGTTTCCCACATTCGCCACTTCAAGCGTTTAATTTGCACCTCTCGGTGCACATGCTAGTTTTACATGTGCCCATGTTATATTGTAATCATTTTATAGTAAAAATGTAGGACATTAGTTCTAAACATTTTACATAGATTTTATCAAATTTATTAAAGTTTTGAAAAACATAAATATTAAAAATATTTTTCATGGATTTTATCAAATTTATTCAAGTTTTCAAAAACATAAATATTAAAAGAAAACTAAAAATAATTTTTGAAATTTGAATTTCTATTTTATTATCAAGTTGTCTTTAGTGCGACTTCTTGGAGACTTTTCTGGTGGATTGTTGAGATCAAGTTTCTTTAAAATCCGTCAAGAATTAATTGAAATTACAATTTTGATGGGTAATCGTGCACAATCAAAGTGCCTTAGGGGGTTTTCACGGTGCTAATACATATATACAGTAAAAAAAACCAATTTAAATAACACAAATCAAGATTTCACCTCAAACTCCAAAAAGTGGCACTAAATACAACTCCTTTTATTATTAGATAAAATGACTAATTTTATAGAATTAGAAATAAAAATGATAAGAAATAACATTTATTTGAAAGAAAAAAAAAACAAAAACAAAAACATTCATAAATCTCGATATTTATGAAAATTTCATTTCTATATAATTGTATGATTAATTGAATGAAATAATTATATGAACTTTTATTTAAATCATTAACTCAATGGCTTCTCCAAAAAATGTCAGAGTACACTACTACACTAAGGGTATTTTAAGACAAAAAAAATCTTGTCTTAAAAAGCGGTTTTTTATTTTAGTTATTTTAAATTAAAAATTAATATCAATTGAATTGTCTTACATATAAAATTTGAGACAAAAAATAATATTGAGACAAAAATATTTTAAGACAAAAACAGTGAGACAAAAATATTTTCAGACAAAACTTTATATTTAAGACTAAAATAGTTTGAGACAAAAATATTTAAAGACAAAACATTATATTTAAGATAATGACAATTAAGATGAAACTCATTTAAGAAAGTTAACAATTAAGACAAAGCCATATCAATTTAAGACAATATTATCTAACACATGCAAATTTCACTCTAACAGTGCACCCTAAGTCCACCATCTTGCAGATTACTACTGTCTCACACCTATATCGAGGTTGTTATTTCACTTAATATTCACATCTTATATAGATACAACCATTTTTTGGGCTCTTCCTTTTGTGGGGGTAACCAACTCTGAAGAGTGCAACAAATTTTCCTAGCAAGATTTCTCGGATATTAATTATTATTTTGTCCCTTTGATCTTTGTTGATATGATTAGAGATAACTTTTATGTCATTGCATTATGGAAGTTTGCAGAGATATTTTGTTAGCACTAACTTTATACTTTCAAAAAAGGGTCAAAATGTTCTGAAAATCAGTTAAGAGTTTTATTACAAGTAAGGTGGGATTAAGTGTAAGACTCGGTAAAATTTTGGTGAGAAAAGGTGGCGTAAGAGTTAAAAAATCATGTTAAGAAATTTGTTTATGTCATGCCAATTTTTTTTACCTAAGTCTTGCACCAATCAGATGCCAAAAAAAGGTGGCGCTACAAAATATTTTTGTAGCGCCTGCAAAATTTTGAAAAAAAAAAATATAACTTCAATTAGGTCATTTTAAACGCTTTAAAAGCTTTTGATGAAATTTAACCTATGATAAGAATTGATATGATGATTTAAGTCAGTTTAAAAATGTTAAAAAGGGTTTGGATAGAAGGATGGTTAAAACCATAATTATGCGTAAATCAACCATTTCCATCAATCCTAGGTGACTGGCTAGCAGCAGACAATGAAATTGTTAACAATTTTTTACAACGCGTGGTAGAGTGATCATTTTTTCTCAGTTAAGTAATGGGAAATTCAGGCCATGTGAGATGATTTGGACTAGATGGAGTATGGTTCGAGATATGTGATGAAGTTGCACCTTTGTTCAAAAATGTAGGATGGGAGTCGATTTTCCAATATTTTGATGGTTATAATCTGAGTTGGTGTTATGATTTTATTCACTCTTTTGATGGAAACAGAGCTAAGATAAGATGGATGGAGTTTGAAGTCACTAAAGATTCAGTTTCAAAATCCATAGGGATTCCTACGAGGGCGAGAAGTGGTTCGATAAATGAATGATGCAGAATATGGATGTCAACTTCTTCCTAAAAGGAGAACATCATAACCCTAATTGGAGCATGAGAATCCCTCTAAATATGTTGAAGCTTGAATGGTCTAACGTTCTAAATATTGTGTAGCTCTTTTTTACATGTGAAGGAAACTATTCCAAAATCTACCTTTACCACATGAGTTTTTTATGTCATTCAGTTGGTTTTGAAAATATGAGTTTACCTTATTTCTTACATCCAAGTTTGTTTAAAATGTCCACAAGGCCAGAGCCAAACCACAATTTTTACCTCGTGATATATGTCACCATATCCTGATTAAGTTATTGTATATACATGATTTAGATAAGCAAATATAAACCCTAAGGAAGATGACATGGAGAAACCATACACCCAGAAGACCAAGAAAGGGTAAGGCTAAAACTCTTGTTGAATCCTTAGCCATCGAAACAGAGGTTTAATCTAGTCATGTGCCTGTTAAAAAACTGTAAATGAAATAAAGATTAAGGTTTATGAATAGATAAAAAGAAGACAAAAGACACAAATGTTAGAAAAAGAGGGAAAAAAATATCAAGCAGAAAAAAAAAAAAAAAAAAAAAAAAAGTGAGAAAGGAAAGTAAAGTATGGAAATAGGGGATGAATACACAGAAACAAAGCTGAGGGTTTTCCATAGGAAACCCCATACTCGTCCTACAGAAAAATTAAAACTAAGTTTTAACGCAAAGTTGAATCCTAAGCTAAAGGAACATTTGGTAATTGATGAAGAAGAGAATATGAAGTCTTCAAAGGGAAAGAAAAAGGCTACAGAACAGGGGAAAACAAAGTATGCAAGTAGGAAAGGGAAAGGATCTCTAAAAGCTAGCAGAACTATACAAAAGTGTAATAGAAGGATGGAAATAATTCAAGACAACTTAAACCTCCTTACTCAAGGTGCAGAAGTTATGGAAAAATGATAAAGTTACCTCATTGACAAGACAATATATGAAACCCTAATTTTGTTGAAAAAACCCTAATTTTATCTCAACGTTTTGGCATGCTCCATTTTATCTTTTTTGACAATTAGTTTATTTTCAATATGTTATGGTAATATGTTATGAAGTTTTTGTCGCTAAAGGAGAGCATAAAATACAAGTCAACACAAGAAAGAAGGGCCTTAAAGAGTGTAAATAGTTACACAGTATAGTTTGACAGTTTCAACAGATTTCACAGGTTAATGTATTAGTTTTTCTACAAAGGAGGAATACAAGTTACAGTTCTAGATACAAAGTCTACAAGGGTGTGAAAGGTTTCAGTCCTACACTTTAGCTATGATTCGTCCTTTTCCCAGAAGAATAGCAGAGAATACATACAACAATTTTACAATGTTTTGACTAATGTTTAAATGACAAATAGAGATCTGAATAGCTAGAAGGATAGGTTTTTAATTATGTTTTTTAAATTAAAATCTCAGATATTGTAAATATTTTACAGGTATGCTACCAGAATTTGTGGATCTTAACTTTCTAGTTTTAGTTTTTGGTTTTCAACAATGCATTTTTAGTTTGCAGTTTTAGTATGGACTTCAATGGGGTACAGTTTACAGGTTGCAAGGTTACTGGTTGGGAGTCTCCTAATGTATCAGGCACATGGTCAACATATTCTTTACTACCTCCCGAGGAGACAATATCCCCATTGGAGCTAGTTGTTAGCACTAAGTTTATAATTTCAAAATAGCGTCAAAATATTTTGAAAATCAGTTAAGAGTTTTATTACAAGAAAAGTGGGCTTAAGTGTAGGAGTAGGTAACATTTTGGTGTATAAAGGTGGCATAAGAGTTAAAAGAGCATGTTAAGAAAGGCTTTTTTTTCATGCCAATTTTTTTTTACGCAAGTCTTGCACCAATTGGATGCCAAAAACAAGTAGCGCTATGAATCTTTCAAACTTTTCCTTTCCAAGGGCTTTGGTAAAGATGTTTTCAATCCACTCATTTGTGGAACAATGCCATAGGTGGATTTTTTTGGCCTCAACATGATATCGAATCATATGTTATTTTGTATTTATGTGCTTCGTTTAATCATATAACTTTGGGTTCTTGTCCAACATTATTGTAGAAGTTTTGTCAATTAAAAGAGGAGTTGAAGTGTTGCCATTCAAGAACGCAAATTTTACATCCATTTGATGGAATTTCCAACCATTCTGAGATGCCAAGGCAAAGAGTATTCAGATGGTAGCCCATTTTACTGTGGGGGAAAAAGTATCCTCATAATTAACCCCTTCTTTCTATGCAAAAACTTTTGCCACAAGCTTGGCTTTATGCTTATCAAGTGAGTCATTTGATTTATACTTGTTCTTGAAGACCCACTTGCAGCCAATTGGTTTGGTTCCCAATGGAGGATCAAATAGCTTCCAAGTGTCATTCTTTATCAAATAATCATATTCTTTCTGCATCGATTCTTTCTATTCATCATGAGAAACGACTTCTTTGAAGGAAGTTTGTTCAAATTTTGTAGACAAATTTAGTTCATAATCATAAGAAATATCCATATCAACATTTGAATCAATATTGTCTACATCACATCCATTCTGTCTCGCTGAGCTTTTTGTTATTGTCTTTCCAACCTCATCAGGACGAGCACTTTCAATTGTCTTTGTTGGCCATTTTGGAGGATCGTTTTGAGATGGAACAAGCTACTTAGTTGATTGAGATGGGGCTGAATCAAGATTTAGCCTCCCAATTTTTTCAATCACATATCCACTCAAAGTGTCATATTGATCAATGGTTGGAGCTTCATGTGGGGGAGAGAGCGTTTTAGAAGGAGATTCCACAAATTGATCATAAGAAAATGATAAATAATCTACATTTTATGGGTGTCAAAACAACATGTTGAAACATTTAATAGGATGTTGCATGAAAATATATAACATGCAAGACACCCATAATTTTTTTCTCTCTCCTAATGTGAGATAGAAAAGTGTCCAAAAATTCCCAAGTCAGCCCTCCAAAATTTGTCCACAAATTGTATTTCAACTATCTACAATAAACTTAATCAAAGCCTTGACTTAGATTTCTACTAGGGCCAAATTTAGGCCTTCTTTACTATCCCAAAAAGCTCGGTATTCACCACATAATAGACTCTGATTTCACCTCTTAATGGGCTCAGGTATTATAAGAAACGAACTTCACCCTCATAATGGGCTTGAGCTTCATCACATAATAGGCTTGGACTTTATCTTAGATAAGCTCAGACTTCAAAAATTCCATAGAGATGGTGTTCTGCTCGAGGCTTGTTCAATTCTTGACCTAGTCACCATAGGGTTTCAAGGTAAGCTATAAAATGAGAGGAGCTATCATTTGTTGTGGGAGGAAAGAGAAAAAGGTTTACCTCCAAATCACACGAAAGCTATTCTTCTCAGTCAAACACCTCAGCATTTTTGATGGCACCATTTATGGGGATACCCATGATCTAGTCTACATCCTCTAGTGTAAATGTCATCTTTCCTTGCGGGAACACAAATGTCACTACTACATGAAGAGATCATTTAAGACATTTTTTTAAGACAAAAGAATCATTTTTTCTTAACTATTTATTCATATTCAATTATTTTAATTTGACATTTTTAATTATTTTAAAGTAAAATGGTCTTACGCACGTAACTAAACCTCTATGCATTGTGTGGCTTGGATTTTTGTGTGACTTTTGCATATGGAGGAGGATATATGTTGAAATTGAGCCCTTAATCTCCTCTCGATGTATCTAGGCTAAGTAGTGTGATGGAAATATTGGGAATCCACCCTCGATGTATCTAGGATGAGAAGCAAGATGGAGAGATTAGGGATTCAACCTCCATATTTCAACGTTGATGTTCTCATGGTTTATATCTGCGATAAAGTCATCGAAAATGAGTGCAAGTTGTTGCACATCACCAAGAAGACCACAAAGCGTGAACATAAGATCATTTCCATGATTTTAAGTGGTAAATGGGATGAATTGAAGCCCAATTCCTGTAATGTGATTAAGGTTGGGAGACATCACACTTGTGTTTCTGCTATGGAGAAGATGAAATTTGGCTACCATGTATGGAAATGGCACAACCATATGACGCTTTACCATTAGGGGAATTTTGAGGTCTAAAATGGGCCTCCTAAGAAAAATGTACAACAAAAATAAACATTATAAGGACCAATAGGATTCAAGATGATGATGTCAGCCATGGGAGATGATTTACAATTTTTTAAGTAAAAAGGTAAAAAGATTAAAAAATAATAAAATAATAAAACTACTTTTTCAACTCGTATTTTTAACTTAACTCCCAAGTTTTTACTCAAATTTCGAGTGGGAGTACTCATTGGATGAAAAATTTAATTCCTCATCCAATGAGTACCCATGTTGCATACTTTCGATGGACCCTGCTGCACGAAAAATGAGAAATACATAACAAAAATTGATTACAATCACGTTTTTCATGTATTTCTCATTTTTCGTGTAGAAGGACCCATCGAAAGTATGCAACATGGGTACTCCTTGTATAAGGAATTAAATTTTACATCCAACGATTACTCCCGCTCGAAATTTGAGTAAAAAATTTGGGAGATAAGTTGAAAATATGAGTAAAACAAACAGTGTTTTCTTTCTTCCCTCTAAAATATGATGATGTAATCAAATATTATTTTATTATTTCCACTACTATTTTATAGTTTCCTTAGGAGGCCCATTTTAGACCTCAAAATTTCCCTAATGAATGAGGAAAAGTGTTTTCACCTTGAGTACATATATGGCAATGATTTCCAGCGCCTTGGGACAGATGAAAATGTGAGACAAAGAAGGATGCCCGAAATTCAGTTTCGCAAGAGTAAATTGAGAAAGTCGACGAGGTAAATGTTAGGATTTTGTGCGGAAACATTCATCTGGCCTCCAAGCGTTGAATTGAAATGTTTATTCTGGTCATGGATGTCTAGTAAGGGTTTATATATATCATGGGTTTGTCTATTTGGGTTTATTTCAAGTCTGTCTAGTAGGGTTTTCAATTGGAAGATGCCTTAGATGGAAATTCTCCATGGAAATTTTTAAATAAAAGAAACCCTACTACTTAAACCCCTATGATTTAAGTATTTTCCTATGTTTGCAAGCTTCATTATCTCCGTTGATCCTAAGGAGGAGGATATGGAGAGTGATAATGTATAAGAGGCAATGTACGAAGATGTTTCTTGAGCCTAGATAGGCTTTCTTCATATGTAGATATGATGGATGTCGAGGCTAAGGTCGAGGTAGATGATTTGGAGGATATACCACAAAATAATAAATGTGCTAGTTCTGGGGTGGAAACCCCCCAATTTCAACCTCGGGATGCCACATCTTCTTTGAATGCATGTATGTATGATTGTGTATTAATGTTTAGATTGTTAGATTTTAAAATTAATGAAATGTTTGATAAATCAGTTACACAACCAATTCTGTTCAAGAAGAGCATTTTTTAGCAAAACTTGTTGTGCAGAAAATTCTCTGGTTAAAACTATTGACATTCATGATTTTTAATCCAGTTTCAACAAAAAATTCCCACCCTCTCTGCAGCCCTAGAAAATAATTCTGCAATTTTAATCACTAAACTCATAGTTTTAATGACCCACCTTAGTTGGAATGCTTGTGTTTTTTCGGACCTAGTGAGACTTGGGATTGGTTAATTCTAATTTAAAGTAGCATGTGTTCTCCTATCCTGAAAATTTCCTCTTTTTAAATCAAAATTTTAGCAGTGGCACATTGTTTAAAAGTCTTGTGTCCTTTCCTGCACCTGCTCCTACACTAGCATCTAATTATGTTCCTGCAACACTCCTCTATTGAGAACTAGACCCATCTGACCCTACCGATCTATTCAAACTTACGTCACTGAAAACAAATAAATGGGTTTAATTTTCGAAAGAATGATTTTAACAAAAATACATTTAATGATTTGAGAATCATGTGCACATAAATACATGTGGGAGTTGTTGAAAATATATCATGGTCCTCCCATGTATGAAATTGTTGATGTCACCTTTGGGCAAAGCATTCTAATGTTACTCAGACTTTTAATGTTTCCTTTGGGTAGATCATTGTAATGTTACTGACATAGGAAACCATGTTCTTTGATTTGATTACTAAAGTCTAAGGAGGTGTACATGCTCTACCTCCCTCTTGAACCTGCACATATTATGAGGAAGCCCATGTTTTTAACCAAAGGCCCACTCAAATTATTTGAGATTTCTTCTATTATCACCAAATTTAGGTTGATGGACTACTTCAACAATCAAGTTAGAGTAACTATTTCAGACCACTTTTAGTTGGAACTTAGCATTTCCAACCTCTGAGGTCTCTCTCAAGGTAATGTATAATGATATTTAATAGGAAAATTTTAGAGACAAAGATGGCTAGCTTTGAATGTATTTGAATATTTTTTATGTAGGTGAAGGATGTTAATAAGTAGCTACCATTGGGAATGGAGTCAAAGGAAACTCAATTACATGAAAAACATATAACATGGAAGTTGAGGCATGTGTGTATTCTCATTAAAACACAAATTGAATAGTAAACCATATGCATACAGGAAATTGTAGCATGAATAAACACGAATTCCAATTGATTATACATAAATAAAATTGCATAAAAATAAAAAATATAGGTAAAACAAACACATGAACACATAATGAGTCTCAGGTTTAATAGAAGTCTTATGCAACTGTATATTACTATCTTGAAAATATTACAAAAATAGATGGTAACATGACATCAATCCTAGTTCTAATCCTCTCATATGTCTACTTATAGAGTGAGGACTCATACAAATTGTTTTCCACCTTATCTAGATTCAAATTCCTACCTAAGAGACCAATTTCAAATAGGATTACATCACTTGGGGACTTCCTATGGATATTTTCTATTTGGCAGAGTTTGAATACAAAAAAGACTCTTCTTTCATTAAATAACTCAATAAATCTATTTAATAAGTCTTATAAACTATGACCAAATAATTTTCTGAGTGTACTGGACTGCTGATATGTCATCATTCCACGTGGATGCTGAGCTGCACCTCTTCCAAGTCAAATTCTACAATTTTTATACAAATCTGGTTAGTGAAAATTCTGAAAAAATAGGCCTTAAAGATGAGTGCATAATTTCCAAACCCTGGTGGATTTGAAAAAACGGAGAGAGGTTTTTGTATACAGGCCTCTGCTAAAGAAAATCCTCTTTCATATTTCGAAAATTATTTTTCATTTGGTCAGAAATTAAACTTGAAGTTGACTACTAAAACAGTCATGTACAGGAAATTTCATAGCGCTCATTCCGTAACGAACTCTAAAATCCACCTTTTGCATAACTTTTGACATTTTTGACTATTGGAGGGTCTTCCTTGGGTCTAATGAGCTAAATAAATGCCTATAGAACCATCTTCCATGTATTTTTTGAAGGATTTTTAGCTTAAGGAAACCTACAACGAGTTTGTAGTGAAAACTCAACCTCAAGCCTAGAGCACGCTACGAACTCACCTAGTTTGGCATATTTTTGTAGTTTCTCCTTATTTGCCCAAAAATCACCTTTGCAGATTGCGTATTTATTGTGATGATAGCTTAATACAAAAAATGACCAAAAATGTGTGGCTTACCATGTTTAACATCAACATCTCGCATAATCACTTTAAGACCCTTTTTCTTCAACTCGGCTTGTAGCATCTCTATCGAACCAAATGTTGAGGTGTTGACTACTGATACACTAGAGTTAAGAACTTGAAAGAATTCAGGTTGAGATGGTGATCTGTCCAATTGATGAGTTGGCATGCTTTGTTGCCTTGATGAGTTGTCATACTCATGAAGTTTGATAGTTGAGCTGCCCCCTTAAACAAATGGCCCAATGAAATTTCTTGAAATCATTTGATGATTCAGTTACCTCCTTACATGCATTTAATGCCTCAAAAATATCATAAATTCATAACACTGGAAAAACATAGCATTAGGAAAGTTCGTAGCGAATTCTGACTATTTTATATTGATTTCACTACGGGGTGAAATCCTGAAGTTGGGAAACACTTTTTGGCGGATGGCCAAAATTTGGGTGAAATTTTTAATTTCTCGTTCGAGAAAATAGTCATCTCAATTTCTCAACCGAGATTTTTTATAACTCTCGACTGAGATATTTTTAATGTTTCACTTGAGAGTTAGATTGGGCTTTACCGGAGTTAAAATACTCTCGGACGAGAGTTAAGTATTTTCTCGTCCGAGAGTTTTATTGACATAAAATCTCGGGTAAACTCTCGGACGAGAGTTGTAAAATTCTCGGCCTAGAGTTGTTTTAAATCTCATCCTAGAGTTGTATTCTTATAAAAAAACCCCAAAATTCAGTGTCGCCCAACATTCTGCAAACTTGTACACTAGAGCACTGTTGTTTTTGAGCCACCATGAGCATCAACGACAAATTGGATATCTAGCTTATCCTAGGTAATGTAGCAACAATTCCGAGTGTAGTGAAGCTTGATTTTTCAAGAAAAATCCTCCACTATTGCTTGTTGGAATTTTCAGTTGAGGCGAGGTTTCCAGAACACTTTGAAGCGATTTCCTTCAGGAGCTTCTGTGTGAAGTTTCGGGCTGGTAAGTACCCTTGTCTTTTCCTGTATGCCTCTTGCATGGAGGATATTTGGTTCACTTGGAGTGGTTAGGTTTCGTATTTTGTAAATGTCTATAGCGTCTACGGGGTTAGGATATAACTGGGTGAGTTTCTGCCTTGGTTAATATCACTGTACAGAGATTGGGTATGTCTCTACTAGAAGTAAGCTAGAATATAGGAGGATGGGAAGGATATTGTGAACATCAGCTTGTCTTGTTTTACATTCTCTGTTCTAATTTCCTTTCATCCTTTCGGGGTGGTTGACCACGTGAGGTCAAAGTATGGTCATTTGATAAATATGAAATCAACAAGAAGGTGTGGGGGGTTCTTGTCTGGAGTATGGTTGTTGGTTTATTGTGGGGGATTGCAGTATGGCATATGAAAATTTTATGCTAATTCAGATTTTTATCTTGGTTATAATTTCTATCTACATTTTTATTGCAATATTTTCTATGCATTCAAGATATCTGATGAAGGTGATCAATGCAAAATAACATTCATTGTCTCTTTCAACTACTCTAGCATCTCAGGTTTTAATAATCTTAGTCTGAGAGTGCCTTGTTTTTTTCCTAAAATAAAAAGCAGACAATCCACAGACTATGTTGCTATACAGCAGGCATAAAATCTACATTCTCTTATTGATGTTTAGTATTCCTAATTTACAAAATAACACAATAGCCCTACCCCTACCCCTATCCCTATCCCTAGCCCTGACAGAGAAAACAATTATAGAAGGACATCTTGCAATAATTCAAAAGCGTTAAAAATTCCAACTTGGGGATCCACATTGTTAACAAAAATTTCGAAGCAGGGCATTCAACAAGTATATACTTTCTTAATGGAAATGTGAGTAATCGTATTGTATGTGGAGTCATGTATATTTATTTCATGGCACCAAATGCTAATAAAATTCACCTATGAACATAGATGTAGAAATGAAATCTTCAATTTCCAAAATCTTTGTTGTTACATTGTTAGCAAATGTGTAAAGGTCCAAAGGTTCAATGTAAAACTCTCTTGAACATGAAATTCAATAGGTTCAACAATTGCAGTGCCCTACTCATCACGAATCTGGAATAATTGGATTGTGTGTTTTGGGTTGGGAAAATCCATATCCTCTTAAAACACAACGTCCTCATCACTCGGCCTAATAAAAAAAAAATGGAGGGATGTATAAAAATTTAATGGTGATTTAGGATATAAATTTGAATGGAGATAGGCCAGGATTGTGCCCTAAAACTTCTTCTTATTGGTTAATATCTTGTATTCCTCTACCATAAGGAAATAGGTTAATAACCCAAGAACCAAAGGAATTTGGTATGAGTGAAAACTTGCCCTTTAGGTACCACTAGCGGGTAATTCCAGATGGCATTATTTTCTTTAAATAAAAGTGATGAATCAGCTTGCATTCCCAGATAAAAACCAATGATAATAAGTTTTCTAGTTGAATAGAACTAAATATTATAAATCAAATACTAAAAGCGTTCAAACCTCTTCACCCTAAATAGTTTTTTACTATTTTTGATCAATGGGGGAGTTGGGTTACAAAGAGAAGAGTTGAACTAAATATTAATAATCACATGTGGAAAACCTTCAAGCTTCCCTAACTATTTGCGAGTGTTTGTACTAATTTATTTGCAAAACAACATTCATTATCTCTTGGCCCTACAAATATTTCGGGTTCCAACTTTGCTTTCGGTGGTGGCAATGTGAGGGATGTTGTTGTTGTTGCTATTGTCATTTTGGTTAGATTAGAACCTATACTCATCTCTAGTTTTTCTGGTTATACTGCCTACCTACTTCTTCTATTCCGGAGAATTGGCTATTTCCGGTGCCTAGTTTTTGCTTCAATCTTCCAACTTTGATTACTCTTAACTACTTTGTTGGAACATCTGCCAACTATTTGATATAGATCTATTGGGAGGTGTGAAAGTGGGTTGTGTCTTGTACTGGGATGTCATTGATATTAAATTCCTAGAAACTAATATGCACAGCATTAAATGATCTTGGGCCTCATATTGATTGGGTTGGTGTATCCTCTTTATGGATAATTAACCATATCTTGATTTATCCTTTGAAGTAGCCATTTTTGGTATTAGGATATAAGTTCTCCTGGCTATATTTCGCATGTCTGCTACTGTCCTTGATATCCTCAAGATCAGGTGGGTGTATCATATTTATGGAACATATGACCTCTGATTAAATTCATGATATAGCCATAGTTGGCATGCTTTTGGTGCCAGTGTCTTAATTTGTATGGGTGGGAAGTACGCCACATGTCCTCTCGTTGTCAGTAGGATATTCAAAGGGAGGGGGTTAGAACTCTTTATTCCCTATCTACTATCCATATTTTGAGGTGGTGTATTCTTATTATTAAATCTTGCGGGATTCGGGTCCATTATTTGTCTATGATGATGACATATGCATACGATATTCTTTCGTTCGATACATCTGCACATGGGGCGTTCATCGCTTCCATGATGGTTGCCAAAATGGAACACATGGAGGCTAATGAGTCTACATGGCGGGATGATGTGGATAGCCTCTTAATTGCACAGACCTGTGCTCAAGCACAGAACTCAGCGCTGCAGAAGCCGGAGAAGCACTGTGGTATTCTTCTAGAGGAGACTCATTCGAGGAATACTCAGGGAAATTTAAGGTGTAATAGAAGATAAAAGGAATCTGTACACAGACCTGCATCGGAGGTAAAACAAGTTATTTTTTCATATGATTATTTATGGGGCTGTGTTGCAAGTCTTCAAAAAATATCCTTGATCGACCATTGGCTCTTCTCAGATATGGGTGAGGTGGATATGGTCAAATGGGTTAAGACCTTTTGGTGCCTTTTACTGGGTTACAACCCAAAAGTTCGCTGAATGATGGGGTGATGGTTTAGTGTGCATTTCATGCACGAAGATGACTGTAATAAGATTTTGGGCCGAACATGGGCTAAAGGCCACAGCTTCATGCAACTTATGCCCTACTTTCTCAGTTTTAATCCAGTGATTGAGGCTCCAAAAAGCGAGTTAGTGTGGGTGAAGCTACCAGGATTACTATTGGAATTCTTGACCCTTAAGGCTCTTAATGCTATCAAAAATAGTATTGGGTGTACGAAGCATATTGACCCTAGAATTCTAGGTACCAATGATAGGTGTATCGCATGGATACTAGTGGATGTATCTTTTGCTGGTGGTTTTCTAGGGGACGTTGATCTGATTTGGGGACAATGTAAACATAAAAGACAGGTGGACTACTGGGGTGTGCCATTCCGATGCTTAATATGTCATCAAACTGGACACTTACATAGCATATGTCCTTATCGGAACATGAAGTGACATGGGAGAGGATCACATGGCAGTTAAAATTGGGTGGCTTTGATGGGTTCTTTCGGCTCGGACTTATCGGGTAAGTCTTCAATTCCATCATCGAATAGTGATAGGTCTACCTACTCTCATTTGTATTGGAGCCTCAACCCTTCCTCATTCTACAATACTATCACAAACAACACCCTAGCTCCTCGTAATGTTCTTGTTGATCTTCCCCCTCTCGCTAAAGCTACTTCTACGATTGGCGCCAGAACATTTAAAGTAAATCATGTTAATGACTTGATTGATAAAATTGTTGAACCTCCTATTATGCCATCTGCAAATGTACCAACAAATGTTGATCCTCCTATTATACCAACTGAAATTGTACCTTATAAAGTTGATCCTCCTATTATGACGTCTGAAATTGCACCATATATTTTTGATACTCCTATTTTTCCGTTTGCAAATGAGCCATCATATGTTTCTCCATCTATGCCACCTCTGGAATGGGCATCTCCTTATTCCTCTCATGAACATGAACTAGGTGATATTCCAGAATCTCCCAAAAACAGTTGGAAGTGACTTAGAATATTTACTTGGTAAACCAAAACTTGACCTCACTGCCTTGACTGTATTTTATAAAACCCCGATGGATCCCCAATCATCCACCTCCTCGGAATCAGCCTCCAATATTACTGTTAGGAAGAAATAAAAATCAAGCATGAGACATTTTAGGGGTCGTCTCGAATCTAAATCATTATTCCAGGGAGACTTATGTGATTTTCGGGAGGTTCCTATTTCTTCCATCGATGATATTCCGACCCTTAGATAAAGTAGCCGAAGAGGGGTACACAAATGAATTACATATTATCACTAAATATAAGGGGGATGGGCAACCCCTCTAAGCATATACACCTCCGAGATATATTTTCTAAGGTTCAACCATGTGTGGCTTTAATTCAAGAAACACTGTGTAATCGTTCGCATGCCATCTCTACATTATTGAGCATTAGACTGGGTTGGCACATTGTTGGCGTGGATTCTATTAGACGGGCATGTGGTATGATGGTTATATGGAACCCTCTGTTGGTTAGTTTTCAAGCATTCAAATTTTTCGGCGAAATCTTGCTATATGGATCTATTAGAGGATATTTCACAAAGATTATACTAATCAATCTTTATGCACCCTTTTATAATCAGGCATGTTTTTGGGATCATATGCTTTCTTCCGGGATTATTAATTTTGAAAACCTCATTGTTTTTGGTCATTTTAACTCAACCTTGAATGCTGATGAATCATGAGGTCTGAAAGCATGGTTGAACCCACTTGCTGATAAAATCAGAGGTATGTTTTATGATGCGGGTATGGTGGATGTTAAGCCTATTCCTATGGTTCTAACTTGGAAAAATAGGTGACATTTGTAGGAATAAATTGGAAAATGACTTGACCGGGCCATGGTGAAAGAGTCTCTTTGTATTCTCTTTGGCAATTTGAGATCCCAGGTGATCTCTTCATCTATATAAGATCATATGAATGTTATATTATCATGGAGGAGTGAACCTAAATGGAGAGGAACACCATTTAAGTTCAATCGGATATGGCTGGACGATCACGAGTTCAATAACATTGTTCGAAATTTTTGGAGTAAGGAGGATCCAAATGGAAGTTTGGGAGGTTGGGAAAGTTTTGTTGGAAAGCTATGGCGATTAAATATTATAGTGAAACAGTGGGAAATGAATAAGAAGGAGGCTCTGCAAAGGGATTTGAACGAGATTGAAGGAAAAATTTCACAGATATATGATGACAAGAGGATACCCTCCCCAGATCAGATGATATATAATAGTTTGGAGGGCCTTGAAAATCATAAACTGGAAATTTTAAAAATACAAGAGATGACATGGAAGCTCAAAATCATATTACAGTGGTTAAAAGAGGGTGATTTAAATGCAAATTTTTTTCACCAACATGCAAATGGCAGGAGAAATAAAAATTCTATCGGGCATATTGAGACTCCGGATGGTGAAAATAAGTATAAAAATGATGAAATCCAACAAGTGGCCCTCAAACACTTCTCAGAGTTCTATGCAGCTGATAAGGAGATTGGTCATCAATACCAGACTTGGGTTCTTGAACATATGCCTATCATGTTTGATTAGAATGCAATTGACAGTTTATCAAAAGTGGTGACTAGAGATGAGGTTGAAGAGGTACTTAAATAATTTTCCCATGATAAAATCCCAAGCCCGGACAGTTGGCCTGCAGAATTTTACATTCATTTCTTTGATCTGTTGGGGGATGAGCTACTTACTGTAGTTGAACAGGTTCAAATTATGGGCTATGTACCAGGGGATATGAATTCCACTTTCTCCCCATAGCATTATGTAATGTTGTATACAAGATCTCATCTAAAATATTTGCTAATAGGATCTGAGGTGTTTTATCTTCTTGTATATCTATGGAACAGTATGGCTTCTTGAAGGGGAGGTCAATTCACGATGTTGCAGCCATTTCTCAAGAGGCAATGCACTCGGTTCATGCGAACAAATGGGAGGAGATGATTATGAAGATTGATATTCATAAGGCTTATGACACTGCTGACTAGTCTTTTATCAAGTTTATTCCTCTGAAGATCAGGTTATCTATGCCTAATATTCGGTGGATCATGGCTTGTGTATCATCTGTCACATATGAAATCTTAATTAATGGAATTCCATCAAACTTATTTTCTTCTGAGAGGGGACTCAGACAAGTTTGTGCACTGTCTCCGCTCATTTTTATCCTCATTATGGACGATTTCATCAATCTAATGAAAATGGCCAAAAATGTTGGATATTTTGAAGGGCTTTCCTTCTCTCCGATGGTTTGCATTTCCCACTCTCTATTTGTTGATGACTTATTGGTCTTTGGTAGGTTACTTAGAAATCAATGGTTTTATCTTCATTATATGCTGAATTTTTTTGGAGCTGCAACTGGTCTATACATCAACAAAGACAAATCCTTTCTTTTATATGATTATGGAAATATAGATGAAATAAATTTCATTGCAGACTTTATGGGGGTACAAAAAGCTCTTATTCTGATGGGATTCAACTATTTGGGTTTTCTATTAAAGCCATGTGCATAAAGGGTAAAGGACTGGACTTGGTTGGTTGACGAGTTCTGAAATAGAATTATGAAATGGTCTAATAAGTATTTGTCTCTCGGAAGTCGATATATTTTGGTGCAAGTTGTTCTGTCACACTTCATTGTTTACTGGACTCATTTATATTATCTTCTTGCATATACAGTAGAAAAGATCAATTCGGTTATTTTTCACTTCATATGGTCTGGTGCACAAAACAATATGAAAATTCATCTTTTTATATTGGACATCATCACGATGCCAAAAATATACAGTGGTTGGGGTCTCTTAAACCTCTGTTTTTTCTCAAATGCTCTACTTATTAAGTTGCATCGGGATGTGGTCACAAATCATCGCATGTAAATACACTGAAGGAGATCCTATACTTTCTATATACCGCTGCGATTATCCTATTCACAAAACACAATCCTAGATCTGGAGAAGCTTCATTAAAATTATGCCATATATGTCTCGGACCCTTGTGTGGAAATTCGGTAATGGGAAAAGTATCTATGTGGGGATTGACAGGATCTTAGGCCTCGATGAGAGTATTACTATTTCCCCTAGACTAGCTCACAGGCTGAGCCATCGAGGCATCTATACATTCACACAACTTATTCAATGCTAGACCCTTGGATCTCCGATCTGGAAATCAGCTGCCTTGCTGGGTTTGTCTGGGTAAGATATAGTGGAATGGAAATCTGTATTGAATGGCTTAAAATCGATGATTTTATCCTAGTATGGAGGTGGCAATCATCTATCTTGGAACGACCATATGGTGGGGAATGTTATGCAGGTCAAGGAGACGTACTATTTCATATTTAAACATCATAATCTGACTGCCACCCTTTCTCCCTTTTATAATTTATGGAGTTTGAATACACCCTCTAAGATCCTGCTATTTGTATGGCTATTATGGAAATGAAAAATATTAACACAGGATGGTCTTCAAAAATGGGGATTCCAGGTCCTGGGGAGGTGTCCTTTCTGTCTTTCTCACAAAGAGTAAGTATCACACTTATTTTTCTCATGTTATTTTTCCATCAGTTTTTGGTCACTCTTTTATGGTTATTCAAAGGATCCTTCTCAGTGGCCTGATGACTTTATAAACTCTATTAAGATATGGAAGGCCACGAAAGGAAAATATAAAGTGTTGCCTTTTTTCTTACTATGGGAGATTTAGCGTGCTAGAAATCACATTATATTTGAAGGGATACTTGCTAACAGAGATATGATTCATAGCCCCATCATGACTTGGTTGGATTCCCAGCTTTCATCCCTCAGTCTCCCACTTGAATTATCCAAGCGTATTAGGCCACATCCTATTATCATTCTAGAAATTTACTTTAATGGTGCACAAAAACATGGTGTATGTGGATGCAGGGCTTGGATTAAGCTGCAGGAGGCAGAAAGATATCACATATGTTGGAATGGTGGTCGTGGATCGAACAACAAAGCTGAACTCATGGCCCTATGGAGTAGTAGGCTACTGGTTGCTCACAATCTAAATTTTCCTATTATTAATGTATACGATGATTCCAAAATCATCATAAATGGCATCTTGGGGGTATCTGATCTTCGCATTCATGGCATACTAGGATGTATTGACAAAATGAAATACATATTGTTGAAGTTTCAGGGGGTGTCATGGAATCATGTTTACAGAGAAAATAACTCTCGGGTGGATATTTTATTCAAAAAAGGCCTCTCTCTTCCCTATGGTGAGATTCTGATATCCTTTTACAAGGATTCTCTTCTGGTCAGATCATTCTAGTTTCTGGTACCATAGTTCCTGCAATAATTAATCCTTTGCAAGCGAGCCTGGGATTTCAAGCGAGCTAGATATGATCTATTCCATCTACCTTTTGATCATTTTGAGCTTCTTCATTGTTTCTATTGTTTTATCTACTACAAGCGAGCCTATTTTTGCAAGAGAGCCGACTGTAGATATATATTTCTCCTTTTTTATTTCGGTGCTACTATCATTGAATGTATAGTTTTATGAAGGTTTTGTTTCGGTACCCAGCTTCAGTACATATATGTTTTCTTTGATTTCTGCCAAGGGGACGACACTCCAATATATGTATCTCATGCTACACCGCTTTAGTACTCATCCTGTATTTACGTTTTGGTCTGTGGGGATCTACTGTTAATTTGGATCTGGCACGGTTCCGGATTAGCAGCTTTATGTTAGATGTGTATGGGTTTTCATACTTTACAGTCATATGAAATTTGATCATCCGCTTATAGCTCTATCCTATTAAAGGGTGATGGTTTTGATGTTTTTTTGTCTCCTTCTTGCTATCATTTGATAGACAAGATTAATGTATTTCTCTTGTACTGATCTAATAGAATCAACATTTTTTTCTTTCTGGAAAAAAAATATAGGTCTAAAAGTAACAAACTCCCACATTTACCTAAAGTTGTAGGTATAGTACCTGTTAACTGATTTTTCCTGAGATCTAGATATTCTAGCTGCTCAAGGTAGGAAACAGATTCAGGGATTATTTCGGTCAGATTATTTCCCCCGATAGATAAAACCCATAGGTGTTTAAGTTCCCCAATTTCCATTGGAATGTTTCCTTGTACATTGTACCAGGGGAAGTAATTATTTTATAACTTCGGTGGAAGATGGGCCATCCATGAATAATGGGAGTAAGGTCCACTGTTGCATAAGTAGACATAAAACCTCTATACCTCCCAAACAGAAGTGCAAAAATCATGCAATACTCTTCCCAGTTGCGAAAATACTTCCCTAGGTTGCAATATGCTCTATGGTCATGGAGTCCAGCTAGTTGTAACCCCACCAAACCCTCGCTAGTCGATGCAACCCGATAGGTAGCAACCCAGGTCAATTGCAAGTCAAGTGTCGTTTGGGTTACCAAGTGAAAATAACACATAACTGAACCAATTCAGTTCCTGCCTTATCACCACTCTCTCACCTTAATAAAGAGGATTTACTAGAAGTTTAAGGGAGTTTGGAGAATTTAGGAATTGCTTGTTTAAACTCTTTTTCAAGATGTTCATCCTTGATAGAGATTTTCATTGTCATTAAGTGATTTTCATCAACATGGAGCTTGACTAATTTTTTCATAGTGATTTTCATTTTTGTTTGCTTGCATTTGTCCATTCTGCATTATAGGTTTTGATCCCTTCCTGGGTGATTCTTCTACTAACTGCGTTGATCATAGCTCGGGCTCAACAAAAATGGCGGAGATGATGGAATAGGGGAAAAAGGGCATATATATTTGATAGGGCACAACAAGTATGTTTGCATGTCATAATGATAATACCAACAAAAAATAGATGGGTAATGTCTTTGACAGAGCACCATGAGTATTTTTGCATGTCACAATGATAATAATAATTAATACCAACATCCAAATTCACCTTTCTTGCCATTGCAAGAAAATGGGTGCCCCTGTAGGAGGGGATTCGAAGAAACTTCCTTGCACCACCTTGGATTCTTTTTTTTCACCATAGGGTTATCCCTGATTATATATTCTTTAATATTTTGTTGATTCTCCTAAAATAGAACCCGAAAGTGTACTAAAATAGAGAAGGGTGGTCTATGGTTTTCTTCTTCAATGGGAAAAGACATGTCTCCCTATAAATGAATGTATTTGTGTGTGAGAAGGGGCTTTTGGTCGATACATTAATTTTTCTTCTAATACCCAACATGGATTCATACCTCTCACTCACAATATTCTCTATAAATTGACTCTTGGGCTAATGGTTTGACTTGGAAAGTTGGAAATGTTGCTATCTAATGTTCTTCCTGTGCTTTTTATGTGAGGTTAAGTATTCTATGGACTACGTTCTCAATCAAATAATAGAAAAATGAATGCAACCAGATGGGGTGACCAAGAATAGGACACTAACTCGTGGATTTTATGTGATTTGGGTTAGTCAAATTACAGATATTATAAATGAATGTTTCCTCATATCTGCATCTCATGCTCATACTTTGCTTCATTATTCACTGACATAGACCAAAGTGGGCAATTTCCCTATTATCAAACCTGTTGCTCAACTGTACTTTTTACCCTCTCTAGTTTTACCTCCATGAGATATGCCTGTATCTATGTCTCTTGTTGGTAGACATTTACTTTTATTGAGCAACACAGAATAATTGTTAATCTGATCTATGGAATCAACAAGTAGGTGGCTCCTTCTAGGGGATCTTTCTACAAAATATGTGGATCCATCATGATTTACATGGATCAATAAAAAATTAGGCAACAAATAGATCTACATAAATTCAGTAGAGTACCCTGTGAAAAATTAGAAGTTTAGAGACAAAATCCTAAAATTATTAGAATTAAAACTATAATTATAAATAGTTATTTTTGTGTCTTTAGCATTCAATCAAAATCATCACCTCTAGATGAGTAAAAACATAATATACTTGATGTGGATCACATTGAGTAAAATAATAACACACTAGATATTATTGAATGTAAGGCTATCATGAAATGGGTGGTACAATAGGCATACAAAGTTTCTCAAACAAGAACTATCACATATACATTTGTCTTGAGCATCCCAATCAGTGTTAGACACTTAAATTTCCATACAAAGGATTAAACAATTTATGAAAAAGGAAATCCGTTCAAACATGTAGGTTAATAAATAATTAAATAAGATCTTATGGCAAGTTGAATTTGAAACTTTTGAATCAAAAGAAACAAAATGCCAGTACATAATAGGATTCTAGCTTCCATTTTATGATAGTCAACAGGTATAATGCTCCAAATAACTCACAATATAGGTTGATAGAACCTCTGTGATATTTGGAGTCTGCACTGCTTGTCGGCCTACCTTCTGAGCTGCTATTGATATTGTACAGCTTATTAAATCTGAATTAGAGTAAAATATATAGGAGATATAACAGACTGGGTATGCAAGTCCTTTATACTGGATGAGAAAAAGAGAACAGAGCAACATGTAAATGCAAAAGAACATAAAGGAAACCACAAGAATTTCTGGTTCAACATGGATATTTCTCGGGGTCCAGATTCATTCACATGTATTTGAAAATGTTTACATGCTTGAACCAAAAAAGGAAGAGAATTTCAAATGTTGCCCTAGCTATTTAAAATATATTTTCTACAATAAAAATAAAAAATCATGAATACATGGGCCTGAAAGGGCTTACAAATCAAGTGTGATAATACATGAATGGAGCCCCATCTTGATGTACAATGTTCTCCATCCTCAACACTTCACAAGGATTTGTTATAAATATCCATTAACTAAGATTCCATTTCTCTTGAGGAGGAATATTTCACTAGAACATCAGCTGTGACTATTGATGGTGACTACAAAACAATAGGATGAGGAACTTAGAAAGAAGAATAATTGAGGCAATGGCCTCTTTCCATTAAAGATGATTAGACAAGGTTATTGACCCTACAAAATGATGATTTTCCAACTCCATTAATAAAAAATTTATGCCAATCCAATGAAAATAGATCTAATGATCTTGTAGCATTTCATGGTTGGGGTCATAATAGCCAATCAAAGAAGTATAGCAGAAGTTGTGAACATTTTGCAATTTCAGCCTCAAAACATACCTTGCACAAGTTTTTTCTTTCTATTTTAGGATACCTTTCCTTTGGTTAGCAAGCTCATATATATTTAAACTTTATTTTTGAATTATGTTCTAATGCCCTTCAATAACACGGTGATCTATCCATAACTGGGTAATACTACAGTAGAGGAACAATAAATGTAGGAAATAAAGTGGAATCACATTGTGTGAAACACTTGTAACCCTTGCTAGTATAGCTTGCAGTACTATGACACAAGACAATACTTGTAAACAAAATCTCACCTCCATGTACCTTTAGGAATATAGGAATTCCCCTAGATATACTTGAAGCCCTCTTTCGATAGGCTAACCAACCGTCCTATTGCTCCAAAATACGTAGAACAACACTCGAGGAGACCACTCACTAATACCTAGGTATTCGAGTTGTACAACTGGAGGAACGATTGACCCACCTTATTTAGTGCAATGAGATATTATGCCATGTACTATAGTCAAGCCCTTGTATGTCAAGGAGCTATAGTACCTATTATCCATTGGTTGATGACATGACTGTCAATTGAGAATTTGTTTTCTAATTTGTTTTTCAGGGGCATAAATTTGATTTGATACTATAGCAAAAGTGGCATCAGGTGAGCCCTCCATAGACCTCTCCATGAGAGGAGGATTATCAGGTACATTGGTTGTTTAATTATGTCATGTTTTCAAGTAGATTATATTTATTGTTCGTTGTGAAAAATTGATTAATGTGAAATTTTTTTGTCCTGCATAGGTGGACGCACTCATGTGACTCATGCATCCAGACAGCAAATCAAACAAGAGGAGCCCCACAAACCTGTTCCCATTCGTCCCCAATTTCATAGATCCCATTCTGAGGGGTATATTATACATGGTATAGGTACATATTACATCAATTGCTAGTTAAAATGTTTAAGTTTACGTTATATTCAATGTTGAATAGGTGGATTTTTTTTCAAATGACATGTGTTTAATGTGAAAACATTATGCTCCATAGGTGAAAATGTAGGAGTTTAGGTTGGCCCTATTGCTGGTGAGGGACAAAGGAGAACAATGTCTCAGCCTATGGCATCCATCCCACACTTGGATAGTTCTCGTTTAGGTAAAATCTGAAGGAAAATTTATTGTTTGATGTATGTTTAATGTGAAACTTATTGTGTGTCTCATGTACTTGTGTTATAAAACAATTTAATGTTATGTACAGTGGCTAGTATAGACCTTCATTCCTCGGAAGGGAACAACCCTAGTCCGATGAGTGAAGAGGATGAGATAGTTTTTCCACGAGGTATTTTCAAATGACCAGAAAAGTTTTTTAAATAAAAATCTTCCGTATAAATTATTTAATTTTTAATATGGACAATAGTTTAACATGTTACGGGTGGTGGTTGTCGCCCTCATAGGGGGAGAGGTCATAGGGTTCATGATTTTGCTCAAAATTCGAGCTATGATCCCCTTTACACCCATCCCGGTGATATTCCTGAGGAGATGCCTTGGGAAGATACCATCTCCTTACTTACTGTTGATGGGATGAGGGAGAATTCCATGAGATTGCGCAATGAATTGCAGAGTTGCAATCTCTCTGCCCCTAGTCGAGATTGTCTCCAAATTATTTTGCACAATTTGGAGAGTTTGATAGAGACTTATCGTGGGGTTGGACCATCAACCCAAGTTTTTTTTGACATTATGCGTAGGAGCAGAGAATCAATGATTGGTATCCACTCCTACAATGAAGTTAAAAGTAGGGTCACTAAAGAGATGGCGTTGTCACTATTTGACATGCGGCCTGAAGACAAAAAAACGTCTGAAGATTGCAAGATTCAATGATCCCAATATTGCACCTTATATTTATGAGAATTTCATGTATGCATACAGGAATTTCCAAAATAATGATGAGGTGCCGCAAAATTTTGTTAGGATGTTGTATGCTCAATTCTGAGAGCACATGGACCCTAACTATATAGATATGGGGTCCAAATTCTATGGAGCTGGAAAATGTCGTACATATGAACAACCTGATGCTATGCAAGATGTTGGGTTTGGGCCTCCAACACCTTGTTCATCACCTTAACCACCTAGGGTAGTTACACTTCGAGAGGAATTATCCCTTATCTCCAGTGTTGCATCTCAAATGAAAGAGAAGATATAATAACATATTGCAGCTGCTTTAGGACAGGTGGAAGTCGGCTTAGGGACATGCCAACCGTCACCTAGTGCAGGAGTTCGTTCATTTGTGAGTATTCTAGATGAAATGTTGAGGGACATGGAACGCGATGAGCTTCTGGAGTATGCATCCTCCTGTAGAGACCATTATGAGCAAGCCATTAGACACCAAATGCACACCATGGGAGAGGTATGTACAAGCATGTTTTGATCTATTTTAAAATACACATTTAGAAGATGAGCTAGAGTGCATGTAACATGTTTTTTGATGTGTATACATTTAGTCTCCAAAAACTTATGCCAATATATTTATTTAACTGATGTAGTTTACAACATTCTTGGAACAAAATTGATTTGCCCTTGATTCTCATTCTGTAGATCATGGACATGATCATGTACATGTGCCACATTCATTACTATCTATCTATATTTTTGTACGTCAAATTGAAAATGAATTTATGTCACATAATTTTATATGGTATGAGTCTTAACATTATGGAATTTTTAGGTTAGCACTACACATGAAGGGCTTCCTGAAGACATGATACCTTCATATGTTCAAGTGGTTTTACAGGTATTATCTATCTAGATTTTTACGTTAAATTGCAAGTGACTTTAAGATGAACATAATTTTATATGGTGTGGCTCTTAACATTGTTGAATTTTCAGGTATGTGCTATACATCAAGGGCTACCTGAAGAGATTATTCCTTCTCAGGTTTCAGTTGTGACACAGGTATCGATACTTTTCATTAAGCATATTTATTATGTTTATTATATTTATTTTCACAAAATTTTCTATTAACTTTGGTTTCTACTTTTCAGGCTACAGATAATATTGAGATGATGCAAACTGAGCCCCAAGGTGATTGTGTAGGCTTTGGGTCAGAGAGTCTACATTAGACCATGGTAACCTCTTACCATTTCTTCGTTGGTATCATTGCCACATTATAAACAAGCTATCACAGAATAAACAGTATGAATTTACTTTTGTTGCCAAAAGTTATTTTTTTATGTTTGTTATGCAGGTTGGACCTCAACAAATATTTGTGGTTCATAGCAATGAAGATGATGCATTGGTTTGCAATAATGCTGAAGAATATGATTAAGATGGTCTTGCAAGCTGGAAAGTTTTTTATTTTGATTTAGTTAAGTTGATATTCGGTAAAATTGATATGGAACAGAAAATGGAGGAAGATACAATGCATATGGAACAAAAATGGGAGGAATTTTCACTGCATAGCTTGCCCTGTAGTAGTTTTCATGACCTAGGTCACTTCAAATAGTTTGAAAGTGTAAAGGACCCTATGGATCACTTCTACCACCAAGAAACAAACTAGGTATACATTTATTAAAGGGCAGGCTCTTCTCATCCCTTTTTGTAATTTTTGTTCCTAAAAGAAATGTTACTTTCCATGTTTATGATGTATGATTGATGTTTTTAAATGTTTTTTCACAGCATAATAATAAGCGTAAATGGATGAAGAAATTTTAGTAGGAATGGAACATTCTCGAAGAAAATTTACCAGGTTTGTCAGATATAAATCACAATGTTTACATAGATTGTTAGGGAATAGTTTATATGAATTTCTTTCATATCCTGATGTGATCAATAGTTGACTCATAATAGAAAAACGTTATTAGTTTTGGGACATCCAAACTTCATAACCTTGGTATAGAAATTCTTCAAACAAGTGTACAGTTTAAGGTATAACAAATAGTACTGAAGGTCCTTACATACATGCGGCAATATTAACAGATCTGTAAAACATTGATTTATGTGCAGCATGATGGTCTGTGGATGAGAGCGTGGCAGTAGTATATACAAGAGGGTGCACCAATACTTTTATAGGCTTTCAAATTTTACCTATTTTTTCCCTATTTATATTGTATAGCATGTATCTTTGCCTAAGACTTTAAAGTGGTATTTTGACATTCAACTTAAACAATTCAGAATGGATATTTTCAAGTTTTTTTGCAAGATTTGATTGATGATCTCACTTATGTTTTATTGAATGTCTTGTAGAAGTAGAGTGAAGATGGAAGACACACAACCATATTTTTTTGATCGCCTTCCTGAAGATGTTATTCTGATGATATTTGGCGCCATCTGCGACTGTAAATCTCTAGTATGATGCATGAGTGTCTCTTAGGGATTTTTCAGACCTGCAACATGCATATCTTCTTTTTCTATAGTTTGTCCTGATAATTATTCTAGATATGAAGAGAAACTGAAAAAGATATACTCAATGGTGAAAGAGTTTCAAGAGCTACAAACACTTGTTGTAAGGGTGGGATGACTTAAGGATGAGCCAGCTTCATGGGCCCACTGCATGCATTATGCAGAGATTGGTGCTTCTGTGGAGAAATTCATGTTCATGGATGCTAAATTTGGAGATTTTCCCGAATTAGACAATGCTCTTACTCATTTAGAGTATGGGCCAAATTTTGATAATGCCATTTTAAAGAGTAGGGAATTTCCAAATGGAACAGAAGGGGAGAGTGAGGATCAACGGGGTGAAACGTCCAATTCTTCAATATTTACCCAAGGAAACTCCAATGGAACAGAAGATATTTATTCTTTCCATTGCAGTTAAAGTAGACTAGGTAGAGAATCTCAACAAGCTGTAAGAATTGGGACCACCAATGCCTGAAAAGGTAAGCTATTTAGCAAAGGTTGAGCCTCCCTTCCCCTTTGTTACAGTTTAAAATTTCCCATTCTGCTAATGCAAAGATCATGGAAATAGAGTCTCTGTGTTATCTTTAATAAAGCTTACGGTTTTATCGGTTGCATTACCTAATTTATAGCTTGTAAAGTAACCTTCATATCTGGTTCTTCTGGGTTAATTTCTACTTACCATTCTATTATTTATTTTTTCTTTCCTAAAGGAATATGACTTATAAAATTATGGAGTCGTCTTGTTCCAGTTCAAGTGTGGATAGCTCTAATATCTAGGTAATTTCTTACCCCAAATTTCTTTTATGTTTATTTTCCTCTATCATTTTTACGATTACACTATTTCATGACTCGTTGTTTAGACTGGTTTTTATGCTTGGTTGCCCTTAGGATTTTTCCACTGCCTTCCCACATGTAATTAAAACTATCGCGTTAAATTGTGTTTTTTTTTCTTCCTTTATTTACCTTGAATCCATTTTTAATGAATGCTTCTTGTTCTATTGAAGTGACATGTACATGAGGCGGTAACCGAATTGAATCAACTCCTTCCCGTTTCTTGTATTGTGGATACATTCTTAATAAATTCCTTTATCTTTCTAGGTCAATTCTACTCTAGGACCACAGGTCAATGTGTTATAACCCTTGGTACTGGGTTCTTGTCTCATCATTGAGCTGGCTTATTATGTGCAAATGTTGCATGTGATGCATTCAATAACTTTTATAATTTTTCACAAAGGATTCACCTTTATGTTTGGGTTTGAATATGTACTGGATGGCCATTGAGCCCATTAGGCTTATTTTTCCTTGTTCATTTATTTGTTTGTTCCTTGGATATTCCTTGGAAGTGGTGTATGAAACACCAAGACCTATTATATGTTTTATCATTACTATTATTTTGATTCTAATGGATACAGTCCTCAGGAAGGAAGCCCCAGTTTTCCCTTATGAATATGAAGATAATTTCTCATTTCAATGCATTGTATTCCTATGCTTATGTTATGAATAAGTCTCCACTCATAAATGTATGTTTTCATTGAATTTATTACAGTTCTTTGCTAGTACTTATGGTTTGATTATGGTATCTTCTACAATCATATGTATATTTTCATTGTAGCTATAGACTGGTTCCATTTTCTTTTCTTTCGATATGGAGAAATTCCAATGCTTACAAATTTTATATATTGATGTGTAAAATAATGTATAATATGATATTATGCTTATAGTAAGCCTCTCATGACATTTGAAATATGGTTTTAATCCCTTACTAACTGCTTATAGATATTATATAATTGTTGAACATTTACATATATGAATTTGTTGCATATGCATAGCTATTTATCAAACATGGTATCCTTCCTTCAAAGGTAATTTTTAGCTTAATATCCTCTCAGAGGTGTTTCCTCAGTAATTTACTCAGAATCTTGACTCTGACATGTATGTAATATTTGTTGGCTAAATCAAAAATATAGATTATATATTTATTTTTCTAGTTACTCTACCATGGTACAATTATTTATACAATTATATGTGTAACAAATATAATCCTAGAGATTCCATTTTAAAGAGTAGGGAATTTCCATATAGAACATAAGGGGAGAGTGAGGATCAACGGGGTGAAACGTCCAATGCTTCAGTATCTACCCGGGGAAAATCCAATGGAACATAAGATATTGATTCTTTCCATTGCAATGAAAGTAGACTAGGCAGAGAATCTCAACAGGCTTTAATGAATCATGGAATTTAATGAGTCCAAGGGAGTCCC
The DNA here is from genome assembly GCA_034641835.2 of Pinus albicaulis. Classification (NCBI taxonomy): domain Eukaryota; kingdom Viridiplantae; phylum Streptophyta; class Pinopsida; order Pinales; family Pinaceae; genus Pinus; species Pinus albicaulis. The sequence continues at coordinate 955,424,049 of CM076575.1, read as the reverse complement.
CCATCCCAAGTTTAGTATAGATTGTATCACCATGCATTAATTAATATTTTTATTGTAAAAGAGTTAAAATGGAGAGAATCTACCTGGGATGGTTTTTTGGATATGAATCAATTTGGAAATCTATGCATTGTGTCTATAATTGCACCAAAGAAACAACTCGATGAAGCCCATGTTCAGATTAATAAAGAAAAAGTTGAGGGCTAGATTGATAAGAGGTCGGAATAGGGAAATGTAGTAGAGCCACTATCTTTTAGGAGGGTAACATGAAGTATGTTGAAAATGAAGCTTGTGTCATCGTCATCGAAACCCTATATCGATGTTCCATAACCCCCTATTCATGCATAAAAATCCCCTGATCTAGATGCCTTAGATTGAAATCCATTTCAAACCCCTCTTTCTCATTTCGATGATGAAGTTATCAATGTGAAAGAACCCTATGATGCTAGAGAGATTATTCACCTAACAATAATATTACCCTTTCTAATGTTGCAGGCTGGGGAAAACTTTCAAGCACTAGTAAAAAAAATTCAAAGAATGTTGTTGATCGCTGTTATTTTTTCTTCAAAGAGAAGATTTCTTCTAAGGGTAAAGGAAAATCATTGAAATTTGAAGCCATGACCCCTGTAAGTCCCTTTTCTGGAAACTATGAGTTCATTATAGATCCTTAATACCTATTACATTTTGAGATGCAGGCTAAGAAATTAAAGGAAAATTCAAGAGGATTAGGAACTTAAAACAGAAGACCAAGGAATACAGGTCCTTGATCAATATTTAAAAGCTAAGAAATCAACCGTAAAGGAAAGAAATGAAGAGCTTCATGAGGAGTTAGAGAATATTTTAGAGGAGAATAAGCACAATATAGGAAGGGCTAAGAGGTGACGTATGCAGTCTTACTTTTTGCAAATATATAACAAGAATATGAGGAAGAAATTGAGAGAAATACAAAGGTCTAGTATACCTTAAGCGAATATCAATATTTTTCCAATTTAAGAAAATGAATGCTATCAGAATATCAAGTATGAAAAACTACTAGGATTATTATATACATCTAAAAAGCATGAATCTGTTTTTGAATGTGCATTGATGTTGGACAGTCTTACTACAAATAATGGAATTGATGATGCTAGAAAAATGAGATACTAGCATGAATCTGTTTTTGAATGTGCATTGATGTCAGACAGACTTACTGCAAAGAATTAAATTGGTGTTTAGCTGCAATAAAGATTGACATGGAGTTAACATTTTCCCACCCACTAACATTAATGATTGACATAATTTACTTCTCTGTTTTATGCCATCACCTTAAGTAGTTATAAATATTTTCTGGAAACGTTTTACACTACAAAGCATGTGCCTTTGTAGCACTGAAGTGTAGGGGATCTATTGCATATAGGAAGAGAAACATTGCTGTGAAAGAAATATCTTCTGAAGTAAGTCTGATTCTACTAAAATTTCAGATAAACGACAAACACTGTCATATGGAAATATTGCAAATGCCAAAGCTCTGGAACATCCTCTTCCTAAAGAGAGTTCTAGTTTATCTTCAGTGTCCTATAAGAATCAACACATAATCTCCTAGGGATATTGGGGTGATCAACAAAACCTCTCAGAGGAGACCTATGCATAAGGAGACTAGCCATTAGATTTTAAATTATATGAAATTATTTTATAAGGTTATTGTGTCCTCTAGATAGCTCAACCACCCTGTAAAACATATTCAATTAGATACAATCTTGTAATCATGATTCAAGGTCACAAGAAATCCTATGTCACTTGGTTGAACAATTGGAATAATATTTTCCAAAAAACTTGTATCCAAAATAAAATATATTGTTCACACACTAGAAAAGACTTTCAAAAGAGACACCATTGTTACAGCCTTTCAATAGGTCACACATAACACCAATATAATTCCTAGTTCGTTACACAGTCATTCATGAGGGAATATTCCAATTACAATAATTCCCTTAAGTAACATTTTCATATTGCTTCCAATTCAGATTGAGATTTGACAGTCTGGGATCATTAGGAACAATGGGATACTTTGCATCGTAGAGTGCCAAGTGAGAACGTTTTGGGCATTTTCTTCCACCAACACATTATTTTTTATAAAATAATTTATTATCTCTCATGCACATAATATCTTCGATAAAAATTCACGAACACTTGAAGGAGGGGGGTCATTTGACCAATATTTTATGCCAAAATTTACAAATATCTCATAAAATAATTCGAATTCTACATGGTATCGACAACAACATGTGTCTCGAACAGTGATAGGCCTAACATACCATGGTTTAATATTCACAAATGTGCTAAGGGAAACCTTCACATCAGTATTAATCTCCATAAAGTTCTAGAATAATTCTACTTGACTGACTTGTGGCATGAGTTTGATAAACTCCTTAAGATATATGACGTCGCACAATGTCCTTTTCTTTTGGCGACACACGAGAATTCAAATTCCAAAACTCTTTTACCCTATCCCTCACAGCATCAAGAAGTCTATCATGATATGGATTCCTGCAGATATTAGCCCAACATGCAAGTTCATCATTCTCATCTAATTGAATTCTAAATTTTGTATGCCTCCATAAACTGTTTCTTTATGTTTTAAACAATTTTGAAGTTGCTGACATCAACCGACTTGATGCAGTTTGTTTCGTGAACACATCTATTAAAAATGCTCTACGAGCATTATTTTCAACTTGAGATCGCTTTTTCGCTAGTGTGGCAAGCGCTGACGTCACATTTTTTGATACCATTTGATTTACTAAAAGCTCTTTCTCACTTTTAATGCCCAATAATTCCACAGCATTTCTGAGCGATTTGTGCTTTAAAAATATATGTAACATCTGAGCTTGTGCTAAGATAGATTTACCTTCAAAAAGATGTATCAACCCCCAATTTATTTTATCTCAAACTGTCCTTTCAGGCATTGGTGGTCCCAATTCTTCAATTTTAGTTGGATCCATATTATCTAGAAAGTTGTAGTCGTATACAATGTTCTTGGAACTTCCAATTAATTGCAATGAAATTCGAGGTGTGGTGGTATCTTCTTGTGGTTTTGATGTTGTCCTTGCATAAAAAACAATATTAACTTCTAATTTGAAATTGACATATACATATTTTTAATTTTAAAACTATCTTGAACTACAATGTTTTTTGAAAAAATACAAAATTCAATTTGAAGAAACTATTGACTCACCAGTGAGATCGATATCAATATTCTCTTGGACATTTGTGTTTTCAATATTCTCGTTGACAAGTTCCTCAACATTCTCTTTGACATTTGTTTTTTCAATATTCTCATTTACAAGTTCCTCAACATTTCTCATTTCCTCGTCAACATCATGCACCTCTACATATCTTTCACGATGCTCTACCTCCACATTTATTTCATGGCTTAATCTTTCCCTTTCGTCTTGCTTTTTTTTTGTAATCTCTCATTCTTTTCCGCTGAATTAGTTCTATTTCGATCGTGCCTTGATTGGAAATTCCTTTTGTTTCCCATGTTCACAAATTGGAAACCTAAAATCCAATTCTATTTGGACCAAATACCCAAAAAAACATAAAGACTTCAGAATAAGTACTTCATGCTTTCAATAAGAGAGAAAATTAAATAAATAATTAAATTCATAAAGACATTTTGCAAAAATACTTCATGCCTTTATAGAGATATTTTGCAAAAATACTTCATGCCTTCATGCATTCATAGAGAAATTTTGCAAAAATACTTCATGCCTTCATGCACCCAAAAAAAATAAAAAAATAAAATTCGTCAAAAAAAATTTTGCACCTAGAAAAACTTCGAAAACAAATTTCGCTAAAAAAATTTTGCACAAAAAGGAACTTAAAAAAAAAATTCGCAAAAAAAAATTTGCACCCAGAAAAAATTCACACCCTCGCACCTTCGTTGGTTCAGAATGGTGTGTGGAATATTATGGAATTAATCTTTCGAACGAGAGTATTTATATAGAACTCTTGCCCGAAACATCGCGACAATACAGTGAATCTTCACAAGATTTCATCGACCGAAGATAAAATGTTTCGATTGAAGTTTAATAAAATCTTGTCTGAGAGTTTATTAAACTCTTGCCTAAGGTTTTATTAACCTCTCGGATGAGAGTTATATAACTCTTGTCCGAGAGACTTCCTTGGGTAAACTCTTAGGCGCAAACTCTCAGCCTAGAGTTTGTACAACTTTCGGGCGAGAGTTTAGCCACACGGTTAATTTAACCTGTGGTGGTTTAAACTCTTGGTTGAGAGTTTAAAATTTCTCGCCTGAGAGTTTATTAAATGTCTCGCTCGAGAAATTATCTCAGCCGAGAGTTTCTAGTCAACGAAAAACCCAGAAAATTCTGCAGTTTTCAGGACCTGCAGCTTTGGAGGGCGGAACACCTACAAAAATAAAATGTTATCTTTCAGACATAGTACCATTAGATTCATCTCTGAATATAGTTTCTAATGATGAAATATTTTTGGAATTTCATTAAAATTTCAATTTGTTATTAATTTTATACTAAACTGTGTCACTCTAGAATTTCATTGTTATGAAAATTGCAGTCAATGAAAATTCAATAACTTTAAAATGGAAACACCAAAAAAATCAGAAAAATCATATTGCAATTCCTATCCCTGTCTTCTTCAAAAGGGTATTTTCATTTTTCTTATTGACGATCACATTGAAAAGAAAATCTAGGGCTCATAAAATGTACTGAAACATCACCGTTTGTTTGTCTTCGTCCATTTCCAAAAATAATAAAAAATAGTGATTTAATTTGAAAATTACCGAAAAATAGTCATTGCACTAATGCAATCTATTTAGATTATGATAATATGGTTTATTTCCAAAAAATTAATAACCATCCCTAAAACAAGTTAGGGTTCAAAAAGTGACTATTTATGTTTTCCTGAAAATTTCAAGTATATGCAGTTAGTAAACAACAAATTAACCCCTCTATATGTCAATATTTTTTTTTAAATATGAATATGGAGGTAAGACAATTCTATACAAATCTTGTTTTTATGTCAAAGCTTAATTTGCATTGAAAATATGAGTTTAGTGGAGTTGAAGTTGAAAAAACATAGAAAATTACAATTTTCAACGTCAAAAAAGAGCAAAAAGTGTTTCCCAACTTCATGTTTTCACTACACTTTGGCCTCCCACTCACCATTGTTTCAAATCACAAATTTTTGTTTCTCAACCAATTTTGTGAAGTCAAACATCTTGAGTTGAGCCATGTGGACAACTAGTTGAACATTTTATAGGAACACAGAACTCATAGGCAGATTCCTATATGCAATAGATCCCCTACACTTCAGTGCTTCAAAGGTGTGCTTTGTAGTGTAAAACGTTTCTAGAAAATATTTATAACTACTTAAGGTGATGGCATAAGACAAAGAAGTAAATGATGGCAATCATTAATGTCAGTGGGTGGGTCAATGTTAACTCCATGTCAATCTTTTATTGCAATTAAACATCAATTTCATTCTTTGAATAGACTTTCCAACATCAATGCACATTCAAAAATAGATTTATGCTAGTATATCACTTTTCTAGCATCATCATTTTCATTCTTTGCAGTAAGACTGTCCAACATCAATGCGCATTCAAAAATAGATTTTCAGGTTACTACAAAGAGATGGAAAATAAAAGTAGAAGACCTCCATCATGAAAAGAGACAATAATGAAGAGATTAACCACATCAAATCTAAACTTTATCTAAACTAATGAAGAGATGCAAATATGATGACATTTGATATCAAAACTAAACTAACAATACAATAATATATATGTAATTAAATATTCATTCATCACCATCATATCCATGCAAAAAAAAGGGGCGAGTTAAGATCATCTAGGAGTAAACATCATGGACACATTAAATCACTATAACTTAATTATCTAGCAAAGCACCCTTATCTAGTAGATCATAATATATTGTTCGTACCAACACACATCTAACACTCCACATGTCCATTTATTTGAAAGCAATCCACAATTTAGTCTTAAACTATATAAAGTCGAATACATTGTAGCAATTATATGTTCTAACCCTAGAATGAAAGTTCATTGTTCATCTTGAACAATGTGTTCCACTCATATGAAATGTGCTAGTGGCAAATTTTCCAGAATGGCATCATGATCATCTATCGATAACCTCCATTGTCACCTTTTTTCTACTCTTCACTTGCTTCAACTGCAACCGAGTTACTATGACCAAGTGACTATATTGGGCATAAATAACATTTCACTGGTAATCTTGAAAAATAATATGATCTTTACATTTCTTTACCTCTTCAAAGAAATGTCCCATTAACACCATTGAACCGATTGGGTGTGTATAATTTGATGGATCATTATACTCTTGCAGTAACGTGGATTTAGACATAGTGCATTGTAATAAATAATGACACACTTTTTCTTGATTATTTTCTGGTGCAATGAAAGCAAAGACATCACCTTCTCTAACCATATCATAAACATGATCATAACCATTGTCAAGCACAACCACTTCATTGTCCATTTCCTTGTCAGTCACATTTCCAAATGGGGGCAATGGTGTCAATTCTTCGTGTTTCCATGGTTTAAAAAATTTCTTAATTTGGTTTTCACAATCATCAATGGAATTTGTCTGATCAATACATGCAGCACAAAAGCAAAAGCACTTTTGTTTCTCAATGCAATGTATATTTGTCATGTTATTACTCCTAATTTAGTGTAAACTTCTTGTTTGAGGGATTGCAAGGAAATTAAATGGCAACGATCTATCAACATCACCCATTGCAATATTCCAAAAGTACCTGCTTGAGAAAAACACACACATGTATGAGTCAAATTTTGAACAATATTTAATATTTTTTTTATAACAAAATACACACACATGTATACACATATATCTGTAGACATGTATAATATATTATTAGTTAAATTTGTACGCTTACCTGTGCACATCAGCCATCCTTGGGTTCGATACATGACTTAAATTGTCTTTGCACCAATTAACAACATCTAAAGAATTTGCAAGTCGGGAAGCTAAATGATTCAATTGATGCCTCCTAAGTGCATATTTTACGCATGCCCCAACACCATCGTGCTCTCCTTTTCCATGCTCTGTCTTAAATAAATTTCATGTATGTCGAATGTTGGTTCGCTTATGAAGACGAGACAACCAAAAGAACGATCTTGCTGATTTAAATTGACCAGCACAACCATCTGACCATACCCAATGTTCTTTAAAGGTGACCCTTCGTTTCAACAATTCATTATAAATAACATTAAAAAAATGTTGAACAAAACATGTATCATGTGTTCAATCATCATTGATGTAGAAATGGTACTCCTTAATCACCTCACGATTATTTTCATCTCTATCAAAACCATCGATATCAAGCTCTGCATGTCTATACAAAATATGCACAAATATAGATACTTGGTATGAATGATAATAATCACTTTGTATTTGATCCTTTTGTGGACTAAACGTGTAATTCTCAGCGAAATCAACCACTGATAATATTGTTCTTTTTGGGAACACATCACGTGATTGCTTGAACTGTAAATCATGCCATCGTGCTATATGACAGTGCTTAATATATTTGTATATTTTCACCCTGAACTTATCCATAAAAGATGTCACTAAAATATCGTTGTCAAGTAAAGTGATATTTTTTGATGTTAGGCTTGAATCTGCAATAGGAGTACACGAACATGGGTAAAAAATTCAAGTTCACTCTAATGACTAGATTTGCTCATGCATGAGAAATTTTTGGATTTTTCTTTGACATTGACTCCTATCACACGAATGATGAACATTAAGTCCCCTCACATATGTGCAATTTTTGAAAATTATGAATTCAAAAGACCCTATTTAACTCTAAGTGACTCAACTTAATTTACTTATGACCAACCAAAATTTATCATGGATAACATATTTTATGAAAAAATGTGAAGATACCATTGAATAAGAAAAAATAAGTATGCAAAAAATATACAATATCCCTTCTTCAAGAGTTAAAACAATGCATACCTGTAAAATATGTTTCAACATGCAAGACTCGCACAACACCTCTATAGGTTTGGGAGCGTTTGGTCCACAAAGCTACACTGCCCAAGCTACTAAAAAAAATGAAACTGTGTGAAGAAATATTGCAAAACCTCCTTTTCTAAATCATGTTTTCATTTTTTCCCACTGTTAATCATGAATGTGTTGTTTTCAATATTTTGGTTGGTTCTTAAGATGGTTCTATTGTTGGTTTTTGGGATATTTGGCCATACTCCAATGTTGGTCATTATAGTCTTTATTCAACAACATAAACGTTTTTCTCCCCAAGCTTGCACATTGCCTAGCCAAGGTATAATGGGCAACATTGGAGTATGGAAAAATATCCCAAAACCCAACAATAGAACCAACTTAAGAACCAACCACTAAACTCATTGAGCAAGATGAAGAGAACCAAAGAGAAAGAATTTTGTATAATCTCAAAATGTGGTACAATATTAAATTATTAATGGAATTGGTTGGTGGTGCAATAGGTACATTAGAGAGTGAGGTGTCCAACATCCCACTTTTCATCCTTTATGTTGTGCAACATTTCACTAATAGTGGTAAATGACTTAAGTATATGCGACATGTCCTAGCCTATCTCTTCCCTTTTATCCATACCAATTTTCATATCATAGCCCCCCATTCCAATGGCATCCATTCTCTTGCTTTTAATAGCTCACCTTTTGAGCTTACATCATATGTAAATAGTGGTTCCATGACTTGGGGAAACAAAATTAGGCTAAGTGAGCTAATTATGTTTCACTATAAACTTTACTATACCCTACAATTTACTCCATATGTATAAACATATAATATGTGGTTCCTTGCATAAAAACCTACAAACAATGCCTATGAATCTATACACAAAGCTAGGATTGCGGAGAACCAGGCCCGGCTCGCACAGTTAGGACTCCAAAAGCAGGCAGGAGATATGATAGCACTCTTGAAGGTCGCAAAATCCTCGAGCAATTTCAAAAACCATTTTGTTCAGAAATTGATGTTTGAAAAGAAAACTCCCATTCGATGTTCAGAGCATTTGAAAAACAGAAGAACTTCTACCCCAAATACTGAATACAAAACTCTTCCATCCCCTTTTTCCAATACCCAAAAAGACGGATTATTTTACACAACTAAAGAGAAGAATATTTCCAACGGAACAAGAAATCTAGAGCATCACAGATTTGACGAAAATGGTGTGATAAGACCAGAAAATGCACTATTACCAAAAATTCCCATGTTGATCTGCTTCTGTATCCGGATTTATTGTCCTAGCGCTGTAACAAGAAACGTAAAGGGATTGTTCCTGACTCCATTGTGGCCATTTTTGTCATTTTTGCAAGAAAAGGAAGATATGCAGAGAAGAAAATTGTGAACATTGTGGTAATCAGGACATTACAAAGGTTTTCTTAGGCAAAACAGAATGCTCAAGATGTCATTCTGAATCCTATAACCAAATAAAACCATCTGGGCAACACGAAAAAGAAAAAATGAATAAATAAAGGCTAACCCTAAAAGAGAAGTGTTGAAAAAGTTGCACCAGGTATGGATTATTTCTAAAACTGTTCTTTTTAATTGGATTATTTTTGTAATTGATTAATAATAATATTCAATCCAAAGGTAGACACTATTTCAATCGTCTAACATCAAAATCAATGGTGCATAATGATAGAAGTGGCAATTGGGGGAGTTGTTTTCAAAGAGGGACGCTTTACATCGTAAATATATTTCTTAGAATTTTAAATAATATTGAAGTTGAAATATATTTCTTAGAAACTTAATGAATGTGAGATTAAAATGAATATAAATTAATTCATTTGTTTTTTTAAGTAAATTCACTATTCTATTATTTATTTATTTTGTAAGCTCGGTAGGACTACATTTTCATCATCATGTCCAATACATATCACTCCGATCGTGGAGGGGAATTGAATTGGTGACTTCACATCAAGAAGTGCTTTAACACATAACCGGACCCGTGGACAATTCATGATCCTATTATTATTATAGATAATTTCATAATTGATTAAAGATGACAAATTTTATTTTTTTAATTATATAAATTAAAATCATTCAATTAATAATGAATAAATATGTAAAACATGTTTTAAGATGAAACAGTTAACAATTTCATTTCAGTAGCTTAAATTTATATTCACCTCCACCAGCAGCCTGAGATGTTGCTTACTTTTCGTACTCCAGTTGCTCTATTCCTTGGGTTTATGCCTGGGCGAAAAGGAACATATTTGTAGGCAAATTGGAAGCACAGCTGAACCAGAGCTACTCATTGAAGGCCCAAGCCTCCCTTTGCCCGGTTCTTTTAAATAGATATCCATGTATTGTAAGGTATCACTAGACACGTACAAGCAAGCTGCTGCAATGAATGAAAATGCCCAACGCTGCTTATTTAGCTTTCCAACAAAACAAATATGAAGGCGACAACTAATAGGATGCGTGTTGTTGGGGTTGTTGCCTTAACGAGTTGTGAAAATTGCTTTTCCCTCTGCAAGACGGGCTTTAGACAAAATTCCTCTACGCACCTGCTGCCAGGGTAGGGGCGGCAGCAGAAACAACAGTCGGAGGGAACCAGCGTCGGAGAAATGGCAGCCGAGAAGAAACTGAGAAACCCCATGCGGTATATTAACGTGCTTAACATATTAGTTGGTAAGAGTGGTGATCGACTCACTCAAGCTTCCAACTTCCAAGGTGCTGGAGCAACTGAGTGGCCAAACTCCGGTTTTTTCTAAGGCAAGGTATACTATGAGGTCCTTTGGAATTAGGTGAAATGAAAAGATTTCTTGCTACGTTACTGTTAGAGGAGAGAAGGCTATTCAGCTTTTGGAGAGTGGGCTGAAAGTGAAAGAATATGAGTTGCTTCGAAGGAACTTTAGGGACACAGGGTGCTTTGGTTTTGGGATTCAGGAGCACATTGATCTGGGAATCAAGTACGATCCTTCAACTAGTATTTGTGGTATGGAATTATTTGTAGTCCGAGAGTGCCCTAGATACAGAGTTGGCAGAAGAAAGAGAGCCTAATCCCGTGTTGGCTTTCAACACAGGGTTACCAAGGAAAATGTTATGAAGTGATTCCAAGTTAAATATGGAGTTATCCTCAACAAATCACAGAATATTTAAATGATAATTTTTGGTATGTTACTTTCTAAGAGTAGTCTTGGCTTGGTTTGCCACTTCACTTGATGCCTAAACCTTAAAGGAAGGGAATTTTCTCCAGGTTATAGGTTCACATTTGTCTTTCAAGATTTTGGAAGGGCAGATTATTTTTACTTGCAGGAAACTACTGTTCTTTCTTTCTTTTTTTTAGTATTTAGATCATTTTTTTGCATGCAAAGTTGATGGCCATGCCTCCTTGTGAAGTTCAAGGACATATTCTCTTGTTTGAAAAATTGTTTTCAATTTTGAAGTGGAAGAGTTCGGCATCATTGTTGGATTTGAACTAAATAGAGCAATATATGATTTTAATGGTTGAATGTATCATTTCATTTATGTGTTAAAATCCAAGGTCGATGTGTTTTCTTAAAAAAAAAGGGTGTATTTTATTCCGGTTCTAGGCCAACGTCCCATCTCCTCCAATCGGTACTGTTGTGTTCGAGTTGAAAGTAACTACAAAGGGTGAGCATTTGATCTGCTATTTATCAGAATCTGCATTCCGCCATAAAAACTTGCATTATTGTTCTGGTTATAGCTAACCGAGATTGAAAACAAATCACTGCTGATTTTGGTTCAAATATGACACCGGTGTCATTCGTGGCTTTACTTGAAAAATTATGGAGGAGTATGTTTTTAATTTTTGGGGGTTAGAATTAGGCAATCAAAATTTCCGTGATATTGTACAATTTTATCGTTTAAAATGTGTTGTGTTTTTTAATATATAAATAAATTGCATGTGTTTTCTAAAATTTCTATGTTATTGAAATTGTGTAATTCACAAGGTTCAAATTTATTATCTCAAAAATACTACCAAATTTCTAGAAAGTCCACCAAAACTCATGACTTGCTGTCTGTTTCTGACTAGAGGTGACTAGAGGCAGGTAGTGTGGTGATAGTTCCTCATAAACCATATGTGAGAAGAATCCAACTTTGGAAGCTATGCTTGTAGATAAACTAACTTTTTTTTTTCAACACAAAAAAACACTTCTGGTTTATATAAGTGTACCAAGGCACAAAAATATGCAAAAACTAATAACCATATTTGTTTCTACAATTTTCACTGTTTACTAACTCACAGTCCAGATTTCTTCAGTTTTCCACATCAGTGAAAAGCATCGATTCTAACTCTTGTTTCTTGTTTCACCGATTTCCTTCAGTACAAAACATAGAGGTCTATTTCATAATTTCACTTTCCATCAATATGGTTGATTCCTTTAACATAACCACTCAACTTTTTGGGAACCAAAAAGAAATAATAATAATAAAAAAAACTGGCTTTTACAATATTCAAATAATCACTCAGCCTCATTACTGTCCACTAACAGAGTTTTTGTTACTAGCTAAAATTTACCATACCTTTCGCTCCCTGCCCATTTGCATTGTGGAGTTCGTAGTACATATCACCAAAATTCCCATTTAATCCCCTTTTAGATAGTCTGTCAGCTTCAGTGTTTTTTTCCCTATAAATATGGCTGAAAAGGATAGCAGAGAAAGAGTGCTTCAAATATTTAATTCTCTCCAACCAATGTATAAGAGAACCCGGATTTAGCTGCGTTCCTTTGTTAATATGTTCTATAATAACCTTCGAATCACCAAAAACCCGTAACTCCTCAATGTGTAGTTGGCCGACGAACCAGAGCATGCCCCAGAGTGCTATGATCTCGGCCCTCATATTAGTCCCTCTGCCTCCATTCCAATATATTTTATAGTGGCACTCAGGGGAAAGCATTAACCAAGCCCCACATCCACAGTTGTGGTTTTGCGATGCCCCATCAAAGAAACCAGTCGAGTATTGTAATTCAAAAGGCCTCATCTTTCTAGACAAATCCCTTAGAGGTTTCTGTTTTACTTTTAGCTTTTCCATATTGCAATATACCTTTGCACAGATTTTCCCCGGTGTGCTTTGTTTTCCTTCAAAAATACATTTATTTCTCCCACACCATAAGTGCCAGTGTAGTATAATGGGTATGGTTCTATTTTTTTTTCCTTGCTTGAACCACCAGCTCATGCAATTGGTGGTCATCTTATAAACTGGAACAGGAAGTTTAAGTAACTGACATAGAAAATTCAAAGTCTCAAGGGCAAAAGAACAGTTATAAAATAAATGAACATTATCTTCCCCATTTTGACCACACATTTGACATTTCCCCGGACCCTACCATCTTTTTTTTTGCAAGTTTTTCCATATCAGATTTTTGTCCTTCCATATGAGCCACATGAGGATGACCATTTTAATCTATACTCCCACTTTCCACATCAATTTAAACCAACTGTCTGGTTCTTGTTCTAGTCTTTTGTTTGTCAAGACGACATATGCATACTTCGTGTTAATCTGAGTGTTCATAGGGGTGCCTCTCCAAGTCAAACAGTCTCCTTCCCTATTTTTTCTCAAACCCATGCCTCTTAAAATACTGAAATAATGTTCTCAATCCTCTTTATAATTTACCTCTAATCCCAGCGCATGGTAATTTTTCCAAACTGGTATATCCAAGCTCCAGTTCCTTACTATCTGTCCCAAGTAGAAATACCTCTGCTATTTAAAAATTCAAGGATACCATCTTTCAGTGGAGTGGTGAGTTCGCAGCCAAGCATGTTTCTATTGTCTATTTGTATCTTACAACCTGCTCCAAATCTCCATACTAGGTTCTCCTTGAAATCACCCCAATGATTGCTAAAACCTCTCCAAATTTTCGATCTACAATTTTCGGCCTCCCACCCCGTAATAAGGATGTCCTCTAGATCCCCTGTGTCAATGTATTTTATCCTTATTATATCCACCCAGAGACAGTATTTTGTAATGCACCTCCACATTGATTTAAATAAGAGCGCCTTCCCAAAAGTGTCCAGGTCCAACAGGCCCCATCCCCCCTTCTCCCTTGGCTTCATAAGGCACTCCAGTCTAGCCAAATGGATAGTCTTTCTTTCCTTGCCCCCACTCCAAATGAAACTTGCAATGATTTTATTTATCTCCGCAATAGTCTATTTTGGAATCCTGAAAATATGAGCCCAGTAGACTGTAAACTGTTGTAACACTGCTTGTTTCAAAATAACTCTGCCTCCTCTTGATAACCACCTCGATGCCCAAACATGGATCTTTTTCTTATATTTCACAGCTAGCCATTTCCAATCCTCCACAGTGTACCTTGTCGCCTTCAACCAAAAACCCAAATAAGTTAGTCTATTTCTAAGAAGAGTTGATTTAAAGTTAAATAGAGGCCCCAACTCATCACGTTCCTCGTCCACCGTATTTGTATAAAAAATACAAGATTTGACATCGCTAGCCTGCATGCCATTTGCATGACAAAAACCATTCAAGATGATTATGAAATTTTCCGAATTCCTTTTCTCCTTCTCCCCAAAGACAAATACGTCATCAACAAAAAAACTATGAGTCATCGGCATCTCTCTGCAGATCTTTAAACCATTAAAAGTGCCATTTATCCTAGCTTTTTTGAGCTTTAAACTAAAAGCATCCATGATCAAAATAAATAACAAAGGGGACAATGAACATCCCTGTCTTAATCCTCGGCCTGGATTGAAAAAAGTAGAAGCAGTTCCATTTATAAGAACCACCATTGACGTCTGTGTAATACACGCCATAATCCACGCCACCAGCTCCCTATCCAAACCGATTTTGAATAAAATCATCCTTAAAAAATTCCATTCGACCCTATCATAGGCCTTATTTAGATCTATTTTCATGACCACCCCATCCAATTTTTTTGTTTGCATCGAATGAAGTATTTCTTGTGTGATGGCAACGGCTTCGTGTATACTCCTGTCCTTCAGAGAACCTGCCTGCTCCCTAGTTATGTGTTTGGCAAGAATGTTCTTAATTATTTTTGCGATAATCTTGGAATTTATCTTTTAAAGGGTGTTACAGAGGGAAATGGGTCTATAATCTTCAAATGAAAGCTTCCCTTTCTTTTTAGGGATCAAAGCAAGGAAAGTAGAGTTTATGGCACCATGCATACTCCCTGAGTTTTTTACTTCCTCCATCATCTTCGTAAGTATCGAGGAAAAAACATCGAAGAAATGCAGAAAGAAATCCGGGGTCCAACCATCTGGCCCTAGACTCTTATCTATAGCGAAAGATTTCAGGATGGATTTGATTTCCTCCGGACTGACCTGTTCTTTTAATGTGCTAAGTTCCTCCTGGTTGAAAATGATCGGGAAATCTTCAATATATTCCATTTGAACCCCAATGTTCGGTGGAGCTTGTTTTTCATATAAAGCTCCAAAGTACTCCACAGCTGCCCTTTTTATATCCTCTATTTTGCTATATGTTACCCCGTTTGCTTCAATCTCCCATATTGCATTTGAACACCTTCTCCCATTTGCCACCTTATGAAAAATTTTGTATTTTTATCCCCACTTTGTAACCACGTCGCCCTGCTCTTCAATCTCCATTCCTCCTCTTCCATAAGAAAATGAGTCCTATATTCTTCTTCCAGTAGCTTCAATTTGTCCCAATAGTCGTCCTGTTGTCTACCCTCTTCTATATCCTTTAAAATCTCAGACCTTTCCTTCTAGATTTCTATAATTTTGATCTTCATTTGTTTCTTTTGTCCCATTGCCCATTTTTTAACCAATTTCTTTAAATCTCGTAGGGTCATTGAAACGTATGTCATCGTTTTCATATTCATCGATCTTTTATGTCTATTCATATAGTCTCTAATCAGTAGATTAAAAGAATCAACAGTTAGCCAAGATCTGTTGAATTTAAAAGGTATGCCACCTTTTCTTTCTTCAAAGTCCCGCAGTAAGGTAATAGGTCTATGATCTGACACAATAATATCCTCAACATTAGCTTTCATATTGCCCATCTTTAATCTCAAGCTGTTGCTTATAATAAATCTATCCAGCAATTTTCCTATGAATTCACCGCCTCTCCTGTTGTTCAGCAACGTTGAGCAATTATCAATGAAAGAAATATCACTAGTCCCAGAGTTCCTGAGGATCTTTTTTATGTCCTCCATCAGCAGGTCCCTTCTCCCTTTATCACCCCAAATTTCATATTCATGTAATACATAGTTTAGATCACCAACTATTAAGAGGTTATGAATTGTTAGGATCCCACAAATTTCAATCTGCCCCCAAAAGATTAACCTTTCCTTATAAGGTGCATACATATTAATAAAATTAATACGATTTTTGAAACCCTTGCATTGGCCTGAGAGAAGGATGCCTCCAAAGAAGCTAAAAGCTCTCATGTTTTCCCATTTAAGATCCCACAGAGCCACTAACCCTCCAGATTGTCTGTTTGCATCAATCGCTGCCATATGCTAATCAGTGTAGATAGTACGAAAGTACAAAATAGCACTATCAGCAGAATGCATTGTTTCCTGAATAAAAATGAAAGTAGGGTTACACAAAAAAAGATAATTCTTGATCGATAGGAATTTTTCTTTCCCACCCAGCCCCCTAATGTTTAGAGAGACAATCTTCATGGAGAAATCAAGTTATTCGGGGTCAATGCTCCAAGGACCCTGCTAATGGCTAAAGATACCGGCACATCTCTAAAGTTGCTATTCGGATAAACGTCCTGCAAATTTGATATTGGCACAGTCTTCTTTTTCCATTTAGAATTGCCCTTTCCCCGCCTGATGGTAACATTTGATCTCGACGACGGACTGATAAAAATTTTGGTGGGAGAAACACTGCCCTTGGTTACGAGGAGTGGCTTCAAAATAGGATCAATTCCAGACAATAGTTCCTCTAAGTCGCTCCCTATGGAATTTCGCGGGGAGGAGGACTCCAAAGTTTTAAGTAGAGGAGTGTTAAGGGGCACTGTCAAAGGATCCAAGATAGAATTAGGTTTCTCATTGGAAGAGTCCAAAATCGTCAGGGAAGCAGTATCCACCAAATCAACCCCAGGACCAGGAGTATCCTCAACCAAATACAAAGTCGAACTGGATTTCATGCCCCAAGAGATAAAAGAAGAGAAACCCCCCCCCCCCTCTCACAAGACGAGAGAATAGGCATAATCAAAGGCGACACAGACAAAGGATGATCCACCTTTGCAATAGGTAAAGTATAATTTGAAATACTATCGTCATGGAAATCAGTATAGTGGATTGACTTACCCATTGCCTCCGCTGAAGCCATATCTGCTTTAACCTCTCCACCGGTACTCGCATGCCGCAAATAGTCCGCCTTTTTCCTCTTATCCACCGAAGGATCCAATCTCCTTGAGCAATTTTTCAGGATGTTTCTCGTCGTAGGACAGCCATAGTAGCGAAAAGGCACATGCCAGTAATCAACAGTTTGGCGGTAGATTATGCCATTCCACTATAAATCGATAAATGATGGCAATCCCCTGGCAAAAGATGTTTCTATAAGTATCCACGTTGTGTGCTTATCATAGATGCCAAAACATTTTGGATCCACATAGCGGCATTTCCCTAAACAATCCCCAATCTCCATTAAAGCCTTTTGACTCCAAAAATGCAATGGAAAACCGTCAAGTTTTACCCAAAGCAGATGATTTACAGGGGCATTTAAAGATGGGTGAAAACCAATATCCCAGTGATGTAAAGCCAGGAAACACCTCCCACTCACCCAGGTGCGACAGAGGACCGCTGTGACGTCTTCTTCTTTTAATAGATTAAAACAATACCAACCCCGTTCCAGTTTGCTAAGGATGGGCTTATATCCCAACAACTTCTCCCAGGATCCAAGAAGCCACTTCATCATGTCACCCTATCCGTGGTTTTGGAACTTCCATCTACCAATTATAGCATGGTTTGTGAGGCTTTCCAGCCTTTCCCACATGACATCAGTACCAAAGCTCAGAAAACGGCCATGTGCCCCTGGCTTGATGGTATTCGTACTCCCTCCCCCGTGTATCACAGGATCAAATAAAAGGATTTTGCTGCACATAGCCTCAGAACTGGCTAGTGTCTCTAATGATGTTTTCAGACCATCTCCTACAAGATCCAAACAAGCTTGATTTCGAGAAGTATCGAGTCTCTTTGTTCTTGTCTCTTCTGCCACCCCAAGTTCACGTAGGAAGGACAGATCCAGTACCTCTTCGTTATACTTGGAAATAAAAGTTTCAATCTCCCCCATTCCCAAAGTCTTGATTAAAAAATTAATAAAGGATCTGCGGAAATCTCATTCCCCACCCACGTCAATCCCAAAATAATGAAATTAAAACCCGGCTCTGGAAGCTGTACGTGCAAACACCACCGAACAGGGGAAAATGAAACTACAGCTCGCCACGTATGGGGATGTAGCATCTTCCTTATCAAGGTAGTTTAAAATATAGCCCAACTACACTGACAAATAGTACTTCAGGGTGGTGCGAAGTAACTAACTTTAAGTCGAGGACAGGCGAAAATGTCAGTAAAGTGAACCGTTAATTTGATCGTTGCAACAGACTTTTTCGATCATGATATTTCGATGAGTTTCAAAAATAAACCGAGAAGAAACTCAGGCACAACGGGAAAACCAAACGGAATATCCAGAGGAAATAGGAAACCAAGCTTATGGAGAAGAACCAGTGTCCCAAGTCCATGGACATCCACCGCCCCAATGCCCAGACACTGGTTCACATTAATAAGTACTTCCCATCAATTTGTGATAGATAGGAATATAATGTCCTAAACAAACCCATTCGAGATTATATGTTCCTCAAACGCATGAAAGACACCATCCCAGCCAAAATAATCAAAACATCTTTAAAAAGAGGTTTGAAATCCGACCCCAAACAAATCATGGTCCTCGGGATCAATACTCATCATTAGCACGAATACAAACTCCCTCAGAACCAAAATGCACCAGTAAAACAGGTCATTCCACATAGTCACGTCAAAGTAAAAGATCAGAGGAATTACCAAAAATCCTATCCATTTTTTGCTTGCATCTGTGTCCCTTTTAGGAAAATTTTGCCCTAGCTGTGTGTCAACTTTTCTTTCTCTGAAGTCACCTTCGTAAAACATGGCGGATGGCGCAGCTTAAGGTGCTCAGTTTCTTTCTGGTTCTGATTTTCTCTCTGAGTCTCTAGCTCTGCAAGATTCTACTACAAAATTCCCCATTGTGAATCAGTTCTGAGGGGTCCAAACGAACAAGGAAGTTGTTGCACTCTTTGATTTAAGAGACTTTCGAGGAAGGAATAATCTGTGCGATGTGAAGACCCTTAGCGTGATCGACAAGGAGGCATGTTCAGTGTTGCAGTGCGGTGCAGTGGTGCAGAGAGACTGCCAGCGTGAACCCCGGGAGCAGTTTTTTTTCTTCGGGAGAACAATTCAAATGTGCAGAGTAACTGTCAGCTTGTGAGGGTGTCGAATTGTGTAGAGTAAATTCCAGACAAGTAGATAAACTAACTTTAAGGGCCATCTTTATGAGGATTGTAGTCAGAAACAGGTAGCGTCACCCTGTGACAGGAATTCATAAACTACAAGTGAGAAGAATCCAACTTTTGCAGGATAAACAAGGCTTGAGGACCATCTTTATAGTATTGTAGATTTTTTTTACACCGTTACAAAGTTTTTTTTTTTTTTTTAATCATTACAATAATATACCATCTTTATAGGATTGTAGATTTTTTTTACATAGTTACGAGTTAATTTTTTTCCTTAAACATTACAATAATAATAATAATATTAAAAATATTGTTAGAGAGATTTCAGTTTACCTAGGCCAATTGAATCTGAGATCACTGTGTTGTGAAGTAATATATAAATTATGAAATTCGAAATTTAAATCTCCGCACGAAAGCCAATTTTTTTTTCAGAGAATAATAATTATTGCATATTCTTAAAATGGAAGCTTTCAAAATCACTAAGAGATTAAAAAAGATGGCTTAAAAATAGAGATGACCGTCATAGCGATTTATCTTTCTTTCTTTCTTTCTTTCTTTCTTTTTTTTTTTAATCATTGGGTAACTGAAAATAATGAAAAAGTTAGTTGGTAAGCATTTTGTTTATGGGTGGAAACCTGTTCCACAGAAAAAGACTTGGGTCCTAAATCTTTGGAACCCAACAATTGGCATACCAACAGATCCAAGTAATTTGAAAGAGACATGGGTTCACTTCAAAGTGCGTAGCTTCCGATGGTTTTCCTCCACGGTTTCTATATAGGGATGGATGGTTGGTCTAATCCGGAGTTAATGCAAAACCTTAACTAGACGGGGATATTTTACATGCAGCAGATCATTGAAGATTGCGAATATGAAGCCCGTAGATGGAAATTATATATAGACATTGGTTTGGAGGCGAGATGGAAGGCTGAATGGCAGGTGTTCATCAACTCCCTGAGGTTAATTGGTTTATGCAAAACTGAGGAGGGTGACAGACTATGCTGGAGAAGGAATAAACCAAGGGAAGAGATAAAGTAAGGGAGATATACACAGCGTTGATCAACAAAAAACTTATATTGGAACTTGAAAGCTAGTTCAGGGTCATTTGGAAAAGAAAAGCACGGGTGAAAATGATTATATTTTTATGGTTAGTATGGAGAGATAAGAATTTCACATGGAATAATCTATAAAAGAAAGGATGGCAAGCACCGGGTTTGTGCTTTCTATGTGGTGCAGAAGTAGAGGATAACCAACATCTTTTCTATCTATGCTCTTTTTCTTTGGAAACCTTGTCAATACTATGTGGAAGCCTGAATTTCCAACAACCAGTATGCAGAATAACTGAAGATTTCACCAGGTGGTGGCTGTGCAAAGGTAAGAATTTCCATGTTATCCCAATATTGTATCACTAGTATATTTGGTGTAACAAAAATAAGAAGTTATTTGAGGGACAGCCCTGAACCCCCACAAAGACTGCTTTCCAGATTTACAACACCTAGGAAAGTTTAAAAATCTGCCAGAAGCCACCTAGAGATTTGTCTAAGAGAATCCACCCACATGAAATTAAATATCCCGCTAGTTATTTTGATGGTGCCTGTCAACAATCCATTTGTGGATGCAGTGCCTGGATAATGATATCACCGACATGCCAATATAAGATATATTGGAATGGAGGTACTGGCACCAACATGAAAGTAGAATGTCTTGCTCTTTGGGGCCTCTTATGTTTTTCTTGCCAGTTATATTTGGACAAGATTTGGGTACTTGGGGATTCAAAAATCCTTATTGATCATATGAATCAAAAGGCCAAACTAAACCCTGGAATGCTATCACATTGGATTGAGAGAATTCATGCCTTGAAGAGAACTTTTTCTACCATTTCCTTTTCACATGTATACAAGGAAAAGAACAACAAAGTTGATCGTCTACCAAAGAAAGGACTGGAAGGAATGTTTGGTGAGATGTATTATGAGTTAATCAACTCAAATGAAAGCGGAGCAAATGGGAAGATCAATGTCAAATGAGATCAAGGATATCTATTACAATTTTTTTGCAAAGGATCGGAGGAAACAAAAGAGCTACCTTTTTGAAGGGCTAGAAATGATGCTATGGGAACTTTTTGTTTTTATGTTATTGAACTATATTTAGAATGTTAATTTGAAAATGGTTATCAAATGTAAAAGACAATTTGTGATGAGATGAATTAAGGCAAAATGTTTTTGGGGAAGGAAAGTTTAGACAAGGAATGACAAAATGTTTTATACATTTCTGAATGTAATGTTGATGTATTTTGAACAAAAAGTTTTGTACTAGTACTGAATATAAACCAGGTATTTTTCACGCTGATAAAAAAGGGATGGTTGGTCAATTAGCCCCACAGATTTGCATGGTAACCATGACAAACTTGCCTATGTTCGAGGGGAGAATGCTTACTTGAGGGCACAATTACCCCCTTCCAATTTCTCATTCAGGGAAAGATCACCTATTCTTATAGTTGGTGAATTGTACTACCCCTTATCTTCATCAAGCCTCCCAAAATTTAGCTGATGGAGACAACCTTTTACAAGATGGAGCTAGAGAAATTTTGGGAGGAGATTTACAGAACTAAAGTCACTATTGTTGGTAAAGATATACTTGTGCAAAAAACAATAAGGGTCAAAGAACCATTACTATTTGAAACTGAGGTAGTTGAAGAGATTAGAGATGATGATGGGAGTGTTTGAATGAGAGGAATAATGCAAAAAAGGGGAAACTTGGAGGGTGTGAGACTTAGCTGGCCTATTATTACCAAAAAAATTATGACAGGTCAAGGTAGACAAGGATTAGATGCAACAAGCAGAGATGTGAGTGGATAAATTATTCAATAACAGTGGCATGGGAAGAAAGTTTGAGTATTATGTTGTTGTGGAGAAATATTTATTGAAAAGAATGGATGGAACTTGTTGCTATGATCTATTCATTTAGAAATTGCAACCAAACCAAATAGAAGGGAAGTGGGGATAAAAATGCATCAAATCTGAGAAGGAAATAATATGGTGGCTCAAAAGTACAATATGTTGTCTTTTGTCTTATTCTATATTTATCTATAAATAGATGTATTTATTAAGATAACTTATGATTTCATATCTAGTGTAACATAGTTGTAATATAGTATCAAGTATTATTTGGGTCAAACTCATTTTAATTTAATTTTGACAATGAGAAATGTATCATAAAATGTTTTTTTTTTTTTTAATAATAGATGGACTCCTATCAAATTCTATTAACAATATTTTATTTTATTTATTCTTACTTCCATTATGTTCAGTGTTTCCACCCTTGTTGTCTTCAAGGTTATTTTTATTGATGTGCTTTTTATCTTTACATTAATATTATAGCGTTTGTCAAATACATGGAAATTGCACACATTGTTCTTGCTCATTTTCTTCAATCCCTCTACACTTTCACTCGCTAATTTAATTGGGGATTTTATGAATTCTTTGAAATATTTTCAAGTAATCACAGAATGAAACGACCCAACCCGAACGTGTTTGGGCGGACGCCCCCACATGACGTGACACAACGCGCCCGACCGAACGAAGACACAAGGGAGAAAATGGAAAACGGGTCGCATGAATGTGCACAAGTGTCACGCCCCTACACCACGGGTGTCTTCCAACCATGTCTTGTAGGCAAGTGTGGCACTGCCGTACTTTTTCTTTTTCTAAATACTCAAGTACCCAGACTACGCCTATAGCAACATTCATTAGTTATTATTACAAACGTTCTTTCAATGTGCGGAAATAAACATAAACATCAATATCAAACCACAAGTACGCCCATACATACAAGGGAGGGGCAACTCCCTTTTAAAATGAGTCCGCCCGGATATTATGTTTCATAAAAATACAAGTTTACAACATCCAATCCAGCAGAAACCACTTCTGCTCCTTGGCAAGGCTATTTGCCTTTTGGCCAAGTTCTAACACTTTCCAATCATCAAACTAGCCAAGAAAATTCATTTACAATCAAGAGTTTCAACCTGCGGAAGTGCTGCCCAAAACTGCCCAAGTGCTGGTCACCCGGGTCACTCAGACGTTGCTCCAAATCAGTGCAGAGAGTTTTCTGATCTGACCGTGTGTCCAATCCGTCCCTCACCCATATTTTTGGATGCGTCTCGGAAATACGCACCTTTCGGTTTTTACGGCACCTCAATCCGACACCCGACGCTCCCGGAATCGCAATTTTACTGCTGGGCCACTGCCGTTACTCGGCGCCCAGAAACGACCTGACCCGACCCGAACTGCGCCCGACCCAACCTGACCAGAACCGCGGTGCGGCCTCTGCTGCGACGTGCACGAGCTTGACCCGACTCTACCCGACTCCGTTCAGCTGCGTTTCTTCGCCCAACGAGTTGTTGGCAACTCGTGTGCTACCCTTGACTTCGCTTGATGTTCTTCGTTGTTGTTCGAACTTGATCGATGCCTCCACCTTCCAAACGCTTCACCAATATATATGAACGCACGGTGGAGTGTGGGGCGCTCGTTTTCCACGAGCCGACCCACCCGTTTAGCCTTCTGCCCACGAAACGTCGCGTTTGTGGGGTGTGGGGCGCTCGGCAGACCCGAGCCGACCCCCACGTTTGGTCGCTCGCCCACGAAGTGTGGTGTCGGTCACGCCCAACGCACCGACCGACCCACCGACTCGCCTGTCGGTCGCTCGCCCAAGGGGCATCCGTGGTGGTATAACCTCGTCGCCAATCCCGTGTTGACTCACCTCTCCACCAACTCGCCCGTATGACTCGCTACGCACACCCGTGCGCCCGTGACTCTCCAACGGTGCGACGCGCGCCCGTTACGTCGCACGGCGCCCGAGCTCACCCAAACGCCCAACCGGCGCGCCCGTTCCACCGAACGCGCCCATGAAGTCTTGGGGCGTTACATCCTCCTCCACTTCAAAACATTGTCGTCCCTTGACAACATCATCCCAACGTCGCACGGTCCATTCACAACTCCATGTGTGAAATATCGTCGCAACTGCCATCAAAGTGTCGTTGCACGAACTGTCGTTGCACCCATGTGCACGGTATCGTCGCAACTATTGTCGCATCATATCGTCACAAAGTATCATTGCAACTTTCGTCGCAAAGTCTCATCGCACAATACCGTTGCAACGCCGTTGCATAAACCAGCAAGGTTCATGTTCATGAGATATCTCCTCAACCATCGTCAAATCCATGTGAAGCTCTGCATCAAGTACTCCAACTAACTCAACATAACAAAGGCTGCTATGTATCCGGCATAACTCTGCACACTACGCGTCCCCACAACTCGAACTAGTTGGGTGATCAGTCCAACCATAACGTCCTCATCATGAGAATGTCCATCCTCATACCCTGCGTTAGTTCTTCCTCCTACAATCTGTCACATCCATTAACTCGATCAAGTCTGAATCTCATCGAAGAGCCATGTTTGGGTCCATGAAGTGTCTCCATCTCATCCACAACATGTTTTCCATGATGCTAATCCATGTGCTACTTGTATGAAAAGTAGGCTCATCCTCCAAGCATCATCAAAAGTAAGAAGTGTGGCTAAGTCAAGTAGACTCAAGCCCATGCCAAAGTGTGTGCCACCAAGGTGTCCATCATGAACTCCTATGCCTCATCATATCCAAAGCGTTGGTAAGCCTACTTGTATCGGCCATGAGTGCCATCACAAGTTCTCACTCTGCAAACATATGAATGTCTCATAGGCTGCTCATCCAACCAATGTCCAAGTCGCTCATGGTGAACAACGTCCCATCAGTCCATCTATAAAGGATATCCATGTAGTCCATGTCCATGACTCTGGCTGCTCATGTGTTCATCCAAGTGAACCCAACTCAACTCTCATCATCATCATGTCTCAACATATCAAAGTGAAGTGCTCTCGATCACTCCTGCCTCCATCATATATATGTGAGTACTTCCTTCAAGCTGCTCCTCCACTAAAGGTCTGCCAAGAGGTCCTTCTTGGTTGAAGCCATGAAGAAGTTCACTCTACCAACGTGCCCTACCACCAAGGTAGTGTATGGGTCATGCCGGGCACTTGCAATTCTATGTGGCTAAGCATGACCCTTTCCATCACAAAGGCCATCACGTTCCACCCTTGTCCCGGGCATTTGAACCATCAAGTGTAAGGTCACAAATTGCCCCAACAAGGTTTGCATCGTCCCATGTCCCTTGCTCCATCAATGTACAAGGTCTCATCGTAGGCATACAAGGAAAAGTCCTCCATGGTGTTGGAAAAGAAGTCATGTCTTTGCTTGTCCCTCCATATGGTCCATCTCCAAAATGCTCAAGTGAAACACAAGCCATCTCTCCATGAAGACTCCTCAAGTGAGTGTCCTCCATCCTCATCAATGCCTTTGATGTGTTCGATCCTGGTACCTCTTGCTCATCAAGTTCCTCCTCGATCATGGTCACATTTTCAACATCTCCAAGTGGTTTGTCCACCAATGCTTGCAATGTGTCTTGTCTTGGTTCAACTTGTGTCACAAGTTCGTCCTTCATCTCTTCCATCATATCATCCTCATGAGAATCATCCAACAATGCTTGCAACGTGCACGGTCTTGGTCCAACTTGTTCATCAAGTTCATCCTTGACACTTGCTACATCTGCAACATGCTCATCCATCACTAGTGCTTGCAATGTGCTTGGCCTCGGTCCAACCTGTTCATCAAGTTCATCCTTGACATCTTCCACATCTGCAACATCCTTGTGTGGTTCGGTCATATACCTCTTTCCAATTCCGGCAATCTCCTCTCGAAGTGCCTCTAGTTCATAGCATAGCGCCATCCATTCATCGAAACGGTCTATCTTGCCAAGAATTTGATCAGCTTCATCCTTGTTAGATGAGGATATCCCTTCCTCATACAAGGCCTTAAGAGATTGTGCTGCCGCATCATACTCTTCCATAAGTGCTTTCGCTTCCTTCCAAGACTTCACCACTTCTTCCCACAAGACTCCAAAATCTTATTGAATCCGCAAGTCCTCCCTCATGTGCTTCATCCATAGTAAAGCTTCAAGGGCTTTCTCCTCGAATTCTTCCAAAGTCGGCATGTCTTCTTTTCTAGCTTTAGCCCTGACAAATGCCTTGCTTCAGCTAAGGTCTCAAGAGAAACCCCAAATATATAAGTCAGCTTCAACACCAACTGCAACCCTGCAATCATGTTCCTGCTTCAGCAAAAGCTCCCAGTGAAGGTAGCTCTGATACCATCTGTCACGCCCCTACACCACGGGTGTCTTCCAACCACGTCTTGTAGGCAGGTGCGGCACTGCCGTACTTTTTCTTTTTCTAAATACTCAAGTACCCAGACTACGCCTATAGCAACATTCGTTAGTTATTATTACAAATGTTCTTTCAATGTGCGGAAATAAACATAAACATCAATATCAAACCACAAGTACGCCCATACATACAACGGATGGGCAACTCCCTTTTAAAATGAGTCCGCCCGGATATTATGTTTCATAAAAATACAAGTTTACAACATCCAATCCAGCAGAAACCACTTCTACTCCTTGGCAAGGCTATTTGCCTTTTGGCCAAGTTCTAACACTTGCCAATCATCAAACTAGCCAAGAACATTCATTTACAATCAAGAGTTTCAACCTGCGGAAGTGCTGCCCAAAACTGCCCAAGTGCTGGTCACCCGGGTCACTCAGCCGTTGCTCCAAATCAGTGCAGAGCGTTTTCTGATCTGACCGTGTGTCCAATCCATCCCTCACCCATATGGTTGGATGCGTCTCGGAAATACGCACCTTTCGGTTTTTACGGCACCTCAATCCGACACCCGACGCTCCCGAAATCACAATTTTACTGCTGGGCCACTGCCGTTACTCGGCGCCCAGAAACGACCCGACCCGACCCGAACTGCGCCCGACCCGACCCAACTATAACCGCGGTGCGACGTGCACGAGCTCGACCCGACTCGACCCGACTCCGTTCAGCTGCGTTTCTTCGCCCAACGAGTTGTTGGCAACTCGTGTGCTACCCTTGACTTCGCTTGATGTTCTTCGTTGTTGTTCGAACTTGATCGATGCCTCCACCTTCCAAACGCTTCACCAATATATATGAACACACGGTGGAGTGTGAGGCGCTCGTTTGCCACGAGCCGACCCACCCGTTTAGTCTTCTGCCCACGAAACGTCGCGTTTGTGGGGTGTGGGGCGCTCCGCGGACCCGCGCCGACCCCCACGTTTGGTCGCTCGCCCACGAAGTGTGGTGTCGGTCGCGCCCAACGCGCCGACCGACCCACTGACTCGCCCGTCAGTCGCTCGCCCAAGGGGCGTCCGTGGTGGTATAACCTTGTCGCCAATGCTGTGTTGACTCGCCTCTCCACCAACTCGCCCGTATGACTCGCTACGCACACCCGCGCGCCTGTGACTCTCCAACGGTGCGACGCGCGCCCGTTACGTCGCACGGTGCCCGAGCTCACCCAAACGCCCAACCGGCCCGCCCGTTCCACCGAACGCGCCCATGAAGTCTTGGGGCGTTACAACAAGGCACCCGTGTGGTCACAACTTCGCAAAATTGACACGAGTGCCCTCAAACGAAACAACCCGACTCGAACGTGTTTGGGCGGCGCCCGTCAACTTAGCAAAATTGACACGAGCGCCCTCAAATGAAACAACCCGACCCGAACGTGTTTGGGCGGCACCCCACACAGTGTGCCCGACCGAACGAAAGCACAAAAAAACAAACGGCAAACGGGCAGCACAAACATGCACAAAACACTCATACAATCACAACTTAGCAAATTTGATACGGACATTTTTGTACAATAAATCTGAAGATCCCATCATAATATAGATTTAATCACTACTAACCCTTCAAATTTCTCTAATGTTTATGTTTTGTGGCGTTCCTTTACACTTCTCCGCAAAATTGCTATTTTATAAGAAATAGAAAATAATGCTTATCCACATTTATAGATCATAATAAAAGCATAAAAGCACACGAATGAATACAAAAACATTATCTATAATTGCGCCGAGAGGCGCATCTACAGCCCAGTATGACCCCGATGTCAGGTTTGTCACGTCCTTAATGTCGACTCAAATTTTAAATTAAAATAATAAAAATAAAAAATAAATGTCGGCTTAACAAATAAGTTTTAATAATTATATAAATAATTTTAAATGTCGGCTCTTATAAAGTATTTGATTATTTGCCTGAATCGTGATGTGTTAGTTGACAGGTCTGTATCAAATCTCTTTGGAGCTGATTTGTTAGTTCATAAGTTTTTATCTGATATCTCTTCTACACTGTAGTGGGATGCGCGTAGCCTTCGATTTTTATGTATCGGACAATACTGTGAAATGTAATTTGAAAACACATAATGATGGTGCAGATGTTGGCATGTTCTTAAATATTTGTGGGATGAAGCTATACCTCCTCTGGAGAAAGATTTAAGATTTCAACTTGTCTTTCTCATTATTTGTAAATGTGAGGAAATAGGGTAACAATTTAATATGGAGAAGCTACATATATTCGGTACACGTGAAAGTCTCCACTTACATATCAGAAAAGTGGAAACCTTGTATTTAACATTTAAATTGTTAATTTTTTTTTTTTAACAGATCCAAAATCCTCCCGTGGAATTTGGTACAAATGAAAGTCTCCATGCTCACATATCAGGTAGAATGATTTTTACAAAGAATTTTTTTTTTTTTCTAATTAAGTTCATTTTCCAAAATCTAAATGTTCATTTTCCAAAATCTAAATGCAAGTGCAAGGAGTGAAAGTCTATCAGAAATAAAGATCTAAAATCCAATCAGTGGGGTCTTGGTGATGAGGTGGTCTGTTATGGCACTCATCACAAGTTCAATTCCTTTTCCGGATGAGGGTGCACTCAAAAATAGGTTTGCACCTCGAGAGATTTGATCCCTCTCGGCGCATGATAGATCCGGAGTTAGATGGATCTATGCTGGTATTCGTTCAAGTGCATGAGCAAATCATTAAAGTTTGAATATGTAATCCACGTTGCCTGCGTGTCACGGTCAGCCCCACCGTATGGGATAAACCAAACAACTGTCCAGTGCCCCTCCTGTAAAGCTGCAAACCAGCAGACATGTTTCCATTCGCCGCACACAGAAGAAAAGTCGCCATCTATCTGTGGAGCCGCCTATGAATTACCGGGAAACTCGTCAGGGTGTGCATTTCCTTTTTCAGTGCATCAGCAATTCATTTCCAATGTCAAAATCAAGATTCAAACACTGTTTCTGCAAGATTTTTAAAAAAAAATTGGCCCGGATTCCGGCCAATTTTGACCGTCCGGGCAATTCCTCCGGCTCGTTAGGCGACTCCACTTACTTTAATAATTAAAGTTCGAAAATTATTAATCCACGTTGCCTGCCGTGTCACCTTCAGGCTTCAACCCATTGGATGCCATAAACCATTTTCCTTTCCGGTAAAGCCAAAACCAGCAAACATGTTTCCATTCGCCGCACATAGAAGAAAAGGGCGACATCTATCTGTGAAACCGCCTATAAATGACGGGGGAAACTCGTCAGAGTCTCCATCAATTCGAGAAGATTGGAATGTACTAACAGCGTTTCAGTAGCAATATAGCAGGAATTTGCGAGGGTTGTGAGTGAGGATATTAAATATTCATTCATTTCTGTTTTGAATACGGGAAAAAATGTCAGTTGTGGCACTAATTTGGTGTGAAGAGATGCAGAAGCTGCGTGACCGCACCTCACAAAAGGAGCAGAAACAGGGAGTTTCGAGTACTGAGGAACCGGCGGCGTTAATGGGAGGAATGCAAAATAATAGTAACAAGAATTTTGTTGCTGCGAAATTCGAAAAATGGTTGTCTCTAACTGTTTCGTCGCCCTCTTCTTTGGCCATCTATAACATGATGGAGTGCTTCTGCCCCTGATCCATTTATTCCATACATTACACAGCGCGCTCTTTCTCTGTCATGCATTTAAATGATTTCAGTGTTGATGGCTGTAGGAAGTACATATATGTTTATATGTTAATGGGATGGGAGAGCAATGTGATGTTTGTAAATGGGATGGGAGAGCGATGCGATATTTGTATTCAATATCAAGATTTTGTAATATTGTTTCAGGAAGTTTATTTTTGTATAAAGTAAATTTTATAATGCAATAACCTCGAAATGTGATTTAACAATGGAAGTCTGACAGACTTAATTTGATTCTGGTTTCTATTAGCACAAACTTTCCTTTTTCTTTTCATGTACACTGGTTTCTCATTATCTACAAAATCGTCTGGAAAGAGAGGAATCTGTAAAATGGGCCATTTGTTTTTCCCAGGTGAGCATTTCACTTTCTGGCTCGATATCAATTGAGGAATAAGGTCACGGGGAGGCACTCTTTCCCGAGGAATGAAGTAAATCAATGATCGTAGTTTCTTCGTGTTCAAACTTCAAATAGGGTTCAAATAAATAGGGAATTGGAATGCAATTTTCAACATCACTTAATATATCCATAGCCATAATTTTAGTGTATTATGATAAATAGGTCATTGGATCTTGTTTTGGAAGTTGCTACATTTGTTCTCGCTCCAACTAATAAGGAACTCATTTCTTCATAATGGGCCTAACGATATGGACAATTTTGCCGCTTAATAAAGGGAATGTAAATATTTTTTTTGACAAGAAATGTGTTCAGTTCGACGCTTCCGAAAAAAACAAATTCCAGAAATGCATCAAGAAAGAGATCTATTCGACACTACTGTCAAAACCTTGTCAAATTCTAGTTACAAAATCTCGATGACAACTGATTTTTCATACAATAATGAGGGTGAAGAGTATTTAACAAAACCCGAGAGGCCTCTAAACACAGACTTCATTTGATTGAACAAATCCATCCTTCGTTTCTTGGTCAGGGAGAGGAAAAGCAATCCATCAACTGGTCGGCTCCTTGAGACGCAACGCATAGGAATCTCTCTGCATTTCTGCGGCGGCATTATATCTTACGTTTCTGCCGGATGCATATGAGGAGAGAGGCCGTATCCAGGGGCTCCTTCAGAAACAGACACTCGCTCACCTCCATCGTTCCACTATCATTTTCCTCCTATTTGCCACTATTTTTCTTCTTCCGATGTTTTAAGCTTCGCTAGCAGAGGAGTAACCTCGGCAGGAGACAGAGTCTTCAGACCAGCTTCTGAAATCAAGCAGGTGTATTATAATGACCTCTCGGGTAGAGTGGCCACTTTGCAAAAAAGGGCTCTAGTCGGGCGCTGGCTCTTTTCGGATGTGCAGGAAATGGATATGGTAGCATGGGTCAAAGTCACCTCGAGTCCAATTTTGGGTTATGCTCCAAAAGTCAGCCTGATGATGAACTTGTGGTTCATCATCATCCACTTCCTCCACGAGGATGACTGTGCGAAAATTCTTAAGTGTACTTGGGTTTGTGGAAGAAGCTTCATGCAGCTTTTTCCTTTGTATATGGGTTTTAACCCGATAATGGAAACGTTGAAGAATAACATTGTCTAGGTAAAGTGGTCTAGGCTTCCACTTGAATTCTGGAACTTGAAGGCGTTGATGACGATTGGCAACTCTATTGGGTGTAGGAGGCATATTGATCTCAGGATCCTGGGTGCTAATGATAAACGGATCGACTAGCTCTTGGTAGAGATTAGCTTCTCTGGAAGCTTGCCGGGTAATGTTGATTTACAATGGGATCATCGTCGACACTGCCAGCGGATTGATTGCTGGGTCTTCCATTCCGGTGTCTGCTATGCCACCACACTGGTCACCTAATGCGCAGATGTCCTTCTCAGCGTCAGCAGATGGCCCTCCTCAAACCAAAGCAACGATTCCACAAGCAAGTCTCTCGAAGTACCCTTCCGCCAAATCATCATAGTTTGGGTAAGCCTTCATCGCCTTCATCTCATCCTGCTCATAAATGTACTTATGCATCTGGATCTGACCGACCATCTATCCCTCGTAATAACCTTGAGCTTATTGAGGATCCGCTTCACCATGAATCGTGCATTTATCCTCTAGCCTTAAGTACTGTTTTTCTGCCCAATCCTCTGGAAGCTGCAAACAACCCTTCTGCTGACCCCGACCTTGAACCGACGGTCTCTATTGATCCTCTATTAAATCCGGGGGATCAGTCGCGAGTATCCCCTTCCATGCTGCCACTCGAATGGGCTTCCCCCTCACCCACTCATGACTTGGAGGGTGGTGTTCCTCCTCACTCGCCCAGAAACTCGGTTGGTAGTGACGTTGATTTCCTTTTATGTAATCCCTCTCTTGATATCGCAACTCTAACTTTATATGACCAGCCTCCTCTTGAACCAGTGTTATCCATTTCTCCTGCATCAGCTCTTAACATTATAGTTAGGAAAAATTCTAAAAATGGATCGAGACACTTCAGGGGAAGGGTTGAATCCAAATCATTGTTTTTGGATGACTTGGATGGCTTTAGGCATATACCCATCTCTTCATCATCTGATCTTCGGGCACTTAGAGCAAGCCATCCCATCCGAGTTCCCATATGAATTCAATTCTCTCCCTAAATATCAGAGGGATAGGCGACCCCTCGAAGCACCTTCGCCTAAAAGAGCTTTTTGCAGAGACTGAGCCTCGTATAGCAGTTTTTCAGGAGACCATGTGCTCGCGATCCAAAGCCCTTAGCATCTTTACTCATATCTGTCCCAATTGGCATGCGATGGGCATTGATTCGATAGGTAACGCTGGTGGCAGGCTAGCCATGTGGAACCCGAAAATGGCCAGTTTTCATGCATTCAGATTCTTTGGAGGAATCATTCATTTGGGGAGGATTCGTGGCTACCCTAAAGTTGTTCATTTGATATACCTGTATGCTATGTGTCATCATCGGTCCTATTTCTGGGACCGCCTAAATTCATCAACAATCCTTTGCATGAGTAATCTTTTCATTATTGGGGATCTTAAATCTACATTGTAGGTGGGAGAAATATGGGGGTAGAATTCCTGACAGGATCCCTTGGCTAACCGAATTTCTTGGATTTTTGTTGACCATCATCTAGTGGACATATGTCCGGTACCCCTTGCACCGAAATGGACAAACCGTCATTCTGGAACTGATTTCATTGGGAAAATATTGGACAGGGTTATGGTTCACGAAAGTGTTTGTGAACTTTTTGGCAATATGCAGTCTTGTGTTGTATCAACATATTTATCTGATCATATGACCATCTCTCTCACTTGGTGCATGGAACTGGCCAAACATGGTTTACCATTTAAGTTTAACAAATTTTGGTTAAAGGACCCCCATTTCCAACAGATGGTATCTGATTTTTGGATAAAGGAAGAAAGCTCCTAGGAAAGAAATGTGTGGCAGAATATGTCAAACAAGCTATGCACGTTTAAACAAAAAACAAAATATTGGGAACGCAGGAAAAAGGAAGAGATGAAAGACGAATTGAGATCCATTTCTGGAAGGGTGGCACAAATATATGAAGAAATGAAAGAATCCCCTATGGACCCACAAACATATACCCTTTTGGAGGACCTGGAAAAGAGGAAGGCTAAAATTCTGAAAGTCCAAAAGGTGACTTGGAAGTTTAAAAGTCGTGCACGGTGGCGAAAGGAAGGAGATCTAAACACTAAGTATTTCCATTAAGTTGCAAATGGAAGGAAAAACAGAAACTCAATTTGGCATATTGAAATGGTAGGAGGCAATATGGTTCATTCTACGCAAGAGATACAAAGGGAGGTGTTCTCATACTTTTCTGATTTCTATAAGGTTGAGGAAGGGATTGATCACCTGAGCCATAAGTGGGTGTTGGATCATATTGACCAAATGTTTGACTTACCAGCAAATGAGGAACTGGGTCGGGTTATCACAAAAGATGAGATTTAGGGAGTATTTAAATCCTTTGCACAAGACAAAACTCCCAGTCCGGACGACTGGTCGACGAAGTTCTTTATTCATTTTTTTGCGCTGATGGGGGACAAACTACAAGTAGTGGTGGAACGGTCCAGGTTATTGGGGTTCATTCT
This sequence comes from Pinus albicaulis, assembly GCA_034641835.2. NCBI lineage: Eukaryota > Viridiplantae > Streptophyta > Pinopsida > Pinales > Pinaceae > Pinus > Pinus albicaulis. The sequence continues at coordinate 955,389,546 of CM076575.1, read as the reverse complement.
AGGTGACATGAATTCCACTTTTCTTAAGCTGATTCCAAAATCATCTAGTCCTAGAACCTTTAAAGACTTCCGACGCATCGCATTATGCAATGTAATTTACAAAATATCATCCAAAATTATAGCACATCGAATAAAAGGGGTCTTATCCAATCATATATCTAGCGAACAATATGGGTTCCTTCAGGTTCGCTCTATCCACGACGCTATAGCAACAACACAAGAAGTACTTCACTCTGTTCACTCCAGAAAAATGGAGTCTCTCATCATGAAAGTGGATCTATATAAAGCTTATGATTGTGTGGACTGGTCTTTTATGAGGTTGATCCTCCTAAATATTGACATCTCTCTTCCTAATATTAGATGGATTATGGCTTGTATATCCTCAGTCAGATATGCGATTATAATTAATGGTCTCCCTCAGATTTCTTTGTGGTTGGTCGTGGTCTTCGCCAGGGATATACTCTATCCCCCTTAATCTTCATCCTTGTCATGGACGATTTCAGTAACATTCTCAAAAAGGCTAATCAAAAGGGCTACTTTCAAGACATTTCCTTTTCTGTTTGTATTTCTCACTCATTATTTGTGGATGACTTACTTGTCTTTGGCACGCTCTTAAGAAGTCAATGGTTTTATCTTCATTATATTCTTCTCCGTTCTGGGGCGGATTCTGGATTGCACATTAATAAAGGGAAGTCCTTCCTTATACATGCATTCGGGGACATAAGTGAGATCACCTTCATAGCAAATTTATTTGGAGTACAGTTAAAGCACATGACAGAGGGCCTCTCATATCTAGGTTTCAGGCTGAAGCCCTATGGTTACAAATCTTCTGACTGGACTTGCCTTGTTGACAAGTTCAATAGTAGGATTCAAAGATGGTCTCATCACTGGTTGTCATTAGGAGGGCATTATATTCTCATACAGACGTCCTACAACAATAAGCTGTGTATTTGACCCATTTTTTTTACCGTCCTGTCTGCATCGTTTCTCTAATTAAAGATGTTATTTCTCACTTTCTGTGGTCTGAAGCCACAAAGGCAAACAAGATCCATCTATGCAAACTTGATGCCCTCACCATTCCAAAGAAGTATGGGGGCTGGGGATCACTGAATGTGGGTTCTTTCTCGAATTCCCTCCTCATAAAATCTCTATGGAGAGCGCTCACTAGGAAGGGCATCTGGTCGGCTCTCATCAGGCTCAAATACTTGGATGGTGCCCCTCTTTTGCATATTTACAGAAACTCCTTTGCGTTCCAGAAAAGAGGGTCCTTATCTGGAAAGGCTTCCAGAAAGTGATGGGGCTATTTGTTGGGCATTTGACTTGGCGCTTCGGCAATGGTCAGTTCATAGCATTGGGATGTGATAGGATCATGGGACTCGGCTCTGGATTGCTGATGAATGACCATCTTTACCATAGATTGATGCAAAGGGATAAAATTTTTCTTTCGCAAGTAATCTCTCACTAGCAGATGGGCTACCCGATTTGGAAAACAACGAAAGACCTGGGGTTAAGTGGGGTGGAAGCTAGATCATGACAGTTGTTTGTGGCTAGTTTGCAAGTTGGGGGATTGTGCCTTCATTAGGAAGTTGGCCTCATTATATGGGATGGTGAAATGAAGAGGGAAACTTTAGTGGTGGCAGACATCTATCATCAAATTATATATTACCAGTTAGTGGAAAAGATCCCATCACCATTCCAGTATTACTGGTATTGGAACATACCCTACAAAATTGTGTTTTTTCGGCTGGTTATTGTGAAAGGACCGCATTATGACATGGGATAACCTGGACAAAAGGAGTTTGCATGATCCTGGAAGGTGTGTTTTTCGTCAAGCTCATGATGAAACAATACACCATCTATTTCTATCTTGTTCGGTAATTTTCAGATTATGGTCTCTCTTCTCTTGCTTTCTATGTTCCTGGGTGGCGGCCTGATAGTTTCTCAAATACTTTTTCCCTCTGGGGGTAAACTTCTGGTAGATACATAGTCCTTCCCTTCTATCTCTTCTAGGAAGTTTGGTTGGTGAGAAACTGGTTCATATTTGATGAATACCCAGTGAACATAGCTCACATCCATGGGGTTGTTATGGTCTGGACTTCAGCACAATCCCTTCCTAGTCCTGCCATCAAGGATCTGTCTCACTATCTCCATGCCCTTCCAATATCCTTACCGGCGGCATTCTTTGATGGGGCTCAACAGGGGGGACATTTGTGGGTGCGGTGCCTAGATTAAGATTGACAATTTAGAGAGATTCCAAATTTACTGGAATGGTGGCAAAGGATTTAACAAGAAGGCTGAGATTTTGGACTTTGGAGTGCTCTCTGGTTGGCATATAATTTGCAACTGTCTTCAGTGAATATCTATGGGGATGCTAAGATAGTCCTTGATGGGATCTCCGAGAAGCCTCGTTTTCAACCAAGCGGTATGCAGGGGTGGATTCTCTTCATTAAAATCCTATTATTGAGACTCAATGAGCCTCTTATGCATTATATCTATTGGGAAAATAACACGAGAGCTGACCAGAACTCCAAGAGGGGTCTGGCTACTCCTTATGGTAGAATTACGATCCTTCATTTTTAAGGCTCCCAATAAATCGATGAATTTTCAGTTCCGATACCTTGAATTTTCTGGTGTATCATTGGATGGTGATTGGATGCATCATGTGCCTGGTCATCCCTCTCCCTATTTTGCGGGAGATATCTTTTAACTATATGTAAGTAATTATACTTTTGTATATGGAAGGTTTCTATTACTCTCTAGTTTCTCTCTTTGACTAGGTTATCATTTGTTATCGAGCAGTTTTTAAGTTATGACGGGTGATGCATAGAATGGATGTAGCCACATTCTGAACTTTCCACAGACGATGTACCAGTATTAATATTTTAATATATGGTGTTTTTTCCACTCTAAAAAACAATGAGTTGTCATATTATTATGTTGCTACTTCAAAGCCTTAACGCTATTCACACTTTCGAGAGTGTGTGATTCGATCTCCGGTACCTCCCCTTGCAATTAATTGTGCTTAAAAAAGAGATTTAGTGATAAGGGCGCGTCAAACCACAATTGTGTGGCACCATTGCAACTTGGAACGACAAAATAGGTTGTTGTCCATTCTAGTAGATGGTTTTTCATTGGAGTGGTTTACTGACGCCATAAATTCAAATTCGTTCGAGATTTTTTGGGGGAATCCAGTTTAAAAAATTCAAAAAATCAGAAGGTTGGAGTATTTGAATTGTTTTTTTTATGGTCTAGATGGATTCAAAAAACCCTTGAGCACTCATAATACATGTTGAAGTTTGACAACTGTAACCCAGAATTTCAAAAAATTCTGCTAAATTTTATCAATATTGCCGAAATTTCCATTATTTTCAGAGCTATTTTGTGAATTTTTTAAACTACCCTTTGACATTTCTATATTTCATAGCCAAATCCATCCTTATTTAATAAGTTTACTTTATTATACATGCCCATAAGCAGGTTATATTGTAATTATGTTATAGTAAAAAATGTTTGACCTAGTTCTAAGCATTTTACATAGATTTTATCAAATTTATTAAAGTTTTGAAAAACATAAATATTAAAAACATTTTACATAGATTTTATTAAATTTATTAAAGTTTTGAAAAACATAAATATTAAAAGAAAATTAAAAATAACTTTTGAAATTTGAATTTCTATTTTATTATTAGATAAAATGACTAATTTTATAGAATTATATATAAAAATTATGAGAAATAACATTAAAAAAAAAAAAAGCCATTCATAAATCTCAATATTTATGAAAATTTAATTTCTATATAATTTTAATTGTATCATTAATGGAATGATATAATTATATGAACTTTTTATTTAAACCATTAACCTTAATAGCTTCTCCAAAAAAAAAATATTCCTTATTTATTTATTCTTTAAATGTCATCATAAATACTCTGGTCAAATAAAAAATGTCAGAGTACACTACTACAGTAAGGGTATTTTAAGACAAGAGAAATATTTTGTCTTAAGATGTCACTTTTTATTTTAATTATTTTACATTAAAATTTAACATCAATTGAATTGTCTTAGAAATAGAATTTTAAGACAAAAACAATTGGAGACAATTATTATAAGACAAAACTTTATATTTGAGACAATAGTTTGAGACAAAAATATTTTAAGACAACTTTATATTTGAGACAAAAACAATTTGATACCAAAAAAGAACATTAAGACAAAATAATTATATTTAAGACAAAACAGTTTGAGACAAAAATATTTTAAGACAAAACTTTATATTTAAGACTAAAATAGTTTGAGATAAAACTATTTTAAGACAAAACTTTATATTTAATATAATGACAATTAAGATGAAACTCATTTAAGACAATTAACAATTAAGACAAAACCATATCAATTTAAGAAAATATTATCTAACACCTGCAAATTTGACTCTAACAGTGCACCCTATGTCCACCATCTTGCAAACTACTATTGTCTCACACCTATATCGAGGTTGTTATTTCACTTACTATTCACATTATCTTATATGGAGACAACCATTTTTTGGACTCTTCGTTTTGTGGGGGTAACCAACTTTGAAGAATACAATAACTTTTCCTGGCAAGATTTGTCGGACATCAATTCTTCTTTTGTCCCTTTGATCTTTGTTGATACAATTAGAGACAAATTTTATGTCATTGCATTATGGCAGTTTGCAGAGATATTAAAGGGTCAAGATGTTCTGAAAATCAGTTAAGAGTGTTATTACAAGCAAGGTGGGATTAAGTGTAAGACTAGGTAAAATTTTGGTGTGAAAAGGTGGCGTAAGAGTTAAAAAAACATTTTAAGAAATTTGTTTATGTCATGCAATTTTTTTTTTTACCCAAGTCTTGCACCAATCAAATGCTAAAAACAGGCAGTGCTATGAAATATTTTCGTAGCGCCTGCAAAATTTTGAAAAAAAAAAGTTTTATAACTATCACTTGGGTCATTTTAAACGCTTTAAAAGTTTTTGATGAAATTTAACCTATGATATGACTTGATATGATGATTTGAGGCAGTTTCAAAATGTTAAAAGGGTTTGGAGAGAAGGATGGTTAAAACCATAATTATGCGCAAATCAACCATTTCCATCAAACCTAGGTGACTGGCTAGCAACAGACAATGAAATTGGTAACATTTTTTGACAATGCATGGCAGAGTGCTCATTTTTTCTCAGTTAAGTAATGGGAAAGTTAGGCCATGTGAGACGATTTGAACTAGATGGAGTATGAATAGAGATATGTGCTGAAGTTGCACCTTTGTTCAAAAATATAGGATGGGAGTCGATTTTATAGCAGTTTGATGGTTACAAACTAAGTTGGTGTTATGATTTTATTCACTCTTTTGATGGAAATAGAGCTCATATAAGAGGGATGGAGTTTGCAGTCACTAAAGATTCAATAGCAGAAGCCACATGGTTGCCTACCGAGGGTGAGAAGTGGTTCGATAAACGAATGATGCAGAATGTGGATCTCAACTTCTTCCTAAAAGGAGACCATCAAAACACTAATTGGAGCATGGGAATCCCTATGAAGATGTTGAAGTTTGAATGGTCTAACGTTCTAAATATTGTGTAGCTCTTTTTTACATGTGAAGGCAACTATTCCAAAATCTACCTTTACCACATGAGGTTTTTATGTCATTTAGTTGGTTTTGAAAATATGAGTTTACATTTTTCTTACATCCAAGTTTGTTTAAAATTTCCACAAGGCTAGAGCCAAACCATAATTGTTACCTCATGATATATGTCACCATGGACTAATTAAGTTATTATATATACATGAGTTAGATAAGAAAATAAAACCCTAAGGAAGAGGACATGGAGAAAACTTACACCCAGAAGACCAATAAAGGGTAAGGCTAAAACTCTTGTTGAATCCTTAGCCCTTGAAACAGAAGTTGAATGTAGTCATGTACTTGTTGAAAAAAAAATTATAAAGGAAACAAAGATTAAGGTTTATGAAAAGATAACAAGAAGATAAAAGACATAAATATTAGAAAAGGAGGAAAAAAAAGCATCAAGCAGAAGAAAAAAAAAAAAAAAGGGTGAGAAAGGAAAATAGAGTATAGAAATAGGGGATAAATACACAAAAACAAAGCCTAGGGTTTTCCATAGGAAACCCCATACTCATCCTACAAATAAATTAAGACTGAGTTTTAAGGCAAAGTTGAATTCTAAGCCAAAGTAACCTTTGATAATTCATGAAGAAGAGAATGTGAAGTCTTCAAAGGGAAAGAAAAAAGCTACAGAATAGGGGAAAACAGAGTATGCAAGTAGGAAAGGGAAAGGAGCTCTTAAAGCTAGCAGAACTATATAAAAGTGTAATATAAGGATGGAAAGAAGCCAAGAAAACTTAAACATCCTTACTCAAGATGCAAAAGTTATGGGAAAATGATCAAGTTACCTCATTGACAAGACAATGTATGAAACCCTAATTTTTTTGAAAAACCCTAATTTTATCTCAACGTTTTGGCATGCTCCATTTTATATTTTTTAACAGTTAGTTTATTTTCAATATGTTATGGTAATATATCATAAATATTTTGTCGCTAAATGAGAGCATAAAATACAAGTAAACACAAGAAAGAAGGGCCTTAAATAGTGTATACAGTGACATAGTACAGTTACATAGTTTCAATAGATTTCACAGGTTCATGTATCAGTTTTTCTACAAAGGAGGAATACGAGTTACAATTCCACATATGAAGCCTACAAGGGTGTTAGAAGTTTCAGTCCTACACTTCAGCTATGATTCGTCCTTTTCCCAGAAGAATAGCAGAGGATACATACAACAATTTTAAAATGTTTTTGACTAATGTTTAAATGACAAATAAAGATCTGAATAGCTAGAAGGATATGTTTTTAATTATGTTTTATAAATTAAAATCTCAGATATTGTAAATATTTTACAGTTATGCTACTAGACTTTTGTGGATCTTAACTTTCCAGTTTTAGTTTTTGGTTTTCAGCAATGCATTTTCAGTTTGTAGTTTTAGTATGGACTTCACTGTGGTACAATATACAGGTTGCAGGGTTACTGGTTGGGAGTTTCCCAATGGATCAAGCACATGGTGAGTACGTTTTTTACTACCTCTTGGGGAGATAATATCCCCATTGGAGCTAGTTGTTAGCACTAAGTAAATAAAATTTCAAAAAAGGGTCAAAATGTTTTGAAAATCAATTAAGATTTTTATTACAAGAAAAGTGGGCTTAAATGTAGGACTAGGCAACATTTTGGTGTATAAAGGTGGCATAAGAGTTAAAAAGGAACATTAATAAAAAAATTTATGTCACACCAATTTTTTTTACCCAATTCTTGCACCAATTGGATGCCAAAAACAAGTAGCGCTATGAATCTTTTAAACTTTTCCCTTCCAAGAGCTTTGGTGAAGATGTTTTCAATCTTCTCATTTGTGGAACAATGCCATAGGTGGATTTTTTTGCCTCAACATGATATAGAATCACATGGTATTTTTTATTTATGTGCTTTGTTTAATCATAGAACTTTGGGTTCTTGGCCAAATTTATTGTAGAAGTTTTTCCAATCAAAAGAGGAGTTGAAGTGTTGTCATTCAAGAAAGCAATTTTTACATCCATTTGATGGAATTTCCAACCGTTCTAAGCTGCCAAGGAAAAGAGTTTCCGGGTGGTATCCCATTTTTCTATGGGGGAAAAAGTCTCCTCATAATTAACCCCTTCTTTCTATGCAAAACCTTTTTCCAAAATTTTGGGTTTATGCTTGTCAAGTGAGCCATTTGATTTATACTTGTTCTTGAAGACCCACTTGCAGCCAATTGGTTTGGTTCCCAATGGAGGATCAACTAACTTCACTTCTTTCCATTCATCATGAAAAATGACTTCTTTGAAGGAAGTTGGTTCAAAATTTGTAGACAAATTTAGTTCATAATCATAAGAAACATCCATATCAACATGTGAATCAATATCGTCTACATCACCTCCATTATGTCTGGCTGAGCTTTTTGTTATTGTCTTTCCAACCTCATTAGGAAGAACACTTTCAAGTATCTTTGTTGGCCATTTTGGAGGACCTTTCTGAGATGGAACATGCTACTCAGCTGATTGAGATGGGGTTGAATCAAGATTTAGCCTCCCAATTTTTTCAATCACATCACTCAAAGTGTCATATTGAACAATGGTTGGAGCTTCATGTGGGGGAGAGAGTGCTTTAGAAGGAGATTATGTAGATTTATCTTAAGAAAATGATAAGCAATATACATTTTATGGGTGTCAAAACAACACATTGAAACATTTAATAGGATGTTGCATGGAAATCTATAACATGCAAGACATGCATAATTTTTTTCTCTCTCCTAATGTGAGATAGACAAGTGTCCAAAATGTCCGAAGTCATCCCTCCAAAATTTGTTCACAAATTGTATTTCAACTGTCCACAATGAACTTGATCAAAGTCTTGACTTAGATTTGTACTAGGGCCAAATTTAGGCCTTCTTTACTATCCAAAAAAGCTCAGTCTTCACCACATAATAGACTCTGATTTCAACTCTGAATGGGCTCAGGTATTATCCAAAACTAACTTCACCCTTAGAATGGACTCGAGCTTCATCACATAACAAGCCTAGAATTTTTCTTAGATAAGCTCAAACTTCACAAATTTCGTAGAGATGGTGTTCCACTAGAGGCTTGTTCAAGCCTTGACCTAGTCGACATAAGGTTTCAAGGCAAGTTATAAAATGAGAGGAGATATCATTTGTTGTGGGAGGAGAGAGAAAATATATTACCTCCAACTCACAAGAAAACTATTCTTCTCAGCCAAACACCTCAACCTCTGTGATGGCACCACCTATAGGGATACCCATGATCTAGTCTACATCCTCTAGTGTAGGCATCATCTTTCCTTATAGGAACACAAATGTCACTACTACACAAAGAGAGTATTTAAGATATTTTTTTAAGAGAAAATAATCATTTTGTCTTAACTATATATGCATATTCAATTATTTTATTTTGATATTTTTAATTATTTTAAAGTAAAATGGTCTTGCACACGTAAATAAACCTCTATGCATTGTTTGGCTTGGACTTTTGTGTGACTTTTGCATATGGAGGGGGAGATATGTGGAAATTGTGCCCTTAATGTCCTCTCGATGTATCTAAGTAGTGTGATGGAAATGGGGATCCACCCTCGATGTATCTAGGCTGAGCAGCAAGATGGAGAGATTAGGATTCAACGTCCATATTTCAACATTGATGCTGTCATGGTTTATATATGCGATAAATTCATTGAAAATGAGTGCAAGTTGTCGCAAATCGCCAAGAAGACCACAAAGCATGAACATAAGATAATTTACATGATTTTAAGTGGTAAATGGGATGAATTGAAGCCCAATTCCTGCAATGTGGTTAAGTTTGGGAGACAACACACTTGTGTTGCCACTATGGAGAAGACAAAATTTGGCTACCATGTATGGAAATGGCAGAACCATATGACTCTTTACAATGAGGAAAAGGGTTTTCACCTTTAGTACATGTATGGGAATGATTTCTAGCGCCTTGGGAAAGATGAAAATGTGAGGCTAATAAGGATGCCCAAAATTCGGTTTTACGAGAGTAAATGGAGAAAGTCGACGAGGTAAATGCTAGGATTTTGTGCAAAAAAATTCATCTGACCTCCAAGTGTTGAATTAAAATGTTTATTCTAGCCATGAATGTTTAATAAGGGTTTATATATATCATGGGTTTGTCTATTGGGGTTTATTTCGATTCTATCTGGTAGGGTTTTCAATTGGAAGATGCTTTAGATGGAAATGCTCCATGGAAATTGTTGAATAAAAGAAACCCTTCTACTTAAACCCCTGTAGTTTAAGTATTTTCCTATTTTTGCAAGCTTCATTATATTCATTGATCCTAAGGATGAGGATATGGAGAGCGAGAATGTATTAGAGACAATGTACAAAGATGTTGCTTGAGCCTAGATAGGCTTTCTTCAGATGTAGATATGATGGATGTTGATGCTAAGGTCAAGGTGGATGATTTGGAGGATATACCACTAAATAATCAATGTGTTAGTTCTAGAGTTGAAACCCCCCAATTTCAACCTCAGGATGCCACATCTTCTCTGAATGCAGGTATGATATGATTGTGCATTAATATTTAGATTCTTGGGTTTTAAAATTATTGGCGTGTTTGATAAATTGGTTCCACAACCAATTCGGTTCAAGTGGAGCGTTTTTTAGCAAAACTTTGTTTTTGAGAAAACTCTTTGGTTAAAACTATTTACATTCATGATTTTTAATCTAGTTTCAACAAAAAAGTCCTACCCTCTCAGCAGCACTAGCAAATAAGTCTGCGTTTTTTATCCCTAAACTCCTAGTTTTAATTTCCCACCTTAGTTGGAATGCTTGTGTTTTATTGGACCTAGTGAGACTAGGGATTGGTTAATTCTAATTTAAAGTAGCATGTGCTCTTCTATCCTGAAAATTTCCTTTTTTTAAATCAAAATTTTAGCAGTGCCACACTGTTTAAAAGGCTTGCATCCTTTCCTATACCTACTTCTACACTAGCATCCAATTGTGCTCCTGCAACACTCCCCTATCGAGAACTAGACCCATTTGAACCTACTTCTCTATTCAACCTTAAGTCATTGAAAACAAATAAATGGGTTTAGTTTTTGAAGCAATTATTTTAACAAAAATACATTTAATTATTTGAGAAGCATGTGCAGAAAAATACATGTGGGAGTTGTTGAAAATAGATCATGGTCCTCCCATGTATGAGATTTTTGATGTCGCCTTTGGACATAGCATTCTAATGTTACTCACATTATTGATGTTTCCTTTGGGAAGATCATTGTAATGTTACTGACATATGAGAAGAAACCATGTTCTTTGATTTGATTACTAAAGTCTAAGGGGGTGTACATGCTCTACCTCCCTCTTGAACCCGTAACATCTTATGAGGAAGCACATGTTTTTAATGAAAGGCCCACTCAAATTTTTTGAGATTACTTCTATGAGCAAATGTGAAGATGCCAATAAATAGGAAAAAATAATTACGCAAAAAATATACAATATCCCTTCTTCAAGAGTTAAAACAAGGCACGTCTTTAAAATATGTTTCAACATGCAAGACCTGCACAACTCCTCTACAGTTTTGGGAGCCTTTGGTCCACAAACCTACAATAACAACTTGCACTTCCCAAGCTACTCAAAAAATGCAACTGTGTGAACAAAGATTGCAAAACCCCCTTTTTCAAATCATGTTTTCATTTTTTTCCCACTGTTAATCATGAATGTGTTGTTTTCAATATTTTGGTTGGTTCCTAAGATGGTTCTATTGTTGGTTTTTGGGATTTTTTGCCATACTCCAATGTTGCTCATTATAGCCTTTATTCAGCAACATAAACCTTTTTCTCCCCAAGCTTGCACATTTCCTAGCCAAGGTATAATGGGAAAATTTGGAGTATGGAAAAATATCCCAAAAACCAACAATCATAACCAACTTAAGAACCAACCACTAAACTCACTGAGAAAGATAAAGAGAACCAAAGAGAAAGAACCTTGCATAATCTCAAAATGTGGTCCAATATTAAATTATTAATGGATTTGGTTGGTGGTTCAATAGGTACACTAGAGAGTGAGGTGTCCAACATCCCACTTTTCATCCTTTATGTTATGCCACATTTCACTAATAGTGGTAAATGACTTAAGTATATGCGACATGTCCTAGCCTATCTCTTCCCTTTTCTCCATACCACTTTTCATATCATAGCCCCACCATTCCAATGGCATCCATTCTCTTTCTTTTATTAGCTCACCTTTTTAGCTTACATCATATGTACATAGTGGCTTCATGGCTTGGGGAAACAAAATTAGGCTAAGTGAGCTAATTATGTCTCACTATAAACTTTACAATATCCTACAATTTACTCCATATGGTACAAACATATAATATGTGGTGCCTTGCATAAAGTCCTCATGACTTGGAATCTAGGAAAATGTTTATGTGATAGTGTAGTCCATGCACAAAACAGGAGGGTACCAAATGGGAATTACAATGATATCACCCCTATTTTGTACCCTAAGCAAGATAGTACAATTAAAATTAGAATTTTTTTATGGTAGGTTGGTTTTTGTTAACTCCAATGTATTTTTTTATATCTTGCAGGGAAATTTATCAATATAGCTCTTGTGGTTCGTTTGACTGGAAATATAGGGCAAGCTAATTACAGTGTGGCTAAAACATAAGTTATTAGGTTGACTAAGACTATTGCAATATAACAGTGAATTTCTTAACTTTGTGAATTTCTATGTGCATTAGAATTTTAAATGAAGAGTTTAGGTTGGATTTATGAGGTCTTATTCTAATTACTAATACTTTTGTGGGAAAAAAGAAGGATGCTTTTAAACTGTAGGAAATCCAATGTCATAGCTCCTGTATTTATTGCTTTAAACATGACTACAAAATTTTTAAACTGTGGGCAAGCAAATACCATAGCTCCTTGATTTATTCCTTTAGACATGACTACAAAACTTGGTGACAAAATTGGGAAGAAAATTCTCTAGACCATACCTCTAGGTAGGTTTCTTAGGAATTTTTTTATTATATTACTCCTATTAATAAAGAAACTAATAATTCTTAATATTTTGGACATGTCATGTATTGGTGTTTTGTTTCATACTTCATACAAGCCAAACTTGCCATGTTCTCTTTGTTAGCACAGAAAATATGGGTTGAGTAATTTTAGATTGGAATATTTTTATCGGATTAAACCAATATTGAATGGATAAAATACTATACTCATGAGACGAGAACAATCACGTCATATTTTCATTCAAAATCATGTCTGCTTACATATAAATGAATGAAGAGGAGAAGGATGTATGTAAATTCTTCCTATTTATTTATTGTAAACACTAAAGTACCTAATATACTCTGTATTTATGTAAAGAAAATGATAATTAATAATAAATTACCATTATTAATAATCATTATAACATCCTCCTTTATTGGTATTTCTGGAAAATACACGAAACTTGTTTCAAAATTTGACAGATTTATCTGGATCAAGTGGCTTGGTGAAATTTTCTGCAATCTATTGTTCTGTGGTGCAATATTGAAGTTGAACCTCTTCATTTTCTACAAGATGTCCCATGAAATGAAAATGGACATCAATGTGTTTAGTGCACTCATGAAACACAGATTCTTTGCTAATTTTAGAGCACTTTAATTGTGACATAAAAGAATTGTTGGCTTGGTTTGTTTAAGCATCAATTCTGTGACTAATATTTTAAGCCAAATTGTTTCACATGTGTATTTTATTGTTTCCCTATGTTGTACCTCCATAGAAGAAAGTGAAACCACATGTTTCTCACTAACCCATAAAGTTGCGTTTGTTCCAAGGCCAAACTCATATCTAGTTATTTATTTTCAGTTATTTAGTGATCCCACACAATTAGAATTTGTATAACTAGTTAAATGAAATGCATCACTTTCACCATATAGTAATCCAAAACCTATTGTACTTTTATCATATTTAAAATCACTTTTTATTGTTATACAATGTTCTATTTCAGGGTCTATGAGAAACCTGGATATGTAGTTGATTACAAAACTCAAGCCTGTCCTAATGATTGTAAGATAAATCAAACTTCCCACAACTTGAGTGTAAATTTACTCATTTGTTGATTTTGAGTTTACTTTAGCTGAAAGTTTCAACTTATCCATATATGTATGCACTTTTACAATAAAAAATATTTTAGAAACCCCTCATACTTAAAAAAATATTTATTTTTCTAATAGACCTTTTGCATGCTTAGTATGTAAAGTAAAAACACATTTGTTACTATACCAAACCTCAACATCTAAGCAATGTTATAGGAGGCCTAAATTTGTAATGTCAAAAGTCAAATGTGATTTAGTTTTATCTTGGTAATTGGTATAACCTCAGTACTTATGATGACAATGTCATCTAAATATATCACTAATATATCTATTTACTATCCTCACTTTTAGTATAGATTTTTTAATCAGAAAAGATTATTCTCAATCTGTTATCCTACAAATGTTTGTCAATTTTGATGTACCGAGATTTTGGTGCTTATTTGGGACCATAAAGAGCCTTAACCAATCTAGATACCACATGTTCCTTTCCAGGAACCTGAAAACCTTGAGGTTGACACATAAAAAACTTTTCCTTCAAATTATCATTGAGGAAGGTGTTAGAATATAATTCTTACATGTGTAATACGTCACATTAGTGACTTAGGCTAAAAAAAATGCATTTTGGTTATTATTAGCTTTTAGATTTTTGGGAAAATATCACCTCCCAAACTCTATATAATAGAGGTGAATATTGTTGTAACTATTTGAATTATTTTGATAATAAAATATTGTGTTTGGCATGTGCATGTACTCTATCTAGAGTTTCACTAGTAAATGTGGTCCAATTCATTTTATAATATGGTATATAAGAGTAGATGAGTATCATACCCTAGCTGCCATTTGAAGGTAGATGTCGTTGGATTAGAGATATGATTAAGAGTTGCAATGTTTACATTTGCAAGAGCCAGTGTCCTTACAGGTGTGAGCCACTATCATTTCATACTGGAGAAGAGACAACAAGGAACACATGTCAAGGTTCTATGGTTCTATGGGCACCAGCTGAAAATTGTTTTATGGAGAGAGGGACACAGATTAGGTGTAAACAATCCCCCCCCCCCCCTTAATCTGAAGGGATGTTTTGGTGAGTTTAAGAATCATTATGAATCTTTCAAAAATTTTCCTTCCAAGCACTTTGGTGAAGATGTCTACAATCTGCTCATTTGTGGAACAATGCCATAAGTGAATTTTTTAGCCTCAACATGATGTCCAATCATATGGTATTTTGTATTGATGTGTTTCGTTCGATCATGAAACTTTTGGTTCTTGGCCAAATTTATTGCAAAAGTGTTGTCAATCAAAATAGGAGTTGAATGTACTAGTTTCTCCTGCAGATATTGCAGAATTTTCCCGAGCCACAAAATTTCCTTTGTCGCTTCAGCTGCTTCCACAAATTTTGCCTCAGTTGTAGAATATGCTAGAACTGATTGTTTTCATGACCTCCAGTAGACAAATTGTAATCAAAGACTCATAACATAACATGAAGTAGATATTATGGTTTATTTATCTATATCTACTATCTTTTTCTGGTATTTGCAGATTAACCATTTCCAATCCTCCGCTATGTAATTCATGTAGAAATTTGAATAATTTGCTGAATTATTCACCGAGATTATCCTGGTCACATACTATTTGAGCTTCATACATAACACATAATCTCTTCTACGCATTAATCATCACATGTGGAAATAAAAACAACAAGCGGTATTGAAAACATTCACATGCGCACATAGAAATTCAACACATATAACACAGTATGTATACCGGGGAAAGCTTACAGCTGAAAACCCCCTACTGTCTGTATATTATAATGAAGAAGAATCATGCAACAATCTCAGTACAATACTCCTCACAAGTACTTAGTACTGTCTCCAAAAGTTACACACAAACTAGCTCAGTTTTGAACAAGTCACGGGTTCAAAACTCCTCCACCGTTTGCCTGCCTCTACTGCGCAATCCAAGATGAGAGAATGGATGGAATGAATTCGAATTCCTTGGTTTAATCGCACAATCCTCATTGAAATATCTCAATGATTGAAAATCTCATGCACACTATAGTCACAACCGATAGTAGACTCCACCTCTTTCACCCACCTCTAACACTGTCTCCATTGAACGTCCATGCATTGCAGTTAATCGATGTGTTCTTTAGTTGAATAATGAGCATTAATTGTGAATTAATTATTAATTAATTCACACCACTCATCTCTAGTGTATTAGCCGGGCTAATCCAAATACAACTAGTTCAATCAAGTTAAACCGCAAACCGAGCAATAACCCACCTGCACACCGGTCTCATCAACTCCACCAAACTCTGCCACATGAGTTCTAACTGAAGTCAACCATGAAATAGCTCAACTAACCCATAGGAAATTCGAATTTCCTTCTGCCAGCTGCATGTGCCACATCTGTAGCTCGAACTGAAGTGCTCCAAGAGGAAAAGATAATGTTTATAGTCTAAATATCATTAAGGGTTAATAATAATATTTGACTGTTCTATTTTTAGATAGGCAGTCTAAAAATAGACTTCGCCCTGTATGTCTAAAAATAGATGTCCATATATTTTTACCAACTTGACCAATCATCCAAGAATAGCATCCCGCAACTCCTAGACCATGCTCCATATGTCTAAAAATAGACATAGTCTAAAAATAGACTTTTCGACAAAAATCACATGTGTGGTCCCCACCTAGTTTAGGTGATCACTTTCCAACTAGGATCAGGAAAGATGTTTCAGGAGGCCTCCTTCACTGTTTCTTGTTGCCATTTTCAACACTCCCTCTCAACAAGAAAGGACTGTCTTTGCATGTGACATGCAACTCCATGCATTCACCCTGCAACCTTCACAAGCGCCATGCAACTCCATGCATGCGACATGCAACTCCATGCATTCGCCTTGCAACCTTCACAAGCACCATGCAAACTCATACATGCACCATGCAACTCCATGCGTGTGCCATGCACCCTTTGCATGCAACATCTTTGAAACTGAATAGGCTCCAAACAACTCAATCAGTCTGATGCATCTATCATCAAAGTCTTCGACCTCTGCTTAGCTACTGCACATGTCATCAGGAACCACTGCGCTGTTGAACTCTTGCACCCATGCACTCTTGCACTTGCTGTCAACTCTAATCCACGCTCCAGTATCCGACACTGTCACTTTGATCTACCTGCATCAATCCAACTGATCTGCTACTGCTGCGCTTTGGGCACCTCGTAGCCAGGTTCAATTCATGAGCTCCACACCATCTCATGAATCCTGCCCAGAAATCTCCTCTTGGGATTATTCATGCATGTCGCCCCACCTCTCACCTGGTGGTATAGCTGCATGCACTTTCCGTCATCCCATGAAATTTCTCTGCATGAGTGGTTTCTCCCACTCCATGATCCTCTTGTGGCTGCTCCACACCCCGAGGTTCACTTTCACCTGCATGCAAAACTTTCTCCCTCTCAAG
The DNA here is from genome assembly GCA_034641835.2 of Pinus albicaulis. Lineage (NCBI taxonomy): Eukaryota > Viridiplantae > Streptophyta > Pinopsida > Pinales > Pinaceae > Pinus > Pinus albicaulis. Next base: position 955,372,428 of record CM076575.1, on the reverse strand, counting down.
CATCAATTGCATGTCTTTCTCCCGCTTCCCAACAATAGGAAGCTCAGTAGATATCCCATCTAATTCAAGTCTGTAGAGATTCTTTGCCCGAATCCCAACCTTCTTGATTTGTCTCGTTGCCTTGTGCCGAAGGAAAACTTTCCCTTCTCTAAAGACAACTTCATACCCTTTATCCTCTAACATTGCGACTGAGATCAAATTATTTGTTGTGACCTTTCTGTACATGTGCAATCACATCTTGTAAAAGAATGAGTCAATTAACCCACAGTGGTTATGGTGACCAATGCCGCCGTACTGTATCGTCCACCGTCGCTCAACTCAACATGCATCTGGAGATTTTTCTCCACCAAGTCACTGAAAAGATTCACATCTCCCGTCATGTGAAAGGAAGCGCGACTATCAATATACCACCCCGATCCCAATGCACTAGACACCATGCATGCGATCAATGAGAAGTCCACCAATCATGAGGCAAGACTCTTACCCAAGGCAGCTCCCAAGCAAGAAATGGCTTGTTCTCTTTCTTTTGTGGACAATTTGTATGCAATGTCCAGCGACCCATGGAAACACTTCACTTTGGACATGTCACGTTTTTCCATCCGCACCGATTGAGAAGGATTCTCTGCCCTTCCCCTTCCTTGCTTTTTACAAAATGAAGGTTAATTTTTCATCAGATACCTTTGATGAAGATCCATCCCCTATTCCGCTCTGACTTCTGCATAAGATCCGGGGCCAAAGTCGCTCCATCTGGCAATTCCTCCACTACGATTTAACTCATAGGGAATGCCGGTGGCTAGCCAAGAGCCAAGCTCACCAAGTCCTCATCATCCACACTAACTCCTACACTCCCAAGCTCATCCCTGCAGTGGACAAACTTTGTCAAGTATACTAGAATAGTGTCATTCTTCTCCATCTTAATTTTCCTGAGTTTATCCTTGAGCGCCAACTTCCTCTGGTCGCTCTTGCTTTGGAACAATTCTGTCAACGCTTTCCACATCAAGTATGGAGAAGCTTTTCCATGCAGGCTGGATACTATGTGATCCTTCACGCCCTCCAACAGAATCCTTCGACACCTTGCCATCTTCTTTTGCCAAGCCTCAACTTGAGCAGCATCAGTAGGCTTTGGGACTTCAGCATCTATGAAATCCTTCAGCCTGTTATCATCTAACACCGCCTCCATCCTATCTCTCCAGGCAATATAATTCGAGCTGCCTTCAAGAGCATACTCCAATCGCAATCCTTGATAAGACATTTTGACTTCAACACTAAGAAAACACTGCTGCAAAATTCGAATTCCAACAGCTTAAAACTCAACCGCTTCCGATCTAAACTTGAGAAGAAATTATTTCTAGCACAGAGATCGACTGTAGGGGAATTTACTGGATATTTCACCTTTCAGAGAAAGGATGGATCCAGAGGCTACCTGGCTCGTTACAGACTCTGTCTACTGAAATAATTGTAATCACTGTAATAGATCCGATGATCAATTCTGCTCGGATACCATGTAGAAATTTGAGTAATTTGCTGAATTATTCACCGAGATTATCCTGGTCACATACTATTTGAGCTTCATACATAACACATAATCTCTTCTACGCATTAATCATCACATGCGGAAATAAAAACAACAAGCGGTATTGAAAACATTCACATGCGCACATAGAAATTCAACACATATAACACAATATGTATACCGGGGGAAGCTTACAGCTGAAAACCCCCTACTGTCTGTATATTATAATGAAGAAGAATCATGTAACAATATCATTACAATACTCCTCACAAGTACTCAGTACTGTCTCCAAAAGTTACACACAAACTAGCTCAGTTTTGAACAAGTCATGGGTTCAAAACTCCTCCACTGTTTACCTGCCTCTACTGCGCAATCCAAGATGAGAGAATGGATGGAATGAATTCGAATTCCCTTGGCTTTAACTGCGCAATCCTCATTGGAAATCTCCTCCAATGATTGTGAAAATCTCATGCACACTATAGTCACAACTGATAGTAGACTCCACCCTTTCACCCACCTCTAACACTGGTCTCCACTGAACTGTCCATGCATTGCAGTTAACTGATGTGTTCTTTAGTTGATTTATGAGTTAATAATTAGTAAATTAATTAATAATTAATTCACACCACTCATCACTAGTGTATTTGTCAGTTAGACTAAATACAACTAGTTCAACTAAGTTAAACCGAACACAACTCCACCAACTGTCTCATCAACTCCACCAAACTCCGCCACATGAGTTCTAACTGAAGTCAACCATGCAATAGCTCAACTAACCCTTAGGAAAAGCGTATTTCCTTCTGTCAGCTGCATGTGCCACATCCAAGCATCAAACTCAAGTGCTCCAAGAGGATAAGATAATGTTTATAGTCTAAATATTATTAAGGGTTAATAATATTTGACTGTTCTATTTTTAGCCCGGCAGTCTAAAAATAGATTCCACCCAATGTCTAAAAATAGAGGTCCATCTATTTTTACCAACTTGACCAATCATCCAAGAATAGCATCCCGCAACTCCTAGACCATGCTCCATATGTCTAAAAATAGACTTTTCGACAAAAATCACATGTGTGGTCCCCACCTAGTTTAGGTGATCACTCTCCAACTAGGATCAGGAAAGATGTTTCAGGAGGCCTCCTTCACTGTTTCTTGTTTCCATTTTCAACAATTCATGGGTTTCATCTTAAAACCCAAGTAAGTCAATCCATATTTTAATGGAGCAATATTGAAGTTAAAAAGGACCCCCAATTCTTTGAAGGCCTCTCCATCCCCCTCAGCGTAATAGATACAAGACTTCCCCTCACTAACCATCATCCCAGTGGCATTGCAAAAACAATTTAGGATTATTTTGAGTTCCTCCCAACTTCTCCTCAACATTTTTCCAAAGATGAGAACATGATTAACAAATAGGTTGTGGGAGATTTCTTTCTGTGATATGATTTTAATGCTACTGAACCTAACCAATTCTAAAGCCTTTTTAATCTTGACGCTTAAGGCATCCATGATCAAAATGAAAAGGAGGGGAGAAAGGGCACATCCCTGTCTAAGTCCTTTGCCCGGATGGAAAAACTCTTTGTTGTACCATTTACGATAATGGCCATAGTGGTATGAGTTATACAACCCATAATCCATGCCACAACCTCTCTATCTAGCCCGATTTTGAACAAAACGAGTCTCAAGAAACCCCAATCAACTTTGTTGTATGCTTTATTTAAATCAATCTTCATGACAACAGCCTTCAATTTCTTCGACTGAATGGTATGCACAATTTCTTGAGTTATTTCCACTACATCATCTATGCTCCTATTTTTTTTAAAACTGGAGTGTTCAGGCGTGATATGTTTAGACAGAACCTCCTTCATCCTTTTAGCGATAAATTTAGAGATTATCTTGTATAGAGTATTACACAAAGATATAGGTATGTAGTCATTAAACGAGAGCTTCCCCTTCTTATTTGGAATTAAAGCAAAAAATGTTGAGTTTATCGCCCCATGGATCCTTCCTGATTGCCTTGATTCTTCCACCATATTCATTATATCCATAATAAAATCCTCGTAGAAGTGCTGGAAAAAATCCGGGGTCCAACCATTCGACCTCGGACTCTTGTCTGCAGCAAAGGATTTTAGCACACTCTTAATCTCCTTCGGGCTTACCCTCTCTTTCATTCTTAACTTTCCAGCGGAACGAAGATGAAGGCGACAACTAATAGGATGCATGTTGTTGGGGTTGTTGCCTTAACGAATTGTGAAAATTTCATTTCCCTCTGCAGGACGGGATTTAGACAAAATTCCTCTACGCACCTGCTGCCAGGATTGGGATCTTAGGCAGGGGCGGCAACATAAACAATAGTCGGCGGGAACCAATGTTAGAGAAATGGCAGTCAAGAAGAAACTGAGCAACCCCATGCAGGATATTAACGTGCTGAACATATCAGTTGGTGAGAGTGTTCATCGACTCACTCGAGCTTCCAAATTCCAAGGTGTTGGAGAAACCGAGTGGACAAACTACAGTTTTTTCTAAGGCAAGGTATACTGTGAGGTCCTTTGGAATTAGGTGAAATGAAAAGATTGCTTGCTACGTTAATGTTAGGGGAGAGAAGGCTCTTCAGCTTTTGGAGATTGGGCTGAAAGTGAAATAATATGAGCTGCTTCGAAGGAACTTTAGGGAAACAAGGTGCTTTGGTTTTGGGATTAAGGAGCACATTGATTTGGGAATCAAGTACGATCCTTCAACTGGTATTTATGGTATGGAATTCTTTGTTGTCCGAGAGTGCCCAAGATACAGAGTTGGCAGAAGAAAGAGAGCCCAATCCCGTGTTGGCTTTCAACACAGGGTTACCAAGGAAAATGTTATGAAGTGATTCCAAGTTAAATATGAAGGATTTATCCTCAACAAATCATAGAATATTTAAATGATAATTTTTGGTATGTTACTTTCTAAGAGTTGTCTTGGCTTGGTTTGCCACTTCATTTGATGCCTAAACCTTAAAGGAAGTGAATTTTCTCCAGGTTATTGGTTCACATTTGTCTTTCTAAGAGATTTTGGAAGGGCATAAAATTTTCACTTGCAGGAAACTATTGTTCTTTTTTTTATTTATAGTATTTAGATCTTTTTGTTGCATGCAAAGTTGACGGCCATGCCTCCTTGTGAATTTCAAGGACATATTCTCTTATTTGAAAAATGGTTTTTGATTTTGAAGTGGAAGAGTTTGGCATCATGGTTGGATTTTAACTAAATAGAGAAATATATGATTTCAATGGTTGAATGTATCATTGCATTTATGTGTTAAAATCCAAGGTTGATGTGTTTTCTTTAAAAAAAAAAGGTGTATTTTATTCTGGTTCTAGGCCAACGTCCCATCTCCTCCAATCGGTACTGCTTTGTTCAAGTTGAAAGTAACTACAAAGGGTGAGCATTTTTTATATTTAACAGAATCTGCATTTTGCCATAAAAGCTTGCATTATTGTTCTGGTTATCGCTAACCGAGATTGAAAACAAATCACTGCTGATTTTGGTTCAAATCTGACACCGCTGTCACTCGTGGCTCTACTTGAAAAATTATGGAGCAGTATATTTTTAATTTTTGGGGGTTAGAAATAGGAAATCAAAATTTCCGTGATATTGTACAATTTTATCGGTTAAAATGTATTGTGTTTTTAATATATAAATAAACTGCGTGTGTATTCTAAAATTTCTATGCTATTGAAATTGTGTAAATCACAAGCTTCAAATTTATTATCTCAAAAATCCTACCAAATTTCAGAAAGACCCCCAAAACTCATGGTTGTCTGTCTGTTTCTGACTAGAGGTGTATTTCGGTATGCCATGCAATAGTTTAAGTCTAAATTACTGCCCGGGCGTGAGGGGATGGGGGTCTTGGTGGTTACGTGGAGTGTGATATCAATTTACAATGGGTGACATTAATTGTTACATAAATGAAATTGATGAGGATCTCAAGGATCTTGATTTCATGCATGCGCTAAAGGTGGCGGAGGAGGACATTATCGCCAAAGCTACCACTCCTCTCGCTGGTGAAATTTCTTCTAGTCCACGTGCTTTCCATGTCAATGAGGAGGGCAATTCTGATGATGGCCGAGAACCATCACAAGTAAATTTTCCCTTGACACCATCGCGCAAGTTAGGGGGAGGAGCGAAGGCCATTAGGGCTTTAGAAGAATGCCGACTGTTGAGTTTCGGCTCTGACCTTTTATGGGACAGGGTGGTGGGTTTGTCAAACTGCGCAGTGGTAGGCTAGTGGAAGTTTGATAAGTACTGTAAAATGAATATGATGGGTTGGCTCTTGAAGAAATGGGTTAATTTTCTTGGATACTCTCCGATGATAAGCAGGTTGGATGAAGGCTGGTTTTTCTTTCATCTTTAGAAAGATGAAGACGTAGGGATTGTTTTGAGTAGGACATGGGTATTAGGACGATGTTTTCTTGCGCTTCATCGCTGGGACACAAGCTTCCATCCCAAAAACAATGCCCCTGGCAATCACATGGTATGGGCACAACTGTTTGGTCTCCCACTACACTTTTGGCAATATTGGGTTCTGAAAGCAATTGGAGACTGTGTGGGAAGCTTTCGATACGTTGATCCAAAATGCCATGACGTTTCCGATAAAAGGGTTTCGTGGGTGCTCATTGAAATACCTTTTGCATGTGGTTTGCCGGTTGTGATTGATTTACAGTGGAGGGCACAATTTATAGACAGAAGTTAGACTACTGGTAGGTCCCGTTTTGTTGTCACCTGTGTCACGAAATGGGACATCTGATGAGGAAGTGTCTATCATGGCGTGAAGATTTTAAGAAAACCTGGGCGTAGCGTTACATTGCGAAGGCTGCTGCTGATATTGATCTATCAAAGCTGACAATGGCATTGGAGGACGATGTCGCGACCTTGTCGGATAAGTTGATGCATACTGACACTTCTATCTATGATTTTAATGGGAATGTTCTTCCTGTTCATAATCCGGTGTCTAAGATTGGGGTCTCTGTAATGGGTAGTAATCCAATTGTTACCCTACAGTCGGGATTCCCGGTCCTCCGGTTCCGGATTGTTTTAATGGGTCTAGCCATATCCATGGGTTTTCCACTCTTGATTTTCCATCTACTCCTTCTATAAAACCAAGGCAGACGCATCTATCTCATCCCTCCATATCTGAGCCGTCTTCTCTTCCTGGGGAATTTCTTGTGAGATATCGAAGGCAGTTGATTCTTCCTAGTTTTGGGTCGTTATGTGGTGTAATCTCCCACATTCTCTATCTTCGGGTCCACCTGTAAATGAGTTGAGCCCTCTTTCGTCCACTCATTTTCCGACTCCAATTGAGGAGGTCTCTTCACCTAGAAATTCCATTGGAAGTGTGATTGAGTTCTTAATTTCCAATCCAGAAGTGGGCTTGGTCCCTTTACCTGTGTGTTCTGGTCCTTCGTCCCCTACTCTCGTTATTAGTCCCTCTTCACGATTCGCAGAGGCAAAGGAATTTCGAAGAGGAAAAAGAAATTAGTATCTGTGAATGATGTAAGTGATAATTTACTAGACGGAAATTTTAGAGATGTTCCTGTGTCGATGGCCATTGGAAGGGTACTTAGAGCGCTGACCCCTGCATCGGAGTCTCCTATATGAATATTGTGTCTCTGAATATTCGTGGGTGGGGAGGTAAGGATAAGATGTTGTCGTTTAAAAATTTCTTTGTTACTGTTAAGCCTACTATTTTTCTGTTACAAGAAACCATGGTCGGTGCTAATAGATCCATTAATGTTATTCGTTCCATGTTTCCAGAGTGGAACATGGAGGCGACTGATGCTTCAGGGCTGTCGGGTGGGTGTGCTGCTTTGTGGGATCCGAAGCTAGTCACCATTAAACCTTATGGTTTTTTTGGTGGTATGATACTCTCAGGTTATTGCAAGGGTTTCTGTAGGCGTATAAATGTAATTAATATATATGTGCCTTATGCTGATAAACTTTCTTTCTGGTTTCGAATGGATGACTGTGGATTCCTAAGTTTAAATAATTGCATTATAGCGAGAGACTTCAATTGTACTTTCCATCCTAATGAGATATGGGGAGAGATAGGTAGGAATGACCCATTTGTTGAGATTATTATGGGTATTATGAAGGACACCAATCTAATAGATGTGCCATTGTCTAAAAACTGCCCAACATGGATGAACAGTAGGCAAGGGAAGCATTTTATTGGGAAGAGAATTGATCGTTTCATAATCTGCTCTGGTTTTATATTATGCATGAGGGACACAAAGGCTTTTGCAGAGGATATTACATTATTTGATCACAGGCCAATCTCCCTGATATGGGACTTTGAGATAAAGCCTTCTGGTTTTCCCTTTAAGTTTAATAAAAGGTGGTTGGCCGACGCTGAGTTCAATGTTATGATTAAGGAATACTTACATAACCACAAGAGGGTGGTGGGCTCTTCGGCGATGTCTCATTTGGCCATTATTCTGAGGGAGATGAAGATTGTGGTCAGAATATGGGAAAGGGATAAAATAAAAAAGGAAAAGGATAAAGTCCAGTCCATAATATTAGAAAGAAGTAGGATTCAAAAGGAGGTGGCCTATGGTAATCAGAGCGATGATTTTTGGGACATGTTAAAACATATAGAAGGGGAGCTCCAATCATTTCTGAAGAATGAGGAAGCATACTGGAGGTTAAAGAGTAGAGCTACCTGGCTGGCCGAGGGGGGACAGGAACACAAAATATTTTCATAAGATTGCATCAGGCAGAAGAAAGGACAATCTGATCTGGGACATCAAATATGGTGGCAGGCATTTATGTTCCACTGAAGAAATAAAGATGGCTGCGGTTGATTACTTCGGGTCTCTATATCAGCAAAGAAGGGTTCCTGTTTCAGAGGAACACATGGATTTGATCCGTGGTTTCCCTGTGATGTTTAAGGATGAAGATAACCAAAGGTTATTTGGGGAGGTGTTTGTTGAGGAGGTGAAGAGAGTTCTGAAATCCTTCACTACTGATAAAAGTCTGGGGTCGGATGGCTGGTCCCCAGACTTTTTCCTTCATTTTATTGAGGAATTTATAGTGGATTTGAAGGATATGGTAGAGGAAGTAAGAGTTACTGGGAAGATAAATGGAACTATAAATTCAACACTCTTAGTTCTCATCCCTAAGAAAGGAGAGCTTACCTTTGATGACTATAGACCCATTTCGTTATGTAACACCATTTACAAAATTGTTTCCAAAGTAATTGTGGAACGTATGAAAGGTGTTCTGTCAAATTTCATCACCCCAGAATAATATGGCTTTCTAAAAAATCGTAATATTCATGACGCTGTTGTAGCGACTCAAGAAACAATTCATACTATCCACTCAAAAAAGCTGGAAGCGGTTGTGATGAAGATTGATCTTAAGAAAGCTTATGATCTAGTAGACTGGGTTTTTTTGCGTCTTGTTCTGTTTAAAATTGGTCCCTCCAGGGAGGCGGTCGCATGGATTATGGCTTGCATGACCAATACTTATTTAGATGTGATTATTAATGGTTCGGTGTCAAAGTTTTTTAATCCCAGCAGAGGGTTGAGGCAGGGATGTGCCCTGTCGCCACTCCTTTTTGTTCTTGTTATGGATGCACTAAGTATTAAAATTAATCGGGTAGCGGTGAGTGGTCTGTTTTATGGCATTGAAATAAGCCCTCAATTGAAGTCTACTCATAGTCTGTTCGTTGATGACATCCTCATCTTCAAGATGATGATTAGAAATTGTTGGGTGGTAATATAGAACATATTAAAACTTTTTAGCAACACTACTAGGATGTTGGCCAGTACTGAGAAGTCATGCATCTACTGTGGTGAGGGGGAGGAGGTGAAGTATCAGGACTTAGCTATTATTTTCAAATTTTTAAAGGCTCCGTTAGCTAATGGGATGACATAACTTGGCTTCAGAATGAAACCTGCTACCTATTATGTGGAAGAATGGAGTTGGTTGATTACTAAATTTCAGAAGAAGCTTAACAATTGGACAACTAGATGGTTATCAAGAGGCGGTAGGCTGATTTTGTCTAAGGCCGTCCTTCAAAAACTAACTATAGACTGGGCTCATCTCTATGTTCTCCCAAAGAAAATTATGAAGGAAATAAGGCAAATTATGGCAAAGTTTATATGGGGAGGGGGGAGAGATAAAAATGCCATACATCTCGCTAAATGGGATGTCTTAACTCTTCCTAAAGATAAAGGGGGCTGGGGCATTTTAGATATGGAGCTATTTGGGAACTCACTCATCATCAAGTCTTTATGGCAATGTCTACATGGAAAAGGCAAATGGCAGGATATAATCAAACATAAATACCTGGGTGATGCTACAGTGGAGGAGCTGGCCATTTCGGGTTGGACAGTATGTAAGTGTAAATCAAACATCTGGAAAGGCTTTGGTAATATGTGGCCTATCATTATGGATCATTTGAAATGGGTTTTTGGGAATGGGTCTAAAATTCTTATTGGAAGCAGGATGATGATTTGGCTGGGTGATTTTCAGCCACGAATGGAGGACCTAGTAATTTTGTTAAATCGAAAGGGGTGTTTTTTCATTCACCAGATTGTCAAGGAATGGGTTGGGGAGATACCGAGATGGAAGGATAGTGTTGAGCTGGGGTTGGATTTGAATTGGGAAGGGAAATGGGTAATGTATACGAACATGCTTAAGTTTTTGGGTTTGTGCAGGTTGGCTGAGGGGGGCCGACTGTTATGGGATGGTAAGAACACAAATGGAGGTTTGAAATCAAAGGAAATTTTACTCAGCGCTGATAAAAAACAAGGTTTCTTTGGATACCGAATGTTGGTTTAAAGCTTTATGGAAATCTAGAGCTCAGATAAAAATGATGATATTCTTATGGCTTGTATGGAAGGATAGAAATTTATCCTGGAAAAATTTACAAAAACAAGGGTGGCAGGGTCCTAGTATCTGTTTGCTTTGTGGGCTTGTGAAGGAGGATAACATCCATTTGTTTTATTCCTGTCCCTATGCACTTAATACTCTAACAATTGTTTGTGAAAAGATTAAGGTCAGCACACCATATTATCAATCGACGGAGGCCTGTTTGAGGTGGTGGCTAGGAAGAGGGGAGCAAGTAAGGTCTATTCCTATTCTTTTCCACTGGCATATCTGGTGTACTCGAAATAGAATTATTTTTGAAGACACACTTTGTAATCCAAAAACCACTGCTTTTCAAATTATATGCTCATGGGAACACTTAAAGATCAATCAAAAGCATCCTTCTGATCTGTCGAAGAGTTTCTTCCCCCATGAGGTCTGTTACCCTATTAGTTTTTTTGATGGGACCTCACAACAATCTATCTGTGGTTGTGGGGCAGGGTTACTGATGTCTCCTGAGTGCCACTATAAAATTTACTAGAATGGTGGAGTTGGAACGAATATGAAGGCCGTAGTCTTGGCTCTTTGGGGGCTATTATGGTTTGCTAGCCAGCTATACATGGATAAGATTTGGATTATCGGGGATTCAAAAGTATTAATTGACCATATGAACCTGAAATTTTCTATAAATTTGGGTTCGATTACTCATTGGTTGGAGAGAATACATATTCTAAAAGGTTCCTTTTATTTTATTTATTTCCACCATGTATACAGAGAGAAGAACGCTGTAGTTGATCGACTGTCAAAGAAAGGGCTGGAGGGAAAATTTGGGGAAATGCATTATCAGCGACATATGTCGGAGGGTCATGAAGCAACTGGAACCGTGGCTGGTTATATCTCTGTTTTCTGGAAGTTATCTATAATACAATGTTCATGATAAAAATTTTGTTTCCAGTTTTGTTTTGTTGTAAGTTGTAATTTTTGATGGGACTGCTGATGCAGTCGAACATATATTTCAGATGGATAGGTTTGTGAGTGTTTCCAAGATCTCAAGACAGTGCTTGTGTGGATTGCTTTGCGAGAAACTAAGAAAGTTTTTGTAAATTGTTGAAAGTTTTTCTGGTCAGATAACATTTGTTTCTGGTACACTATATAAAACCAGAGTATTTTTCGTGTTGAAAAGAAGGTAGTGTGGTGAATGTTCCTCATAAACGACATGTGAGAAGAATACAACTTTGGCAGCTATGCTTGTAGATAAACTAGGTTTAAGGGCGATCTTTATGAGGATTGTAGTCAGAAACAGGTAGCGTCACGAGGTGACAAGAATTCATAAACGACAAGTGAGAAGAATCCAAATTTTGCAGGATAAACAAGGCTTGAGGACCATCTTTATAGGATTGTAGATTTTTTTTACACAGTTACGAGTTAATTTTTTTTTTTTTTAAACATTACAATAATAATAATATTATTAAAAATATTTTTAGAGAGATATTAGTTTATCTAGGCCAGTTGAATCTGAGATCACTGTGTTGTGAAGTAATATATAAATTATGAAATTCAAAATTTAAATCTCCGTAATAAAGCCAATTTTTTTTTACAAAATAACAATTATTGCATATTCTTAAAATGTAAGCTTGCAAAATCACTAAGAGATTAAAAAATATGGCAAAATCACCTTATTGTCTTCAAAGTTTTTCTCATTGATATGCTTTTTATCTTTAAATTAATATTATAGTGTTTCTCAAGCACACAGAAATTGCACACATTGCTCTTGCTAGTTTTCTTCAATCCCTCTGCACTTTCACTTGCTAATCTAATTAGGGATTTTATGAATTTTTTGAAATATTTTCAAGTAATCACAAAAATTTGTACAATAAATCTAAAGGTCCCATCATGATATAGATTTAACCACTACTAACACTTCAAATTTCTCTAATATTTATGTTCTAAACTTATTCGGCTTTCGTTCCTTTACCCTTCCGCTTTTATAGCTCATAATAAAAGCATAAAACACGAATGAATACAAAAACATTATCTATGATATTCGTTCAAGTGCATGAGCATATCATTAAAGTCTGAATATGTAATCCACGTTACCTGCGTGTCACCGTCAGCCACCGTATGGGATAAACCAAACAACTGTCCAGTGCCCCTCCAGTAAACCTAAAACCAGCAGACATGTTTCCATTCGCCAGCACACACAAGAAAATTCGCCATCTATCCGTGGAGCAGCCTATGAATTACGGGGAAACTCGTCCGGGTGTGCATTTCCTTTTTCAGTGCAACAGTAATTTACTTTAATAATTAAAGTTCGAAAATTATTAATCCACGTTGCCTTCCGTGTCACCTTCAGGCTTCAACCCATCGGATGCCATAAACCATTTTCCTTTCCGGTAAAGCCAAAACCAGCAAACATGTTTCCATTCGCCGCACATAGAGGAAAAGGGGGACATCTATCTGTGAAACCGCCTATAAATTACGGGGGAAACTCGTCAGTCTCCATCAATTCGAGAAGCTTGGAATGTACTAACAGCGTTTCAGTAGCAATATAGCAGGAATTTGCGAGGGTTGTGAGTGAGGATATTAAATATTCATTCATTTCTGTTTTGAATACGGGAAAAAATGTCAGTTGTGGCACTAATTTGGTGTGAAGAAATGCAGAAGCTGCGTGACCGCACCTCACAAAAGGAGCAGAGGCAGGGAGTTTCGAGTACTGAGGAACCGGCGGCGTTAATGGGAGGAATGCAAAATAATAGTAACAAGAATTTTGTTGCTGCGAAATTCGAAAAATGGTTGTCTCTAACTGTTTCGTCGCCCTCTTCTTTGGCCATCTATAACATGATGGAGTGCTTCTGCCCCTGATCCATTTATTCCATTCATTACACAGCTCTTTGTCATGTATTTAAATGATTTCAGTGTTGATGGCTGTAGGAAGTACATATATGTTTATATGTTAATGGGATGGGAGAGCAATGTGATGTTTGTAAATGGGATGGGAGAGCGATGCGATATTTGTATTTAATATCATGATTTTGTAATATTGTTTCAACGAAATTTTATTTTGTATAAAGTAAATTTTATGATGCAGAACCTTTTGTTGGTGTGCATGCATTTAGACTCGCTGTTTTAGTTAACTAAGTGCTTGCATGTGATTTGCACTTGTTTAATTAAGTTAACTCACTGCTTGCATCTAATGCATGTGCACATTAACATAACATAAAACATACTTAGTTTCAGTTAGCTTTAACTATTCATAGTTATTGCATGTACAACTAAGTTTAACTTAGTTGCTTTTATGTATTTTTTCCAAAACTAATATTGAAGAATCAATTTCATTCTTTTCTCTATTCTTGCTCGCTCCTTCCTTCTCTTGCAAGTTTGTTCATTGTTTTGCAAATCTAGATCTTTGTATCTCAAAATCTTACATGGTATCAGAGCGCAGGGATTTGTAATCAGTGCACAAGCAATTTTTATTTGCGGGTTCAAAAGATTAAAGCAACAACAAAGAATGGAGTCTAAATAGGAGTTTCCACAATCAACAATTCTTACTCCATATAATTACTTCGAATGGAAGCCAAAGATTTTACTTCATCTCAGAAGTAGAGGTTTATTTCGAATAACCATGGAAACAGAAGTTGAACCAACATCAGCAATGGAGAAAACAAGATATTTCAATCGCACAGACGAGGCCTTCGACATCCCATGTTTAACTATCTCTCGAGAATTGCTATTTCATGTTGAATCATGTTCAACTCCAAATGAAGTATGGAAAAATTTGGAAGGATTGTTTGGAAAACAGGATGAAATGCAAGGTCACATTCTCGAAAAAGAGGTAAACTCATTAGCTCCGAGAAATTTTGAGAACATTCAAGATTTTTTCACAAGGTATAAAGCTTTGTTGCTTCAGCTAAAAGGATGCAGAATTAACAAATCCAAGCAAGAAAATCATTTGATTATTTCCATTTTATCAAAACTTGGTCCAGAGTATGCAGTATTCGTCTCTACATTCCACACAGTAAGATCTGCAACCGGTGTAGCTTGGAAGATGCCCTCACTGGATTCTTTTATTCAGTCTTTGATGCATGAGAAAAATAAGCTCATCAAAATGGTCACACTTAAAAATTCCAAAGCGCATGCACTTACTGTGCATGCAAAAGGAAAGGAAAATTCCAAAGACCATCAGAAAGGAAAAGCGAAGAAGGATCCTGATCCAAGAAAGGGAGGAAATCCCAAACCCCCTGATGGATCATCCAGATCAAAGGAAATGAAAGGAACGAAAGGGCAATCAACATGCAATTATTGCCACCGTGGTTTTCACCCTGAATCTGCATGCATGAAGAAGACTATAGATCTTATGGCGCATACACTCCAGCGACACAATCTTGGAGACCACATTCCTGAGAATGCCAAGAAGAAGTCTGGAGAAAAAGCACCAGATCCAAGAGGTAATGGGCATGCTTTAATTACTCTTCATTCTACACAGCAAGAATGGATCATCGATTCAGGAGCTTCACATCATATGGCTTCTTCAAAGGAAACATTTTCTTCTCTACATGCATACTCAGGACCTCCTATTCTCATGGGGGATAATTCTGCAGTTGCAGCAACTGGAAAAGCAAGAGTGCAATTGGAAGATAGAAGTTTTGAGAATGTCTTGCATATTCCAAAGCTTTCTATGAATCTTCTCTCAGTGTATTAGACGACACACACAGGCAGCGGAAGGAAAGTGGAATTTACTCCGGATTCCGTGAGCATTTATGACATGCAAACCAACTTGAAAATTGCATCTGGAAAGGTAAATGATCAATCTCGTCTGTATAAATTTTCTGATTTTGTTCCTTAATCAGATTCCATTTTGCTATTTACGCATGCAAATGAAGAAAGTAGGATTTGGCATGAGAAATTTGGGCACTTGAATTTCAGATATATGCAACAACTTAGCAAGCAAGGGATGGTCAAAGGATTTCCGACCATTGAATTTTCAAATGGTGTTTGTAATGGATGTGCTCTTGGAAAGCATCCACAAGACAAATTCGAGAAGGGGCATGCATGCAGAGCCTCTTCACCTTTGGAATTTGTACACAGTGATCTCATGGTCCATTTCGAGTGTTTTCAATGAACAAAGCAATATATGTGTTGTCATTTATAGATGATTACACGAGATTCACTTGGGTTTACTTCTTGAAACTCAAGTCTAAAGTTTTGCAACATCTAAAGATTTTCAAAGTGCATGTGGAAAATCAGTCTGGAAAATGCATCAAGATACTCCGCACAGATAATGGGACAAAATATGTCAACAAAGATATCAAGAATCTTTGTAATGAAGCAGGCATACAGTTCCTTACACTCCACAGCGAAATGGCGTGGCTGAAAGGAAAAATCGATCTTTGAAAGAGATGGCTAATTGCATGTTGCATGCAAGATCTCTTCCGTTGAAATTGTGGGCTGAAGCTATCAATTATGCCTCATACATGCAGAACAGATCTCCTCATAAATCTGTCACTGGAAAAACACCTTTTGAGGCTTGGACTGGCATGCAACCTGAAGTCAGTCATTTTTGCATTTTTGGATCTCGTGCATGGGCCCGCATTCCTACAGAGAAGAGAAAGGCTTTGGAGCCTCAAAGTAAAGCATGCATGTTTGTTGGATATTCTGATGAAGTCAAAGGGTACCAATTGCTTGATATCCACACTCAAGTGCTCTTTATTGAAAGGAGTGTAAAGTTTGACGAAGATATTTTTCATGCACCAGCGGATGAACTTGTTACCAAGTTTCCATCACCACTCATTGATGAGTATGCATATGAAAATTCAGATCAGAATTCTGATGAAGATGAGTCTTTTCCTGTGACGCCTGTTGGACAACCAGTTGTTGAACATCGAGATCATCCTTCCGTATGTAGTTCGGAAGATTCTTGACCACCTTCAACACAAAAATGGCGTAGCATGAGTGATATACTTGATGATCCTGCCTCTATCCCTCTATTTGAGGAAGATCCGCAAGCACTCTTAACTATGGAGCCATCCATGCCCATGCATGCTTATATGATGCATGGATTTGATCCACAAACTTGTGCAGAAGCAAGTGGGCATCCTGAATGGGAAGCCGCAATGGATGAGGAATATAATTCTCTCATTGAGAACCGGACTTGGGATTTGGTTCCGCTACCTTCCAATCACAAACTTGTGAGGTGCAAGTGGGTTTACCAGACCAAGAAAGCATCAAATGGCCAAGTTAGTCGATATAAGATACAATTGGTAGCAAAAGTTTTTCAGCAAGTACATGGTGTTGACTATGATGAGACTTTTACTCCAGTGGCCAAAATGGATTCCATTCGGCTAACTCTCTCCATTGCAGCAGCAAGAGGATGGGAAGTGCATCATATGAATGTGAAGAATGTCTTTCTTCATGGTGATCTCGAGGAGGAAATCTACATGGATCGGCCACTGGGATACATGCACAATTCATCTCTAGTATGCAAACTAAAGAAGTTTCTCTATGGCCTCAAGCAGACACCTAGGGCATGGAATGCAAAGATGGATTCTTATTTTTTATCTCAAAATTTTGTACGTTGCAAATCTGATTCCAATGTTTATTTTTTGAAGAAAAATGACTCCTTGTTGATCATAGTACTCTACGTAGATGATCTTTTGATAACAGGTAGTTCAGCTTCTGTCATTACTAAGATTAAAACTGCATTGCATAAGCGGTTTTCTATGATAGACATGGGCTTGCTCTATTTCTTCCTTGGACTAGAGATCAATCAAAGTGATTCTGGGATTACCATTTCTCAACCAAAGTATGCTAGAGATCTTTTGGCACGATTTCACATGAGTGACTACAAGCCAACAACCACACGTTTCTTATTAGGGATAAAGCTTGAGAATGGCAAAGACACACTATTGGTTGATTGCACATTATACCGTCAACTTGTGGGAAGTATTCTTTATCTCACTCACTCCCGTCCTGATCTCTCCTATGCCGTAGGAGCAATTTCCATATACATGCAGGAGCCACATGAGTTACACTAAAACGCTGCAAAGCGCATCCTTTGATATGTCCAGGGGACAATCACCTATGGGATTCATTATGTAGCCAATTGTTCTTTGAATCTCATTGGGTTCATAGATTCAGACTGGGCTGGCGACACCATTGATCACAAGTCCACCTCCGGTTATGTACTTAGTTTGGGATCCGGCCCAATTTGTTGGTCAAGCAAGAAACAAGCTGCCATTGCCTTATCATCAGCAAAGGCCGAGTATAGAGGAGCAGTCGATGCCACTATTCAGGCAATTTGGCTACAACATTTCCTATATGAGCTTGGGATCAGTGTCCATCGTCCAACTGTCATCTGGTGCGATAATCAAAGTACACTAAAGTTTTGCAGAAATTCAGTGCAGCGACAACGGACCAAACACATCGAGATCCACATGCACTTCATTAAATAAACCGTTCATGATGGGATCATTGATGTTCAGTACTGTCCTAGTTCCGAGCAGACTGCTAATATCTTCACCAAGACTTTCACTGAGCAGAAGTTTCGATTCCTGCGAGATCGTCTCGGGGTGAAGGACACGACTGCCTAACAGTTGTCTTTTCTCTACTTTTGCATTATATTTTGAGGGGGGGTTTTCTTCCCACTGGGTTTTCCCTCTTTCCTCTTTTTTATGCATTGTATATGGGTACCTAAAATGGTCGTATTGCTGAGACTCATTCATTTTTCATCACACTCACTTAAATTATGCTTAAGAGGGGGTGTTGGTGTACATGCACTTAGACTAGCTGTGTTGGTGCACATACCTCTAGATTAACTTTAGTTAACTTACTATTTGCATGTGATGTGCACTCACTTAAGTAAGTTAACTTACTGCGTGCATGTGGTGCATGTGCACATTAACATAACATAAAACACACTTAGCTTTAGTTAGCTTTAACTATCCATAGTTATTGCATGTACAACTAAGCTTAACTTAGTTGCTTTTATGTATTTATTCCAAAACTAATATTGAAGAATCAATTTCATTCTTTTCTCTATTCTTGCTCACTCATGCCTTCTCTTGCAAGTTTGTTCATTGTTTTGCAAATCTAGATCTTTGTATCTCAAAATCTTACACCTTGAAATGTGATTTAACAATGGAAGTATGACAGACTTAATTTGATTCTGGTTTCTACGAGGACAAACTTTCCTTTTTCTTTTCATGTAAACTGGTTTCTCATTGTCTACAAAATCGTGGAAAGAGAGGAATCTGTAAAATGGGCTATTTGTTTTTCGAAGGCGAGCATTTCACTTTCTGGCTCGATATCAATTGAGGAATAAGGTCCGGAGGCACTATTGCCCGAGGAATGAAGTAAATTAATGATCCTAGTTTCTTCGTGTTCAAATAAATAGGGAATTGGAATGCAATTTTCAAGATCACTTAATATATCCATAGCCATAATTTTAGTGTATTATGATAAATAAGGTTATTGGATCTTGTTTTGGAAGTTGCTACATTTGTTCTCGCTCCAACTAATAAAGAACTCATTTCTTCATAATGGGCCTAGCGATATGGACAATTTTGCCACTTAATAAAGGGAATGCACATATTTTTTTGACAAGAAATGTGTTCAGTTCGACGCTTCCGAAAAAAACAAATTCCAGAAATACATTCAAGAAAGAGATCTATTCGACACTACTGTCAAAACCTTGTCAAATTCTAGTTACAAAATATCGATGACAACTGATTTTTCATACAATAATGAGGGTGAAGAGTATTTAACAAAACCCCAGAGGCCTGTAAACACAGACTTCATTTGATTGAACAACTTCATCCTTCGTTTCTCGGTCAAGGAGAGGAAAAGCAATCCATCAATTGGTCGGCTCCTTGAGACGCAACGGATAGGAATCTCTCTACATTTCTGCGGCGGCATTCTATCTTACGTTTCTGCCGGATGCGTATGAGGGGAGAGGCCGTATCCAGGGGCTCCTTCAGAAACAGGCGCTCGCTCACCTCCATCGTTCCACTATCATATTCCTCCTATTTTCCACCTTTTTTTTTCTTTTCGATGTTTTAAGCTTCGCTAGCAAAGGACTAAACTCAGCAGGAGTTGCCGAATTATTATGTTGCTACTTCAAAGCCTTAACGCAATTCACACTTTCGAGAGTGCGCGATTCGATCCCCGTACCTCCCCCTTGCAGTTAATTGTGCTTAAAGAATAGAGTTAGTGATAAGGGCGCATCAAATCACGATTGCGTGGCACCATTGCAAAACAGGTTGCTGTCCATTCTGGCATATGGTTTTGCATTGGTGTCGTTTTCAGACTCCATAAATTCAAATTCGTCACATATTTATTTTTTGGGAATCCCGTTTAAAAAAATTCCAAAAGCGAGAGGCGGGAGTGTTTGAATATTTCTATGACGTAGGATTGGATTCAGCTTATAATTTTGAAATTCTATAGGTGTAACTCACATTTTCAAAAAATTCTAATCAGATTTTATCATAATTTTGTCAGAATATTCATTCCATTATTTTCAAAGTTATTTTGTGAATTTTTAAAACTACCTTTTACATTTCTATATTTCATAGTCAAAACCATCCTTATTTAATAAGTTTACTTTGCCAAATCCATTTTTATTTAATAAGTTTATTTTATTATACATGCCCATGTTATATTGTAATCATTTTATAGTAAAAAATGTTTGATCTAGTTGAACATTTTACATAGATTTTATCAAATTTATTAAAGTTTCGAAAAACATAAATATTAAAAACATTTTTGATAGATCTTATTAAAGTTGTTAAAGTTTTGAAAAACATAAATATTAAAAGAAAATTAAAAATAATTTTTGAAATTTGAATTTCTATTTCTTTTTTTGTGTGGATTTTTCACGTAAAAAACCAATTTAAACAATACAAATCAAGATTTCACCTCAAATTTTTTAGCCTTTCTGAAACTCCAAGAAGTCCCACTAAAGACAACTGCTTTTATTATTAGATAAAATGACTAATTTTATAGAATTATAAATAAAAATTATGAGAAATAACATTTATTTTAAAAATAAAAGAACAAAAACATTCATAAAGCTCAATATTTATGAAAATTTCATTTCTATATAGTTATATTTTAAGAGTACACTATTACACTAGGGGTATTTTAAGACAAAATAAATCTTTTGTAATATCCCTTTTCAGGGATATCTCTAAAACACAAGCAAACTCCAACCAGAGATGGACTGGGAGGGCATTTACTAGATATTTCACCTCTGAAAAGAGGGTGAGATCTGGAGGCTATCTGGCCCTTTTCAGACTCTATCTAAGAGTATGAGGAAAACACACCAAATGGTATAGTAACTGGAATGCTCGAGGATAAAAATAACAGTAGTGCAAGCATATAATAGCATGTATATAGAACATGTAACATGTACTCAAGAAATGCAGAGAGAATGCTAAGTCATTTTATTATGCTGAAAAATATAAGTGAGTACAATAGGTGATCAGAGTGATGGCACCTAGACTTGAACAAGGCAAGTGAAGAAATACTCTCAGAATACTGACGGAATGGCTGCTCTCTGATCTACGTCCAAGCTGCTGGAAAACTACCGTGTAGCTGCTACTGCTGGAACAAGATGAGTATTTGGGGTTGCTCCCCTACTCGGAATAAGTTAAAACTCTGGAATCAGCCTCTACTCACCAAAACCAGAAAAGCCCAGAGAGCGTTTCTGGAATGGATAACCTCTGAAAATCACCCCCTTGAGGATCTACGCTATCCTCCAAGGCTCTGCGCTGACACTGAAGAGAATCCACCAAAATACTGCCTCAAACTCTACCAAAATCCTCCAATAGGTAAGGGTTGGCCCCTTGCTCAATATAAAAGCCCGAAACCTCCAAAAGAAACCCAATATGGAGCTCCCACGAAATGGACTGTGTCCTCCCTCTCAAGACTATGCAGTCTATGAATGCACTGCTCCTCCACAAAAGCCAAACACCAATCCTCCTGCAAAAATAATGATGGGGCTACCTCACTCGAGCAGGCACTCGAAGTCCCCCGGCGCTGAGGGTGAGATCTCTGAACGGAGACACTCGGTGCACTAAACAGTGTTGCAGACTAGCTAAACAACCAGCGTGTTCAAGAAGTCGAAATGACCAGCTCAGTATCATAAGCATTGAATGACCAAAATGAGGAGGCTCTCCTCTCTTTATACCATTGGCCTCTCTCAAACCCTAAGGCCCACCTCCTTCAACGTAGCCTCCCTTTTCCACATGCTCAACTCAACCTGCGAAGTCCCTCCATGTGGTCTACGTGGGTCCCCTCTCTACGTGGTCTCTTGGCCCCCTTGGCTCACTTAAGTTACAAAGTTGTGTCTACTAGGGAGTGCACTTTATTTTTAAAGTGAGTTATGTCCCCCTCTACTCACTTTTATTTATAATTTCGCTACATAAGGAAAAATTGACCAAAATCGATATTTCCAATTAGCCATTGCTAATTGGGAATATTACAGTCTCCCCCGGCAAAATGTTGCTTGACCCAAAGAAACTGTAGTGATGGATGCTGCAAAATCTTCTCACTCTCCCAAGTGGCATCCTCATCTGGAAAATTCTTCCACCTCACCAAGAACTCCCGGATTGTCCTGTTCCTCAACTGCCTCTCTCTGGTATCAATAATGGCCTTGGGCTGTAACACCAAATGCCCCTCATCATCTGTAGGCGGTAGCTCCTTTGTTACTGTCACCTGCTGCCCCAATGCCTTCTTCAGGCATGATACATGGAAAATGTTATGAATCTTGCTGCCTTGGGGCAGCTCCAACTCATAAGCAACCTGTCCAACCTTGCGTATCACCTTGTATGGCCCATAAAAATGAGGCTTGAGCTTCTCAGCTCTCTTCTGCTTCAGTGATGACTGTCGGTATGGCTACAAACGTAGGTAGACCAAGTTCCCTACCTCAAACTATCTCTCCACCCGACCCTTGTCGGCATACAACTTCTGCTAGTTCTGTGTTGTAGCCATGTTATCCTTGAGAGCTCAGAGAATGTTCTGACTCTCTTGGATCCAATCTTTGGCTCTCAGAGCCTTGCTAGCACCAAACATCACATCAGCAAAAGATAAAGAATGATATCCGTACAAAGCATAGAACGGAGACATACCGATGGACATGTGATGTGTGTTGTTGTAGCAGTACTCCCCTAGATGCAGCCACTTCATCCATGCTCTCTGCTGCCCACTAACATAGTTATACAAGTAGCCCTCCAACCACTTGTTAACTATCTCTGTCTGCCCGTCTATCTATGGGTGGTAGCTGGTACTCGGTGTCAACTCTGTCCCCACCAGTCGGAAAAGCTCCTGCCAAAATCCGCCCATGAAGCAGCTATCCCTGTCACTGATAATGGTCTTGGGAAGACCATGTAACCTGAAAATCTCTATGAAGAACATCTCTACCACCTGTGCTGTTGTATAGTGTGCGGATATGGCGAAAAAGTGTGCATACTTCATCAGTCGATCAATGACGATGAATATACAGTCCTTGCCCTGCACCATGGGCAACCCTGTGATGAGGTCCATCGAAATTCTCTCGCATTTCCCCTCCGGAATGGGAAGAGGCTGCAACAAACCTGTTGGATGGCTCATCTCTCCCTTGTTTCGCTGGCAAACCTCGCACTCCCTGATGTGCTGGAGCACGTCCTCCTTGAGGCCCTTCCATGAGAACCTCTCTCTGATGGCCCTGTAGGTTTTGGTAAACCCCTGATGGCCGGAAAATGGTGAATCATGTGATGCTTGAAGTATCTTCTTCTTGAGTTGGGAGCCCTCAGTCAAGAAGATCCTATCTCTGTAGTAGATGATCTCATCTATCACCTTGTATCTATCATCTGTCACCTGACCATCCAGAACCTCACAAGCAAACCTCTCCTTAGAGTACTCTACCAAAAGTCGAGCCCTCCAATCTGTATCCAAACTCATCAGAGACAATGTGGCTGGTCTACGTGAAAGTGCATCGGCTACCACGTTGTTCTTCCCCTTGACATACTCAATGTCAAAGTCATAAGTCTGGATCTTGCTAATCCACTTCTGCTGCCTCTCCTGTAGATGCTTCTGCTCCACAAAGAACCTGAGGCTGCTGTTTGGTCAATTTAGTGTGTCCTAAATTGCTGCATTTAATTTTCAATCCGGGAATCGTAAGCTGATGAAGTGCGGCGCACTATATGTGCAAGATAACCTCTTTCTTAACTTTTTGTCGTTTGTGGTCTTTCTAAGGTAAAATGGAAATTCTAAAGTGAAAAGCAAGCTTGGTTATACCTGTTACCCACTAAGTACTACTGGAATTTGGCCAATGCATGCATAATGGCCAACATCTCCTTGTCGTATATAGGATACAACCACTCATGAGGAAGGAGCTTCTTTCTCTCAAAGGCTGTAGGGTGGCCTCCCTACATCAAGACTGCACCGATCCCTTCTCCCGACGCATCACACTCCAAAACAAAAGGCTGCATAAAATCTGGCAACGCAAGCACTGGACAGCTGCTCATAACCTCCTTGAGCCTGTCAAAATCCCGCTGCGCTGTATCCGACCAACTGAATGCCCCCTTCTTCGTCAAATCTGTAAGGGGTACCGCAAGCTGAGAGAAACTCTTGATGAACTTCCTGTAATATGTGCAGATGCCAACAAATCCTCGAAGTTCCGCACATTTCTCGGTTCTGGACAGTCTCTGATGGCCCTGATCTTCTCCTCGTGGACCCTCACTCCATCCACTCCTATGATGTGTCCCAAATACAACATCTCCGTCATCCCAAACTCACACTTGGAGAGCTTAGCATAGAACTGTTGCTTCTCCAAGATGTGCAGTACTGCCTCTATGTGCTGGAGATGCTCCTCCCAAGTCCTACTATATATCAATATATCATCGAAAAAGACCAACACAAACTTCCTCAGATGACTGCGGAAGATATGGTTCATGCATGACTAGAAAGTAGCTAGGGCATTGGTTAGCCCGAAAGGCATAACCAAAAACTCAAAGTGGTCATAATGGCGCCTAAAAGTGGTCTTGGGAATGTCATGTTCCCTCACGTGAATCTGGTGGTACCCAGATCTCAAATCGATCTTTGAGAGGAACTGGGCTCTGTTAGGGTCCCGTGATTTGGCCGATTGGCTAGCCAAATGACGATGTAACATCAAACCAAGCTTTGGAGCCCAAGGACCTAGCCTTCCTGGACTCAGAGAGGGCTCTCTCTAAATGTGTAAAAGATGTCGGTGTGTTTACTTGCGGTGTTCTGATATTAGGCTAGTTATGAAGTGTGTTTTTGGTTTTTTAGTTTTTAAGTTGGTGAGGGATAAAACTGATCAAATACATAAACCGGATAACAAGATGTAGATAAATTGGGCTATGGGGTCAAACAGGTCAAGGAAGCTATGAGGTGATGATGTAAAGCTGCTGTAGGGCCGATTTGATTCACGATAGAAGGGATCTCTGGGAAAAATGGATTAAATGGACAATAAGTTGGTGAAAGACAAGGGATTTCAAGTGTAACTAGTTAATAGCAGACATGAACATGTAATAGCAAGCCATTAATCATGCTAAGTATAACTATAAGCTAATTAATACATAGAAATCAAACATTCCAACCATACATAGAGGTATAAGACCCTCTAACTTCGGGAAATAGCTATCAGACTTTGGGGAAAACACATGAGACAAACTAACAACTCATAAACTATGCCGGAACGCCTAAACATAGTCTCTAAGTCATTGGGCACTTGGACAAATAAGTTTTCATAGTTTTAGGCAAAGGGCTAGATCGGGACTAGGCCTCCCTGGTTCAACAAAATGATCAACAAATCAGTCAAAGAGAAAGTTTTATGGACAGAACTATGGGCAGCTGATAGGTAGGTAGGGAAAACCATACATCCTACTCAACATACATGGAACTGATGAATAAAACTTAGCAACAATACCCTAGGTTACTAAAGAGCAGCTAAGAATTATTTAGCATAACTAAGGGAGAAGAAAACATCAAGCTATGAAGATTCAGGGATTTTGAGGTGCCTCCATGGGCATATCTCAAAATCAATCTTTACTGATCTATAGCAGCAAGAAATATGTAGTGTGAATGAAAACTAGAAGACAAAACACATTAAGAAGCACTATACCATTCTACCATGTCAAGGAATCCATCAACAATCCTTCATCATTCCTCAAAAGCATCCAAGAGACAGTCCAAAAATCATAACTCAAGTGTATTCTTCAAAGCTCAT
This sequence comes from Pinus albicaulis, assembly GCA_034641835.2. Taxonomy (NCBI): domain Eukaryota; kingdom Viridiplantae; phylum Streptophyta; class Pinopsida; order Pinales; family Pinaceae; genus Pinus; species Pinus albicaulis. The sequence goes on along the minus strand of CM076575.1, from coordinate 955,346,854 downwards.
ATGACCAATGTATTAATTATTCTCTTCAAGTTCAGCCTCCGATTTACAATGAGAACCATGGAATAAATAGGCTTGAGGGAGGAAAACCTCATGGAGCAACTAGCTATCCCATTGGCCAAGTCAAAATATCTAAACTTGTCCTTGAGGCTTTGCAAAGCCCAAGGCACAAAATATCCTATAAAATATCTAAAAAACTGCTAAAAATGGAAATTATATTGACTTTACATGATTTTCCCATGATAAAAATAGCTTAACGCACATTTGGGAAAAGCAGATTTTTGGAGTTCAAAAATTACAAAAATACTTCATATTTATGCCTGAAAAAGGTCCCCTGACTTGCTGAAGGAAAATGGCAGCCTTCCCGGTGTCGAAATGAGGCTCATGATGGCTCGTTGGAAAGCTCTCTGTGTCTGCTTTCCGACGCAAGTGAAATCACCTCAATCTGATCTCTGAAAGTCCCTCAAAACTATACCTGTGTGCAAAAACCCAGAAAATAGCAGACTGCTGATATGGCGGGCAGAATGTGCAAAATGAGGGTGTTTTTCGCCAATTTGAGGGGGCGAATGATCTTCAAATGCCCTGAAAATCGCTGGAGACCTGCTCATGGAATTATGGCATCCATCAGTATCACTCTCTTCCCTTGACGACTCATCAAACTGAAATGGCGAATTTATGAGTTTTTTGGCCAAAAACCCAAAAATGCCAAAAAACAAAAAGTTGCCGAAACAGGCCCAAAATTGGCATGCATGACCCTCAAGGGTCCATAGAAACATGCTCCGAAGCTGAAGCCAAAATATCAAGGGTGGATATGCTTTTCCCTTCCTTCCGTGCTAGGCGCCTCTCCTTCAACTTCTTCAATTTCTCTTGTACTACCTTTAATTTTCGCCTGGCAAACTGATTTAGCTTCTGAAAGTGAAGAGTCCTCTTTCTCTGTAGCTCAATATCCCTATTCGCCCTCTCAAGCTTTGTCTCCAAATGCTGGTTAGCTCTCTCAAGCCATGCTTCTTTGTTTTCCTCAATTTCCTGCTCAAGGAGGGCAGTGAGAGGAAAGGCTTCGAAATGAGCTTGTTCTTCTGCTCTCTGTTTCTCCAAGGCTCTTCTAAGCCCGATGGTCCTAGGCCTCTTCCGCCTAGGCTGGTCTTCCTCCTCTTCATCATCAAACTCGCCAATGAGCTCTTCAATTCTTACTTGCGCCCTTTCTGCCTCTTTTTTATACTTGATTGCCCTTGCCTCATGAATGGCTGCATGATACTTCATTTGTTTGTTTTCAACCTCCAAGAAGTGGTTGAAATTCCTCGCCCTTTGAAGGTCTTCTTGTAACACCTCAATTTGCCCTTCTTTGTGAATGAGGAGGTTTTCAAGGATGCGGGCCTCGTTATCACTGTCATCGCTTGGGACAGGGATGACAGCTGATTTACCTCCATGCTTGGCACTTTCTCCAACGATGCTTTTGCCTTTGAATGCCAATCTAGCGCTTTTTCTCCTTGGCAAGCTAGAAGTTGTCTTTTTGGGCAATTTCCTCTTTCTAGGAACAGTTTTGGTCACTGTCAAGGAAGCAGCTTCAGCTTGCTGTCCTTCCTCAACATCCTGTCCAGTTTGTGGCTCAAAAGGCGCTTCAATTGTTTGCCCAACTTGCTGCTCCTCAACTACTGTCTGCTGCTGTTCCTCTTCCTGTACCTGCTGCTGTTCTTCAATCTCCAACTGTTGCTGATCTTCGATCTCCAACTGTTGTTGTCCCTCAATATCTAGCTGCTGCTGTTCACTGCCTTCTTTTTCTCCCTATGGTTCACTGCCCTCTCCTTCTCCCTGTTGACTAGGCTGCCTAGTGGTCATCTTGAGTTTTTTAGGGGTAGGCCTACTAGACAAAGGCACTGGGCGATGGACAGGCTGAGTAGGAGACACATGAACAGGAGGGACAGTGGCGAAATCTGCATGGCTAATGAATGAATCCCATGAAACCCCTTTTTTCTCCAGCTGGTGTAAGAAGATAATTTTGATCAAGGAATGATGAAAGAGAGAAGGGATTTGCTGAGGTGGAGCTTTCTTTTGGACAGTAGAAGCCATTTTCTCTATGCTTTTGGACAAAAAGTATGGAAGGTTTAATTGCTTGCTTCTGGTAAAATGCATCAACAAGCGGACATGATAGGCATAAATTTGGTTAAACCTCCCTTCACAAGTGAAATATCTCATTATGGCTTTCATCAGCGGAGCATAACTGTCAAGAAGATAGGAAAAAGGGAAAATAGCAGTGATGGTTTCCCTATGTTCAGGCCTGATGAAAGGTTTATAATCCTCTAGATCAAGATGCGCTTGTTTAAACCACTTTTCACCATGATACGGGATCTTGGTAGCCTTGGATACATACCTTGGGGAGATTTTGAAATCAAGACCCGCTAACTGGAAGTGTTTGTTCTTGAATCTCAAAGCGCACAAATGTGTAAGTGGCGAAAAACTCTTGACTTCTTCTATCCTCTGGCAGAAATCAAGACAGCCTACTTCATGGAAATTGAAAAGCACTGATGTGTGAGCATTGATTTCTTCTATGGAGATAGGCTCATATCTCTTATGTGGACCGCTCCTGTGATCTCGCTTTGGAGGCATTCTGACTTTGACCAAACTTTGGAAGAGGCAAACTGCCTTTACTGTATGAACAATGCTCTGCTGGATTGAAACTAGCCACTAGACTGTTTGGACAGATATGGACACTGTGGTTTGGATAAAATGCAACAATGTTTCTTTGAATAAACCACCTCTGCACTTCTTAAAAACAGTCCTTCAACTCTGGATGCACTTCAGCCATGTAAAATCTTCAATAGGAAACCATCAATAAAGATGAGACAATATGCTGTATAAATTTCCTGTATGTAGTGTTAAGCAATCATTCCTCCTGGTGAGTTTGTTAGAGATCAAACAACCCTTGCATTTTGCATCTATAAGACCAATCTTCAATATTAAAACCCTGCTCTTTAGAAATGGTCTTCCTCTTGAAAAATATCAAAATCAACAGCTCTTCAAAATGATATAATGTAGTGAAAAGAAAAAACAGACCTAGGTTGGTTGTAAAATTAGTGCACAGTGGTTTAGGAAACACACTCTTTGCTTGTGAGTTTAAGAGATCCACCAACACATCTATACCTCTCCCTCCAATGTTTAACTTCTCATCAACAAACTCTGCCCTTTAATGTGTTGTCACCTTTGGAAAATCTTTGTCAACAAATCTTCAGAATGATACAATATAGTGCAAGGAAAAGGCAGACCTAGGTTAGGTGTAAAATCAATGCATAGTGCTTTAGGAAAAACACCTCTTTACTTGTGAATTTCAAAGGTCAACACTACACCTGTACCTCTGTCTCAATGTTAAATGCAATCACCAACAACTCTGCCCTTTATCAAGAGGCCCTTTTTATTTGTGAAGTTTTAAGAAATCACACACTACTTTTGTACCTCTGCCTCCAAAGTTAGAATCCCATCAACGAACTCTGCTTCTCAGTGTACTGTTCATCCTTAGAGTCTCTGTCAACAACTCTTCACAGTAGTGACAAAATACAGTGAAAAAGGGGGGGCAGTTTGCTAAAAAGGTGTGCTTGTGAGAAAATGCCAACAATCACTCTGTTCTTGAAATCTTTGATGTCAACCAACACACCAAAACTCCTTGCTCAAGGAGGCTTTCAACCATTAAAATCTTACCCTGTATAAGTGTGCCACCCTTCAACAATTTGTATCTCTAGCAAACCATCCTACATATGTCTAGACAGTAAAAACACAGGGCTGGGGCAAAAACTGACAGAGTTTTAGAAAACTGTAGAGCTTTTAGATAGGGGTTATATGAGTTTTCTCTTTTTAAAACAATAAATGGTCAACACTTGCCAAATAGGTTTTGAACAACATAAAACAGTCAAATAACAGTTTTCCCTTGTAGCTTCGACGTGGATTTGAATAGCACGGAAAAATGTATGAGAAATACTTCTTAAGATTCATGAAAAACCCTTGTGCAGGGCTGGAGTAGCATTACAAACCTTTAAAACCTGCGCGGCACTCCTTTGACCCAGCACGTCGCTCATACAATGCTTGTCGGGTCGGCCTGTCGAGTGGTTGGGCGGCCTTGTACAGGCGCGTCGCGCCAACGTACAGGCACGTCGCGCCGACAAAGGTGGCCTTTGTAAATTTCTGCCCAGGCACGTCGCGCAGAAACCCAGGCACATCGCTCGGTGCAAGAACGAGCAGCTGTGCTATTTTGACCAGGTTTGCCTTGTCTCGGTGCTAGGGAGGCACGGGGGGTGGTTTTAGTTTTGAAATTGACAATATTTCCCTCTATTTGATGTCAATTTTAAAAAAAAATTCCAACGTTCATTTACTTGGAAAAGGAACGTCGGTGTTCAACTCTGTTTTGTTTTAAAATAGTGGGTTTTGTCATTTTAAATATGTGAACCCGAACATCGACTTTGACCCCGAACTTTAAATTTTGACAAACAATTCAACCAACTCCACCACTTCTGCTACGGTGCTTTAATAACACAGGTAATTTGTCAATTTGCTCTGACAACTCTTGGTCTTCGGCAGCTTCTCCATCTTTTACCTATAGTGGGTGTTCAAATCCCTGCCTGTAGGTGTAGTATACAGTACCCTTTTTCCCTTAAATAATAAAGGTCGTGCTTCTTATTTTTAAACTATCCAACAATGATCACAGGCTGAAAGACCTTTGGAACATAGTGAACAATAACTTAAAGGGGAAATCTTCTTGGTGACAGAATTTTAAAAGCCTTGTCTGCAGGTCCTTTTTCCATGTAGTTCTGTGCTACATCTGCCCTTTGGAATGATGACAACTGTGTTTGTTATAAGACATATAAACAGTGATAATTCCTCAAAACAGAGTTCTTTTGCCTATTCATAATATTGTATACCCATTTGGCTCGTCTATCTGAAAAGATAAGCTTGTAAAATAAGAAAACATGGCTCTTTGATACACAGTCATTATTTTGCTTTGACCAGTGTGTTAACCCCTTTTTGTCAATAGAACCATTTCATAGCTGGACTATGTTCATTGTTTTCCCCTCTTGGCGATTTTTATCAAGGAAGGACCATTCATAATGTGCCAGAAACATTTGAAAGCTTTGAACACCATTTCTTGAAAAACGCTTCTTTGGACCTTTGGCATGTGATATTGTTTTGTTGCTTGACCCTTTCCCTCAAGGAAAATTGACTTCTTTTTGGTATCAATGGCATACATATATTCAATATTTTCTCTTTTCTACTGCAGGTACAGTCTGAGAGATAGCTCTTTGAAAAGGGAAATCAATACCTTGGCATCATAAACAGTAACACTTACTTGTGCAATGACTCCTATTCAGTTCTTTGGTATCCTTCCACTGCACTTTTTAGACCCATTAGTTTTCAACAACCTGCAATGGCTTTGGCCATCTGCTCATATATGGAGGAGGCTCTTCATCAGGTAAGGTATCTGAAGGTTTTTTAACAACTCTGTTTGACACAGCCTTTCTCTGAATGTGATGGTAAGTGAACCACTTGAACAACATCAATCTTGGCATCTTTACTTGCAAGCATCACTGTATTTCAGAAGAAAACCCTAGCCATAGTGACACTGTTCCTCTGCACTGTTCTAAGGGTGACTGAGATATTTATCATTTGGCTTGTTCATCTCATGATAGATTACTTGACAAATAACCTTTGTGACTATGAAGGTCAGTGCTTTTTTGGAAAACCAAGAACTTTCCTCCTGCCTGTGTAATGGCATTTTGTCAGCATTTACTCTATTTAATCTTGTGGATAAATAGGCTTCTTATGATTGGAATGTTTTACTGATGACAGGCCTTTCTAAAGTTTCAATAATTCACATGACTTGAAAGTTTTAGATGATCTCCTTCATCAGACCAGACTCCTTTCCTTTGAGCTAGCATATTTTAAGCTCCATTCCTGTTATGATCATCAGTCACATTCATAACACCTGAAGATATTGTTTCATTGTTCAGTAAAGGCAAACCTGGACTTTTGCAATCTTCTAAGTCAATACTGGCCCGCGACCTCTGCTTATGGATGAAGGAGGCGCCCTAACCCTCTGCTTGTAAATGAAGGAGGTTCTGGGCCTTGACAATTTACCAGTTTGCTGAGACAGTGGTGTCCCTTTCTTACTGTGATTTTCATGCTGGAAAGAGCTGTAAAGTCCAGATGAGTAGCTTTCTGTTTTGCAGACATATCTCAGGCTCAAGTTACATTTAGAAGCAGTTGTTCCTCTAACTGTAAACTCAAACATTTACTCCATGAGATGAAATATATTGCCTTCCTTTGTAGAACCATAGAACACTGTGAAAAACCTAATAGTCAGCTTGAGATTGGGTTTTATGCAGTGCTGAGATCTAGGGGGTGTGAGTGGCGCGACTTAGGGCTGCTTGTCAAACTAATTTGCAAAGTGGGAGGTCAGTCATGGTTGGTCTGTAGCAGATGGAGGCTTTTTTGGCTTTTTGGTGATTGCCAAGGATGAAATGTCTTAAAGCGCCACTTCCTAACATAGGGGAGACTTTTGAAACAGATGTGGATTTGCCTTTTAAAGCTGATGGGCAGATCAAGAACGCTGAAGCTAGATAGGCTAGTGACAATGAGGTTTTGATTTCGACATGGGCGAACTGAAAAGGTAGAAGGGTGAAAAAGTTTTAGGAGGGTTTTCTGGATGACATATTGACATGAGGAAATCAGTTTCTAGAAAACTCAGCTTGTAGATATAGTCATCACTAACATGTAAAAAATACTGATGGCTAACAGTGGCTCCATTTGGGGAGGGCAGCTCCTCGTCAGGAGGTGTCCAGAATTCAGATTTTTGGCTTATGAAGACCAGTGCCTTATCCATTGGCGCAAAATTTACCTTTCTCTTGATGTTATTTCTGAAAAGTGACAGCATGGTTAACATCAATGATACTTCTACCTACCCCATTATCTTTCCTAACATTTTTTCTTTTCTTTGGCGCATTTGAACTAGCAGCCTTTTGACAATGCATATTTTTTCTTTTTGCAAAATGAACCTATCTATTTCTACTCTTATATCTGCCGGGAGTTCAGATTAAGCTGATGAACTCCTTCATTTCTCTACCTAAAACTAGATCGACTGTCAAGATTAAGCAGTTTGACAGGATTTCATTCTCTAATCTACAACATGAAATTCAAAAATGATCAAATCAGGATTAGGCAGTCTGATTCGCCATGCATTTGTGGCATAAAAGACAAGCTACACACAAATGTTATTCTGCAATAAAAGGAAACTAGACAAGCGGGGCTAAGATGTACAATGTTTTTTTCATCCCTCGCTTCTCTCTTTGGTTCTGTTTTAGGCATGTGGAACCAGAATCTCTCCCTAATCTAAGCTCTGTGATAAGTCAATCTTACACAATGTTGACTATCTTGGCACTCACTAACTTATCAGCAAATAAATTTAAACATGCTCAGCTATGATTAGGCTAGATAGCTGAACAAGACATTGAAGTACTAGTAGCGGCATTGAGACTTGCTCGCTTTCTGAAAGACTATTTTTTGGAACATGGGGCCTTTGTTCTATCTTCACTTGCCCTCTTTTCTGCTTTTTACTGTTTTTGACTTTCCTATCTTTTACTGTTTTTGGCTTTTCTGTTTTTTCAATATTTCAAACAATGGTATGTACAATGAATGCAAGTGTCTCAAACTCAAAAATCTTGGAAATGGCGGAATTTCAGCATCTTATCCTCGTAAGGATCTCCTCTCACCCTTGGCCCACTTAACTCCTGAAAAGAAAAATTTGGGAAATTTTCTCTCTCTAACATAACATAGGGATTCATGCAAGAATCTCTAAACAGTCCAGTATCTTCCCTTTGTACCTCTCTGAATATCTGATTTCCACTCCTTTCTTTACTGTATGCTTTCTTCAGGTAATGTGTGTACTCTTGGTAATTCTTGAAATAGATAGTGACATCATCAAGGTATGCAAAAACACAGAAATTTAAAACTGGGAACATGGCCTTTATGAACAGATTTTTGATATTGGGTGGTTTTGCAATTTTGAACTTGAAATCAGATCTACCTCCCGCAAACCGGAAAAAATCTTTAAATTGTCTACTTTGCAAAGGAATCTTATGATTATGACGTGAAACCTGATCTTGCAAGAACACATGATTAAAAGCACTTTTAATTGGTGAATCATGATCTTGGGTAGAAAAAACATGATTTTTGTTATATGGAGATGCAGTATTATTTCTAAAATCAAAGCAGATTCTATGGCCACTAGTTTTATCCTTGATCATTTCAGTTTGTTTCAGTTTGTTGTGTTTGCATTTGTTAAAGTTGTTCTTTGAGGAAAAGGTAGTGATACAATGTTTTCCCTTGTTTTTTCTGTAGAAATTAGTATTTTGCATGAGATTCCTAATTTTAGCATTTCTAAGTTCTTCATGAAAAGACAAAATATGGGCCAATTTCAGTAGTTCAGGTATGCTTGGATTATAACTGTCCTCCTTGCTCATAAGAAGTTCATCTGGCATTTTCTCAAGATGTTGAGCTACTGAGGTTATGGTCAAAGTTTTATTTGCAGTAGGAGGGTCACATGATGGTAAATATTTGAGGTATGGTAGAAACATTAAACTCCCTTTCTCCCGGGTTCCAAATAGGTTTATGATGTGTAGGTCTTCTAAAGCTTTTACCCGGAAGAAATTTCCACAAGTTACTGCTGGTGTTTGATTAAAGCTAAAGAAATTTGTTTGATAGTACATGAGGGTTTGTGCTTCTTGCTCTAATCCTACTTTGGAGAGGGGAAACTTACTTTCCTCAAGAGACAACTGTTCATGATCATGGTAGTTTTGAGTGTCTAGTTCATCATAAGGCACCAGGGACAACTGATGTGGTGGATCTAAGTCTTTATCAGTTTCTTCTGACTCTTCCTCCATGTTTACATCAATATGCATAATGAAAGAGTTTAGGTCGGACCGCAAAGAACACATTGGAATGTTATCTGGCCTATCTTGACTGTTGATCATGTATTTCATGTGTGATTCGCGGTACAGTATTCTGGTCTGACCAAATACAGGAATGGTGGCATATGACATGTCTAGTTGGATGTTCCCTTGGAGTTTGGCTCCCCAAGATCTGGATAGGAGCATCCCGTACTTGGGAGGAATGTCTGCCACTACTACATCCATGATTAGATGTTTCGCGGGTATTTGGGCCAGACTAAAACAAAGGTCTTTGATCAAACCCAGGCATTGGACTCTGCTTGAATCAAATGAATACAAGTCTTTGTATGGTCTTGTGATTTCCAAGCCTAATCTTTCCATTACTACCTTCGGCATAAGATTATGCGAGGCGCCGAAGTCTAGCATGGCATTGTGGAGGATTTGGTCGTGGATGTTTAGGCTAATGTAAAATGGAAGAGTAACTCCCTCTTGGAATTTTCCCTCTACCTTTGGACCAAACAATACTTCAGGAATGTCATCAGTGAGATTAACAGTGTTCGCATCATTCCCTAGATTTAAGACTTTTAGTACTTGGGATTTATAAGAGTTTTGGGCAATGAGTTCAATAAGAGGCATGGTGATTTTGATCTTAGCGATTTCGCCTTCAAAGCTAAAAGGCACTTGAAGTTTAGATATGTTTGTTTCAGCTTTTTCAGCTAAGACCTTGTCTATGTTCTGAGTTTGTTGACCTTGTTTAGGGGTTTTGTTGGCCATAGTTGTTTTGGTGATCTTTGTGGAAGTATCAGGAGTATCCGAGAGAGGACTAGCTTGGGTAACTTTAGCTTGGCTTTGGTCAGTCTTCTCGACCTTGATTTTGTCATTGCCTACTGCTTTCTTGAGGATGGTATTTGGAGCTTTAGCAGTATCAGAGTTACCTTTCTTGACATTATCTTGGTTTCTTTTTCTTCTAAGGTCATATTGCCTATGGGCTTATACAATAGCATTTTGAAACTCTATGGTAGGGTCATCGGGATCTTCATAATTGGTCTCATCTTGATCAGGAGAAAAGAACACTTGTTCTTCTTCGGTGAGGTACACCTCACTCTCATTGTCAGACCCTATGAGGTTTAAATGATGTTCATCAAGAGGTTCTGAGTCCCTATCATCTTCTTCCACATATTTTTCATTGAAAGGTGGCCTGATCTGTTGGTCATTATCCCTTGGTTTGTTTTGGGGCTGCTCCCTCCTAAAGTTTTGGTTTCGGTTTTTGATTGGAGGGTTTGGTTGGTTGTCCCTAACAAGAGCTTTTTCATTGATCTTTTCCCACATTTTAGCCATGGATTTGACTAAGTCATCTATTCTGGGATCTAGGGAAGGTGACGAAGTGGAGACCTCATCTCTATATGTGACCTTTCTTTCTGATCTAGTTCTAGCCCTTTTTTCAGCTAAGTTGGCATATGCTTTTATAGCTATTTGTTGCATTTCCTCCAAGGTAGGGGGATCCTTATCTCTCAGATGATATGTCATGTCCGGATCAAAACCCTCGGGAAATTTTGCCAAAGCTAAACCAAGTGGAGGTTTGAAATGAGGTGGGAGGGAGTTATATACACTGTTGAACCTAGTACAGTAAGCTTGGACACTTTCCCCATTTTCCCGTTTTAGATTGTTATATTCTGACAAGATTTGAATGGGGTTTCTTCGGATTTCCCACCTATTTCTGAAAACTTGATGTAGTTCTGGGATATCATGGATACTGTTTGGAGCCAAGCTTTTGAACCATGCTTTGGGTTCACCACCAAGACTTTGGGCGAATATTCTCATTCTGACAGTCTCGTCTTGTACCTCTAGGTATTCATAAGCATCATTCATTCTACTTATATGCTGTTGAGGTGTGGTGGTGTCTTCTCCAGTAAAGTGTGGGATTTTGTCTTGATATTTGTTTGGGAGAGGAGCCAAGGGTGGTGGCAACACCAAAGGTGCGTACCAGGCTGCCATGACTGGAGCTAATGGATGATGTACAAGATGAGGATTAGTGGGCTGAAATGAAGTGGTTTGAACAGTGGTGGTTTGACCAGGTGTGGCGGATGAACTTGGACTATTTATCTGGTTTTGAGCAGATCTGGGATGATAGGAGCCAAACTGATAAAGAAGCTGGAAATCAGGAGGAGTGGTAGGTGAAGCTTCTCTACTAGGACTCTGTGGGGTGTCTAGGGGTTCAAGATCGTCAAAGTCTATCCTGCTATATGATTTGCTTCTGGGAAGAGTTTGTGATGACTCTAGTTCAAAAGGTGAATCTAGTAGGATAGTGCGATGTTTAGGTACAGATCTTGTTCTACGGGTGAATCTACCACAAGCTAGATGATCAGTTTCGGAAGCTTGCCACAGAATCTTCTCTGGGTCATCTACTATGATAGGGGGATTTGGATCTGGATGAGCTCTGGTATTGATTCTTCGTGAAGCCAGAATTTAGATCCAGAGTTTAAAGAGAATGGTATTGGGGAATGTTCTGGATGGGTGATTTTTCTAAGGTTCTACTAAGGCGAAGGATGGTCAAAATAAAAGGGATGGATTAGTGGAGTCGCCAGGTGGAACTGGGTTGTTTTTGTGAAGATAGCTATGGTCCACCACCAGTAACTAATCTGAGAATGTTTTTGGATTTTCTGAGTTTTATGTGCAGCCTATGGTTTGTTAAAGTATCCTAGACTTGTTTCAACACTTTGCTAGGGTGATGAGAACAAAAAGAGTTTACTCTAAAAAATGAGTCTATGGACTGCTTGCTTGTTTATGGTACCTAAAGGACCAAAGAGCCTATAAGAGTTTGCTGGACTATTATGTACTCAGTGTCTTACCATCTCCCGCTATGTTAGTGAGTGATGGGAAAATTCTATCGGATAGTAGCCTAGAGTTTGGTAAAATAGTAAGGCTTACTAGAAGTTAGTGGAGTCGCCAGGTGGAATATCAGTTGTTATGAGATGTACTTGTATGGTCCACCACCAATACTGTCAAAAGCCAATCTAAAGGAGTGTTTTTTGGGTTTTTCTGAGTTTTATGTGCAGCCTAGGATGTAAGAGTGTTATAAACCTGATTCATCACTTTGCTAAGATGGTGAAACAGAGAGTTTACACTAAATGATTCTAAAGACTGATGGTCTGAGTTTAGGATTGAAGGACTAAAGAGTCTATAAGAGTTCGCTAGACTGTCATGTACTCAGTAGGTCCCACCGTGATCGCCATTATGTTAGTGAGCGGTGGGATAAGTCAATCAGCTAGTAATCTCAAAAATTCTCTAAAGATGAGGGAAACTAAGTTTTTTAATCACTCAGAGTCCCACCGTGATCGCCATTATGTTAGGGTGGCGATGAGGTGGCTAAATCGGATGGAATTCTAAAATTTAGCAAGGTAGTAAGGCCTACTGGAGGCTAGTGGAGTCGCCAGGTGGATTTTTAGTTGTTTTTGAGGTATATGTGTATGGTCCACCACCAATACTATCAAAAACCAATCTAAGGGAGTTTTTGTGGTTTTTTCTGAGTTTTATGTGCAGCCTAGGATGTAAGAGTGTTATAAACCTGATTCATCACTTTGCTAAGATGGTAAAACAGAGATTTTACACTAAATGATTCTAAAGGCTGATGGTCTGAGTTTAGGATTGAAGGACTAAAGAGTCTATAAGAGTTCGCTAGACTGTCATGTACTCAGTAAGTCCCACCGTGATCGCCATTATGGTAGGGTCCCGTGATTTGGCCGATTGGCTAGCCAAATGACGATGTAACATCAAACCAAGCTTTGGAGCCCAAGGACCTAGCCTTCCTGGACTCAGAGAGGGCTCTCTCTAAATGTGTAAAAGATGTCGGTGTGTTTACTTGCGGTGTTCTGATATTAGGCTAGTTATGAAGTGTGTTTTTGGTTTTTTAGTTTTTAAGTTGGTGAGGGATAAAATTGATCAAATACATAAACTGGATAACAAGATGTAGATAAATTGGGCTATGGGGTCAAACAGGTCAAGGAAGCTATGAAGTGATGATGTAAAGCTGCTGTAGGGCCGATTTGATTCACGGTAGAAGGGATCTCTGGGCAAAATGGATTAAGTGGACAACAAGTTGGTGAAAGACAAGGGATTTCAAGTGTAACTAGTTAATAGCAGACATGAACATGTAATAGCAAGCCATTAATCATGCTAAGTACAACTATAAGCTAATTAATACATAGAAATCAAACATTCCAGCCATACATAGAGGTATAAGACCCTCTAACTTCGGGAAATGGCTATCAGACTTTGGGGAAAACACATGAGACAAACTACCAACTCATAAACTATGCCGGAACGCCTAAACATAGTCTCTAAGTCATTGGGTACTTGGACAAATAAGTTTTCATAGTTTTAGGCAAAGGGCTAGATCGGGACTAGGCCTCCTTGGTTCAACAAAATGATCAACAAATCAGTCAAAGAGAAAGTTTTATGGATAGAAATATGGGCAGCTGATAGGTAGGTAGGGCAAACCATACATCCTACTCAACATACATAGAACTGATGAATAAAACTTAGCAACAATACCTTAGGTTACTAAAGAGCAACTAAGAATTCTTTAACATAACTAAGGGAGAAGAAAACATCAAGCTATGAAGATTCAGGGATTTTGAGGTGCCTCCATGGGCATATCTCAAAATCAATCTTTACTGATCTATAGCAGCAAGAAATATGTAGTGTGAATGAAAAACTAGAAGACAAAACACATTAAGAAGCACTATACCATTCTACCATGTCAAGGAATCCATCAACAATCCTTCATCATTCCTCAAAAGCATCCAAGAGGCAATCCAAAAATCATAACTCAAGTGTATTCTTCAAAGCTCATATGACCAATGTATTAATTCTTCTCTCAAGTTCAGCCTCTGATTTACAATGAAACCCATGGAATAAATAGGCTTGAGGGAGGAAAACCCCATGGAGCAACTAGCTATCCCATTGGCCAAGTCAAAGTATCTAAACTTGTCCTTGAGGCTTTGCAAAGCCCAAGGCACAAAATATCCCATAAAATATCTAAAAACTGCTAAAAACGGAAATTATATTGACTTTACATCATTTCCCAAGTGTAAAAATAGCTAAACGCACATTTGGGAAAAGCAGATTTTTGGAGTTCAAAAATTACAAAAATACTTCATATTTATGCCTGAAAAAGGTCCCCTGACTTGCTGAAGGCAAATGGCAGCCTTCCCTGTGTCGAAATGAGGCTCATGATGGCTCGTTGGAAAGCTCTCTGTGTCTGATTTCCGACGAAAGTGAAATCACCTCAATCTGATCTCTGAAAGTCCCTCAAAAATGTACCTGTGTGCAAAAACCCAGAAAATAGCAGACTGCTGATATGGCGGGCAGAATGTGCAAAATGAGGCTGTTTTTCGCCAATTTGAGGGGGCGAATGATCTTCAAATGCCCTGAAAATCGCTGGAGACCTGCTCATGGAATTATGGCATCCATCGGTATCATCCCCCTCCCTTGACAACTCATCAAACTGACATGGCGAATTTATGAGTTTTTGGCCAAAAACCCAAAAATGCCAAAAAACAAAAAGTTGCCGAAACAGGCTCAAAATTTGCATGCATGACCCTCAAGGGTCCATAGAAACATGCTCCGAAGCTGAAGCCAAAATATCAAGGGCTGATATGCTTTTTGCTTCCTTCCGTGCTAGGCGCCTCTCCTTCAACCTCTTCAATTTCTCTTGTGCTACCTTTAATTTTCGCCTGGCAAACTGATTTAGCTTCTGAAAGTGAAGAGTCCTCTTTCTCTGTAGCTCAAGATCCCTATTCGCCCTCTCAAGCTTTGTCTCCAAATGCTGGTTAGCTCTCTCAAGCCACGCTTCTTTTTTTTCCTCAATTTCCTGCTCAAGGAGGGCAGCGAGAGGAAAGGCTTCGAAATGAGCTTGTTCTTCTGCTCTCTGTTTCTCCAAGGCTCTTCTAAGCCCGATGGTCCTAGGCCTCTTCCGCCTAGGCTGGTCTTCCTCCTCTTCATCATCAAACTCGCCAATGAGCTCTTCAATTCTTACTTGTGCCTTTTCTGCCTCTTTTTTATACTTGATCGCCCTTGCCTCATGAATGGCTGCATGATACTTCATTTGTTTGTTTTCAACCTCCAAGAAGTGGTTGAAATTCCTCGCCCTTTGAAGATCTTCTTGTAACACCTCAATTTTCCCTTCTTTGTGAATGAGGAGGTTTTCAAGGATGCGGGCCTCGTTATCACTGTCATCGCTTGGGATAGGGATGACATCTGATTTACCTCCATGCTTGGCACTTTCTCCAACGATGCTTTTGCCTTTGAATGCCAATCTAGCGCTTTTTCTCCTTGGCAAGCTAGAAGTTGTCTTTTTGGGCAATTTCCTCTTTCTAGGAACAGTTTTGGTCACTGTCAAGGTGGCAGCTTCAGCTTGCTGTCCTTCCTCAACATCCTGTCCAGTTTGTGGCTCAAAAGGCGCTTCAATTGTTTGCCCAACTTGCTACTCCTCAACTGTTGTCTGCTGTTGTTCCTCTTCCTGTACCTGCTGCTGCTCATCAACCTCCAACTGCTGCTGTTCTTCAAACTCTAGTTGTTGTTGTCCACTGCCTTCTAGCTGTTTTCCCTCTTCCTGTACCTGCTGCTGTTCATCAACCTCCAACTGCTGCTGTCCCTCAATATCTAGCTGTTGCTGTTCACTGCCTTCTTTTTCTCCCTGTGGTTCACTGCCCTCTACTTCTCCCTGTTGACTTGGCTGCCCAGTGGTCATTTTGAGTTTTTTAGGTGTAGGCCTACTAGACAAAGGCACTGGGCGATGGACAGGCTGAGTAGGAGACACATGAACAGGAGGGACAGTGGCGAAATTTGCATGGCTAATGAATGAGTCCCATGAAACCCCTTTCTTCTCCAGCTGGTGTAAAAAGATAATCTTGATCAAGGAATGATGAAAGAGAGAAGGGATTTGCTGAGGTGGAGCCTTCTTTTGGACAATAGCTGCCATTTTCTCTATGCTTTTGGACAAAAAGTATGGAAGGTTTAATTGCCTGCTTCTGGTAAAATGCATCAACAAGCGAACATGATAGGCAAAAATTTGGCTAAACCTCCCTTCACAAGTGAAATATCTCATTATGGCTTTCATCAGCGGAGCATAACTGTCAAGAAGATAGGAGAAGGGGAAAATAGCAGTGATGGTTTCTCTATGTTCAGGCTTGATGAAAGGTTTATAATCCTCCAGATCAAGATGCGCTTGTTTAAACCACTTTTCACCATGATACGGGATCTTGGTAGCCTTGGATACATACCTTGGGGAGATTTTGAAGTCAAGACCCGCTAACTGGAAGTGTTTGTCCTTGAATCTCAAAGCGCACAAATGTGTAAGTGGCGAAAAACTCTTGACTTCTTCTATCCTCTGGCAGAAATCAAGACAACCTACTTCATGGAAATTGAAAAGCACAGATGGGTGAGCATTGATTTCTTCTGTGGAGATAGGCTCATATCTCTTATGTGGACCGCTCCTGTGGTCTTGCTTTGGAGGCATTCTGACTTGAACAAGCTTTGGAAGAGGAAAACTGCCTTCACTGTATGTAAAATGCTCTTCTGGATTGAAACTGTGGCAATATGCTGTTTGGACAGATAGACAATGTGGTTAGGATAGATTGCAACAATGTTTCTTTGAATAAACAACCTCTGCTCTCCTTAAAACCAGCCCTTCACCTCTGGATGCACTTCAGCCATGTAAAATTCTCAATAGGAAACCATCAATTAAAGATGAGACAATATGCTGTATAAATTTCTTGTATGTAGTGTTAAGCAATCATTCCTCCTGGTGAGTTTGTTAGAGATCAACCAACCCTTGCATTTTTCATCTATAAGACCAATCTTCAATATTAAAACCCTGCTCTTTAGAAATGGTCTTCCTCTTGAAAAATATCAAAATCAATAGCTCTTCAAAATGATATAATGTAGTGAAAAGAAAAAACAGACCTAGGTTGGGTGTAAAATTAGTGCACAGTGGTTTAGGAAACACACTCTTTGCTTGTGAGTTTAAGAGATCCACCAACACATCTATACCTCTGCCTCCAATGTTTAACTTCCCACCAACAAACTCTGCCCTTTAATGTGCTGTCACTTTTGGAAACTCTCTGTCAACAAATCTTCAGAATGATACAATATAGTGCAAGGAAAAGGCAGACCTAGGTTAGGTGTAAAATCAATGCATAGTGCTTTAGGAAAACCACCTCTTTACTTGTGAATTTCAAAGGTCAACACTACACCTGTACCTTTGTCTCAATGTTAAATGCAATCACCAACAACTCTGCCCTTTAGAAAGTGGCCCTTTTCATTTGTGAAGTTTTAAGAAATCAAACACCACTTTTGTACCTCTGCCTCCAAAGTTAGAATCCCATCAATGAACTCTGCCCTTCAGTGTACTGTTCATCCTTAGAATCTCTGTCAACAACTCTTCACAGTAGTGACAAAATACAGTGAAAAAGGGGGGGCAGTTTGCTAAAAAGGTGTGCTTGTGAGAAAATGCCAACAATCACTCTGTTCTTGAAATCTTTGATGTCAACCAACACACCAAAACTCCTTGCTCAAGGAGGCTTTCAACCATTAAAACCTTACCCTGTATAAGTGTGCCACCCTTCAACAATTTGTATCTCTAGCAAACCATCCTACATATGTCTAGACAGTAAAAACACAGGGCTGGGGCAAAAACTGAAAGAGTTTTAGAAAACTGTAGAGCTTTTAGATAGGGGTTATATGAGTTTTCTCTTTTTAAAACAATAAATGGTCCCTTATAAGTGCAGCCCTCTGCTAGGATGAATAACACTTGCCAAATAGGTTTTGAACAACATAAAACAGTCAAATAACAGCTTTCCCTTGTAGCTTCGAGGTGGATTTGAATAGCACGGCAAAATGTATGAGAAATACTTCTTAAGATTCATGAAAACCCTTGTGCAGGGCCGGAGTAGCATTACAAACCTTTAAAACCTGCGCGACACTCCTTTGACCCAGCACGTCGCTCATACAATGCTTGTCGGGTCGGCCTGTCGGGTGGTCGGGCGGCCTTGTACAGGCGCGTCGCGCCAACGTACAGTAATGCCGGCGCCGACAGCGGTGGCCTTTGTACCGCCTGTGCACGCTACAGAAACCTGCACGTCGCTTCTGCAAAGAACGAAAGGGGCCAGGGTTATTTTGACCAGTTCTGTTTTGTCTCGAAAAGCAGGGAGGCACGGGGGTGGTTTTAGCTTTTGAAATTGACAATATTTCCCTCTATTTGATGTCAATTTAAAACAAATTTCCAACGTTCATTTACTTCTGGAAAAGGAACGTGCCGGTGTTCAACTCGTTTTTTTTTAAAATAGTGGGTTTTGTCATTTTAAATATGTGAACTCCGAACATCGACTCTGACCCCGAGCTTTAAACCTTGACAAACAACTCAACAATTTCTACATCTCTTCTGCTACTGTGTTTTAATAATACAGGTAGTTTGTCAATTTTCTCTGACAGCTCTTGGTCTTCGGCAGTTTCTTCATCCTTTACCTACAGTAGGTGTTCAAATCCCTGCCTGTAGGTGTAGTATATAATACCCCTGTTCCTTTAAATAATAAAGGTTGTGCTTCTTCTTTTTAAACTATCCAACAATGATCATATGCTGAATGACCTTTGGAACATAGTGAACAATAACTCAAAAGGGGATATCTTCTTGGTGACAGAATTTAAAAAGCCTTGTCTGCTGGTTCCCTTTCCATGTATTTCTGTGCTACATCTTCCCTTTGGAATGATGACAACTGTGTTTGTTTTAAGACATGTGAAAAGTGACAATTTATCAAAACAAACTTCTTCTGCCTATTCATAAGATTGTATACCCATTTCCCTTTTTCATCTGAACAGATAAGCTTGTAAAACAGGAAAACAGGGCTCTTTGATACACAGTCATTATTTTGCTTTGACCAGTGTGTTGACCCCTTTTTGTCAATAGAACCATTTCATAGGTAGACTATGTTCACTGTTTTCCCCTCTTGGCGATTTTTATCAAGGAAAGGCCATTCATAATGCGCCAGAAACATTTGAAAACTTTGAACACCACTTCTTGAAAAGCGCTTCTTTGGACCTTTGGCATGTGATATTGTTTTGTTGCTTGATCCTTTCTCTCAAGGAAACTGCCCCCTTATTGGTATCAACAGCATACATATATTCAATATTTTCTCTTTTCCATTACAGGTACAGTCTGACAGACAGCTCTTTGAATAGGGAAAACAATACCTTTGCATCATAAACACTATTATTTACTTGTGCAATGACTTCTATTTAATTTCTTTGTATCCTTCCACTGCATTCTTATATCAATCAGTTTCAGCAACCTGCAATGGCTTTGGCCATCTTCTCATACATGGAGGAGGCTCTTCATCAGGTAAGGTATCTGAAGGTGTTTTGACAACTCTGTTTGACACAGCTTTTCTCAGGATGTGATGGTAAGTAAACCACTTGGAAAACATCAATCTTAGCATCTTTACTTGCAAGCATCACTGTATTTCAGAAGAAACCCTAGCCACAGTGACACTGTTTCTCTGCACTGCTCTAAAGGTGACTGAAATATCATCATTTGTTTTGGTCATCTTATCACAAACTATTTGAAGGATAGCCTTTGTGACTATGGAGGTCAGCACTTTTGAGAAATCAAGAACTTTCTTTCTGCCTGTGTAATGGCATTTGTTGTCAGCATCTGTTTTATTTGATCTTGTGGACAAACATGCTTCTTATGATTGGAATTTTTACTAATGATAGGCCTTTCTAAAGTTCAATAATTTACATGACTTGAAAGCTTCAGATGACCTCCTTTTTCAACTCTACTCCTGTTATGATCATCAGTCACATTCATAAAACCTGGAGTTTCTGTTTCATTGTTCAGTAAAGGCAAACCTGGACTTTTGCAATCTTCCAAGTCAATACTGGCCCGCGCAATATTGGCCAGCGCCCTCTGCTTGTGGATGAAGGAGGCGCCCTAACCCTCTGCTTGTAAATGAAGGAGGTTCTGGGCCTTGACAATTTACCAGTTTGTTGAGACAGTGGTATCTCTTTCTTCCTTTGATTTTCATGCTGGAAAGAGCTGTAAAGTCCAGATGAGTAGCTTTCTGTTTTGCAGACATATCTAAAGGCTCAAGTTACATTTAGAAGCAGTTGTTCCTCTAACTGTAAACTCAAACATTTACTCCATGAGATAAAATATATTTCCTGCCTTTGTAGAAACCATAGAACACTGTGAAAAACCTAATAGTCAGCTTGAGATTGGGTTTTATGCAGTGCTGAGATCTAGGGGGTGTGAGTGGCGCGACTTAGGGCTGCTTGTCAAACTAATTTGCAAAGTGGGAGGTCAGTCATGGTTGGTCTGTAGCAGATGGAGGCTTTTTGGCTTTTTGGTGATTGCCAAGGATGAAATGTCTTAAAGCGCCACTTCCTAACATAGGGGAGACTTTTGAAACAGATGTGGATTTGCCTTTTAAAGCTGATGGGCAGATCAAGAAGGCTGAAGCTAGATAGGCTAGTGACAATGAGGTTTTGATTTCGACATGGGCGAACTGAAAAGGTAGAAGGGTGAAAAAGTTTTAGGAGGGTTTTCTGGATGACATATTGACATGAGGAAATCAGTTTCTAGAAAACTCAGCTTGTAGATATAGTCATCACTAACATGTAAAAAATACTGATGGCTAACAGGCTCCTCTTAACTCATCTATCGGCTCGTTAATACGCGGTATGGGGTACCTGTTCTTCAGGGTCTTCTTATTTAGGGCCCTATAATCAATGCACATTCTCAATGTGCTATCCTTCCTCTTCACCAACACCACCGAAGAAGCAAAAGGACTGGTGCTAGGCCGAATATTTCCAAGAGCCAACAACTCTTAGATGGCCCGCTCAATCTCATCCCGATAGGCCTTGGGGTGCCTATAGGGTGTGGTAATAACCACCTAGATACCCTGCTCTAGCTCAATAGCGTGCTCAAACCCCCGATCTGGTGGCCGTCCCGGCGATATCTCTCCAAATACCGTCTCATACCTGTCGAGGATGGCCTGTATATCCGAATGAACTGTCTGCCTGGTAGCCCCTGCCTCTGATGCCCGCAACTCAACTGCCCACTCTATGTCTCCCTTTTCGAAGTATGCCTCCATCTGGTGAGTTGAAACTGTTTGAGGTGGATAAGTGTGCATCCCACGTATCTTCTCATGCTTCTCGGTCTTCTTGTCATCCCATTCCATCTCCAAGGCCTCCTAATTTGTGGTGACTTTCCCCAAAGTAATCAACCACTGTACACCCAATACCACATTAGTATCTGGTATGTTAACCACGAAAAAGTGGTCGGTCACTATGTAGGTACCCATTGTCGCAGCCAGCTATGGAACATACCTGGCACACTGCATCGTCTGATCTCCTGGGACCAACACTGAAAATCCATCGAAGCCCTTAGTCGGTATGCCTCTCCTCTCAACCATCTGTGCATCGATGAAGTTGTGGGTTGCCCCACTCTCTACCAGAACTGAAACTCGCTACCCACGCACTATCCCTCGAACCCTCAGCGTCAGATACTTAGGTACTCCTCGCAATGCTGCAAGGGTCCCCCCTGTGGGTGCAAAAGCTGCACCTCCTGCCCCTAGAGGTGGAGGTGGCTATCTCCTGTCTCCCCATCCTCATACTCATCCTCTTCCCCGCTACTCTCGGAGAAGACCCCAATGAAGTGTGCTTTGTCAGCAACACATTTGTGACCTGGTGCCCACGGCTCTTGACAAGGTAAATCACAACCTCTTCTTCTTCAACTCCCTCCAAGCATCATCATCGAGATGTACCCTACCGTGATTCCCCTTCGGAGGTGGAATTCTCATATCCTTCCCCTTTGGCTGGAAAGCCTGTTTCTGGGGGTAAGTTGTCTTGGTCCGAGGTAAGGCATCCTGAAAATCCTGAGTTCTGCCAATGGAATCCTGGAGTGTGGTTGGTCTAGTGGATCTGACTAGACCCCGAAGTGGCTCTGCTAACCCCTCAAAAAAAATATAGATCATCCGTGCTGTGGATAGATTTGGAACTATCACTGAAATCCTCAGGAAAATCTACAATATACTTCTCAGGACTCCCGGTCTGTTTGAGCCTCGTCAGCTCAAAAAAGTACTCCTCTGGTTCCTTCTAGTCGAACCTCTCTATCAGTCTCCGAGTGAACTCGGCATAGGTAGTCACGGTGGAATGCCCAAGTGTCACCCTTCCATGGAACCACCAGTCCTAAGCCTCACCCTCCAAATGCAGTGTGGCCACCTTGATGGCCTCCATCTCTGCCATCTGGTTGAGCTGGAAATATACATCCAGCTTCTACACCCAAGACTGTGCCGAACTATTTTATGAACCGTCAAACATAGGAAAATGGAATCGGCTCGCTATACGCTGGGTGTCTCCATCATGATAATACCGGTATCCTCTGTGATGGTCACGGGGTCTACTGTCCCGCTTGATCTAAACAAAGTCTTTGAATAAAATGGCATCCCTGAACTCCTGCCCAACTACCTGGTACTCAGCAAAATAATCACCTATGCGGTCAGACTCTGGTTCCTCCTATGCTCCTGCCCCGATATCTGCACTCAGAAAAGTGGGCATAGTGGCACGAGTGGGGGCATGTGATGCCTAGTGTGGCGCGACAACCTGCTCCTGCAAATGGTGGGATGTTCCCAACCCATCACCAACCTGGAAACCCCTTAAGATTTCATGCTGTCTAGCCTCCACAGCCATGAATCTCTGGCCCATCACCTCTATCTCCCTCGCCATATCCTGCACTGATCTGAGGAGTGCTTCCCCAAACTTTTTTTCATTGCTATCCTCCACCATCGTCTCTCCTTGATCTACTTCTACCGTAGGCTTCTCCTGTTCTGTGTCCACCACTCGAACGCAGTCTCCCTCTCTGTAGGTGTTCTCCAACCTATGCTCAATATCTCTGTACTTCCTACCTCTGTGGTAGATGTAGGGTTTTTCTTCCGATGACATAGACTACTAGCTCCACAAGCTGAGCCATATCTATGCTCTGATACCACTGTAATATCCCTTTTGAGGGATATCTTTAAAACACAAGCAAACTCTAACCAGAGATGGACTGGGAGGGCATTTACCAGATATTTCACCTTTGAAAAGAGGATGAGATCTGAAGGCTATCTGGCCCTTCCAGACTTTGTCTAAGAGTGTGGGGGAAAACAAAACAAGTGGTATAGAAATTGAAATGAAAAAAGGGAAGAAATAACAGTAATGCAAACATACAATAGCATGTATATTAAGCATGCACAGATACTCAAGAAATACCAAGAGAACGTTGAGCCATTTTATTATACTGATAAATATAGGGAAGTAAAATATGTGATCAAAGTGATAGCACCTAAAATTGCACAAGGAAAGCTAAGAAATATTCTCAGAACGTTGCATGAGATGGCTGTGTTTCAGATCTGCGTCCCAGCTACTGAAAATGGTTGTGTAGCTGTCTGGAAATACCTCCTTACGGATCTGTTCTTTCCTCCCAATGATCACGCCGCCACTGTCTGGGATCCTCAATAAAATGATCACCTACTCATCCAGAAATTCCCCAATAGACGCAGCTATTCCTACGCTCAACCTCCTGACCAAGATCCTCCAAAAATACCAACCGGAGCTTCCCCAATACAGACTGCGTCCTCCTACTTAGGACTGCGTAGTCAATAGATGCGTTGCTCCTCCACAGATGCCACACAGTCAATAGACGCGTTGCTCCTCCACAAATGATGCAAATCAATCTTCCTACAACAACACTGATGGGACTACCTCACCCGAGTAGGCACTCAAAGTCCCCCGGGGCTGAGGGCAAGATCTCCGAATGGAGACACTCAATGTGCTAAACAGTGCTGTAGACAGGCTAAATAGCCATCGTTCTCAAAGTCGCAATGACCAGCTTTAAATTTATAAATTCCAATCATCCAAAATGAGGAGGCTATCATCTTTATATAGCGTTGGCCACTCTCAAATCCTGGGGCCGCCTTCACCCACGATACCACGGTAATATCCCTTTGCTACGTGCTCAATTTGGCCCCCTTGATTACAACGTGTGTCTACTAGGAAGTCCCCCTTATTTTAGATTGAGTTGTTTTCCCTTTACTCACTTTTATTCATAATCTAACTATTTAAAGAAAAATTGACCAAAATCAAATATTCCAATTAGCCATTTCTAATTGGGAATATTACAACCACAGGTGAAAGGTAATTATATGATTTCCTAGGTCTTCTTCTTGCTTGCTTTCAAACTTTGGTATGTCTGAAGGGAGCTTTGTGGGCATGGGAGGCCAATTGGGGTCTTGTGTGATGGGTTCATTGGTGATCTTGGTCAAATCTGGTAGATTCAGCACCGCTAAGAAGGGTGACTGAGAGGTTGACACCATGGAAATGTGTGAAGACACGAAGTTTTGTTTAGAATAAGGGTTAGTTTGTGACATACCCTGTTGTGAATTCAGTTGGCTTCCCGTCTGGGATGCACTCCTCTACCCCCCAGGGGAAGAGGGGGGAGTGGTGTGCGGTGTGGTGTTGGGAGACCGATTAGGGTTCCCAACTAAGGTTGCTCCAAGAAAGGAGGAACCAACTACTGTGGCAATGTTCCGTTTTTTACGCCTAAACGGTGAAAGACCTGGAAGCCCTCCCGGTAATGGGGGAGGTCCAAAAGATTCCTGAACCTACGAGGTTCCATTGGAACCATTTGAGTGTCGACCAAGTTAGGTTTTGGAAAAATTTTGAGGGGATCAAGTCTGTGATCACGACAAATTTATGGCCACATACATAAAACAAAGTGAAAATGAAATGAATTTTCCCTTTAACTTAATCTATGTGATCAATCAAGAAAAAAAAGGTTTTTTTTGTTTGCGCATGATACTCAAAATCCTATAATACCTAATACTTCATCACACACTCAAAAATAACTGGGCCTTGAGAGGATTTCTTGCAAGTGCTAGCATAACGTCCCGTAAGAGCTGGCGACGCCCCCAGTTAGCCGAAGAGAATCAACGAAGGTAAGGGTAGAGGGTCTGGCGCTTCCTTGCACCGTCACTTATAGGGTAAAGGTTGCCCTAGTTTTGGCCACTAACAACCACCATCCCATGTGAGTGTTTGAGTCTTGGGCTTCTTGGTAGTCAGCTAACAGTACCGAGTATCAGTCGGGTCAGGTAGCCCCAACTGATACCGCACGCACTGTGCCTAAGCCTAACCCCCTCTGAATCGGGTATTTTTTGTGCTCAGGTTTTCTTTTTCATGGGCTGATAGGTGGATTTTAAATATCTCTAAATACACAACTTCTATGTTTCAATGTGAAGTGTGATCAAGGTGGATTATTGGATGCCTACCCCCTTTATCCTAACTTAATCTATAAATTCTCTTGTGGCCCCTGTGGGGAGAATTTAGTGAGTTGGTTTAAGTTAATTTTAGGTGGATTTATTTTCTTAGTGGGTGAATGTGTGTGAGGGTATGGTGAACAATCTCATAATTTGAACATATGGATATCGGTGATCCTTTACAAAAGTCCCCTAGTTAAACTATGTGACGTTGTTCCTTTCTCAAATAGAAAGCATTTGCGGATAATGTGCCGCTTCCAAATCTTCCTAGTTAGTCTATGTGAGTGACTAAAGGGAGATGGAGAATCACAAATGTAGAGTGTTCGTATGCTTGTCTAGGGTCACCAAATGGTGCAAAGACAACAGAGATTACTTGCTCTAATTAGCGATTCAATCCTAGTCCTGCAATTTCCTAGATGCAAAAATTGAATTTAAACTAAACAATTTCTACGCTAGCTTATGCATGTGTGGTCATGAGCCACTTACTTGGACTAGTTAAACTAAGTGTGCATACCAGAATGTGAAAAAAACATAAATTGTTTGGAAAGCAATGGTTAATTCGCCCCTACTTAAACTATGTGAACACTTTTTGTAAAAACCAACATAAATGAAAACTAACTAAATTCCTACAGAAAGCAACAAAAAATGAGTTTTCAGAAGCTATGGGGTATCAACACAGTTGTTGGCAGATACATTAGGGGCTACCCAACACACTTACAAGTAGAAAAAATGCAGAAAATAGGGAGAAAAAAAAAATCTCTCTGCAATTTTGCACACAAAATCCTTTGACAGGTGCACCTTCCTACATGCAGGTCACTCCTGAACGCGTGTAATGTGCCTTTGTGAGTAAAAACGGAGCGCAAAAATTTTTCAAGTAAAAATATTAGGAGCTGCCTTCTTCAATCTGTCACCTCAGTGAGTCTAGGGACTGCAAGATGGGTCAGAGGACTGTCATCTCCACTCTGGCATAGACAAAGGGTCTCCTGCAAAACATGGCACAACCACATAAACTTGAAACACATCAGTGGAGTCGCCAATCCTGTTGTTGTGGATTAGTCGCACGGGTGTACGAAATCGCACAAGCTTAGAGAGTGTGGTCTACTCTCTAAACTATTGGTAACAGGCAGAAAGTGGGGGAGCTCAAAAGCATAAAACTTAATGGAAATAGTATGCTGAAGTATGCTCTGGTTAAAATAAAACTAAAAAACACAAATATATAGAAGCTATATAGAGAGTTCCAAAAGATAACAATACAAACGATGGCTCAGTGGCCTCTTCTTATTAAACATTTGAAATGGAGAAGAAATTTTACCCACTTGCCAAAGGGCACCTAGGCAATGGCTCTAGGTCCCGATGCAAGGATGTTGCCTTCCAAGCTCTGCCTCTGATGCAGTCTCACTCTCTCTCTCTACTGTGCTGGACTAATATCTTGGGTGGCCAACTAACGAGTCCTCTTTAGCTCCAGCTCCGGGTCACACACAATGCTGGTGTTTCTTGGGAAACTTTGGCCAACATAACCTTGTGATCACCATTTGTTCATCTTTTGGTGGGTTTATATAGGTGAGCTTCAAATCCTCCTTCCCTCCCTTGGTACATGATGGATGGTGACCCAAGGGAGAGGTGTGATTCCATTGTGTACTCAAATATTCTTTTGTGTGCTCACATAATGTCTAAGGAGGTGCTGGTGCCTATCCTTAGGTGGCTTTCACATAAGGAGTAACTGTCCTTTGCTTGTTGTGGTCCCAGAAAGTGACTTTTTTCCATTTCCATGAATGCGCGCTTATCGAGCAAAAAGACGCACAGAAGGCACTCTTCTTGAAGTATAAAGCGCACATTTGAGCATTTATGACTAGTTCAAATATGATTTTATCAAAACCTTAGAGATTTTAAATACTTTTTGATTCCATAATGTATTCCTATCCTGTAAATCCTTGGGTTCGACATTAATTGATGTCGTCTTCTGTTGTACAATTTTCCAGTGTTAATAGTAATGAGGGTTCATTTCTTTAATAGTCGATTGTTGTGATGACATCTATCCATGTCACTGTAATTTCTTACTTGAAGTTACATCACTGAAACCTTAAAATTTTGGTATTGTGGTTAAGCTTTATCACTAAAATCCTTTTCACTATATCAGACCATTTGGTATGATCTCTAAATTTGAGCTCTTGTAGAGTATTCCTCCTTCCAAGTGTCTTTAATAAGCTTACTGTAATAAGCTCACTGTATCTCTGAAATTTTTATCCGAATAGTGAGAGCCGCACTATGTTAACCCATCTAAAAACTACAAAGATTTTCCTTCTTTGAACTACCTTTGACTATAGCCATAGCTCTGATACCATGTTGTAGAATCAGCAGGGCAACGTTTGATTTAAAAATCTCTTCTCAATAACTGCTGGCATTATCTGTCTTTTGCACTTTTGCTGTAGGTTCCAGATAGTCTTTGTATATATATATGTGCGTTGTCTTTACAATGGTATCCACACTATCTTAATAAATAAATATATGTTATCTCAACTATAATACCCGCACTATTTTATATAGATATATGATGTTGGTATCCACATTGTCTCGGTATATGGATAAGTTATCTTGTTGTGGTATTTGATCAGTCTTCGCATATATAAATTTTGTCTCTGTGGTAACCGCAATTAGATTCATAACAACAACCACAATTATATCCGTAACAGCAACCGCAATTAGATCTGTAAAATACTTCCTGTGATGGTGGCTTAATCCGCAATCCCCAAAGGAATTTGCATTCGATTGATGTGTTGTCTATCTTATACGTGTTTGCACCATCTTCTTGTAAATATACGCACTTGTCTCCTTGTAGATATCGAACTGTATCCTTGTGGATATCCGCTCAGTTATCTCAGAAATATCCAATTGCTTATGAGTCATCCGCTATTTTCTTTTCATCTGCTCTGAAAACTTGCTTCCAAATGATCCGCAACTTTAGAAATATATACAAGATTGTATTTGCTATTAGGCCAACCATCCAACTGAGTAATAGGCTGACTTGAATGGATATTTCTTCATTATTTAATGTGGCAACCTCCACTATAATTACAACTTGTCTTTCATCATTGATTGAGGGTAGTTATGAGCTAGACTTCCAGCAAGGTCTAGGAGCATATATGACACTTAATTACATTTTATTATTTTGACTTCTTCTTTTCATAATTACATAGTCAACATGAAGACTGACGTAGTTACACTTTTCAACAGGTCAAAGCCGCTTATTTTGTAAAATAATGGGAATATTTTGTGTACGTTGAGCTCCGCCCATGGTTTCCGGACCATGGTATTGTAAATGTAAGTATTATATAAGGAATCTAGGATAGATCTTGGAGGTATTCAATATCATAACTCATGATAGAATGCACTTGGATGTAACGTTATTTTGAGTCAGTGTTCTGTGGTTTGGGTTAGATAAAATACTCCTATAGCTGAGTGCGTGGAGACCTTAGGAAGTCTGCAGCTAAGTGCGTAGGGTCGAACTGATTGTATTGGAAATATATGAGCATTAATGAAAGAATTTTGAAGACAGGTCTATGTTTTGAGTTTGTGTGTTTACTTTACTTGTAATTTATATCATCTATGCTAAGTAAGGGTTTTAATATATAATTACATCATGAAGTCTTGTTTATGGTTATTTATGTTGTTTTATACTTGTTGAGGTAAAATAGCGCAGTCAACAAGATTGTTCAATAGAAGTGTTAAAAACGACTGTATAATTAGTATATCTGCTCTATGAAGTTTTGTTAAGTATTGAAAGGAAGATAAGCTCTAAAGCCACACTCTATTTTCCCTCTAGATGTAGAAACCTGGTTCTAGCATCCCCCTATATTTCCTCGGGTGAGACTTCAGTCTGTTCAACAAATCGTTGCCGAAAGGGTTGGTAATAGTGGTTTTTGTTGGTTTGCACAACCATATCTGAACCTGGGTTTATGTCCCATCAAGCCAACATACCAACTAGACAAAAGAGGATGCAATTTTAGGTGAGGAACTGGATGCTACCATGTACAGGTAGTTAGTGGGTTCACTCATGTATATGGTGAACACATGGCCAAACATGTGTTATACAGTCAATTAGTTTAGCCAAGCCATCATTAAAATAACCAAATTATTTTGGAGGGTTGCTAAACATGTACTATGGTACCTCAAGGCACCACACAGTTTGGAATTTGGTATAGGAGGACAGAGAGAGTGAAGCTATAAAGCATCACATATGCAAATTGGGCAAGAAGTCCATTAGATCGGAAGAGAAATTTAAGAGGAATTTTCAGTGTTGGGACAACTACAGTTTCTTGGTACAAGAGGAAGCATAGATCAATTTCACTTAGCTCAATAGAATCAGAGTAAATGGATGCCAATCAAGGATCATGTGAGGCTATCTGGATGATAAAGATTCTTGTTGGGTTATTCTGTCAGAAGATGGATCCTACTATGATTTACTGTGACAAGTAGAGTTGTATCAAAATCTCTATGAATCCAGTTTTTCACGATCGATCCAAGCACATAGACATGTGGTACCACCATCTATGAGATTGTGTGAAGAGGCATATCATGTTATTGTAGTACATTCTGATAGAGGAATAAGATGTAGAAATTTTGACAAAAGCCTTGACAAGGGGTAAATTTGAGCTCCATAGAAGCAGGATCGTGATATTTGATAATGCCATTCTTTCTTAGAGGGAGTGTTGAAATTTCAACAAGAAATTCCTAACTTAATTTTCCCTTGATTAAATTAGGAGAAATTCAAAATTCCACATCAACAAACAAATTGAATGAGTTAACTGAGGTGATATAGTTGTTATCACTCTGTATTTAATTCGATTTGGGGGCATGAACTTGAGTTGTGTACAATGATTCCTAATTTTTAGGAGCTTAGGTTGATTTAATTTTAGTTGTAACAATTTAGTTGAGTTAAATTAAGTTATGGCCAGTTAAACTAGTTCCATATGTTGGAGGAACTAGTGGAAGGTCTAGTGGTGGAGTGTAACTTCAATCTTTAACCAGTTAACTAAATGATCACTGAAGAGGACTGAAGTCACACCCCACTACTTGACCTTTCACTATTCCCTCTAAAATTTGGAACTATTTTAACTGAAAATAACTCAATTTAACTAAAACAGATTACTAAACATTAAAAATCAATCATAAAGTACTGAACTCAAGCTTATCCAACTCGAATTAAATGATTTAAATCAGTGACAAGTACCATGTCACCTTAGTTAAATACCTCCAAGATTTATGCTGAAATACAAATTTGAATTCTCTCTAATTTGACTAAGGTAAAATCTAATATTTTCTTGCAGCATTTTCAACACATACACTACACTTATTCATGGTTTTTTTAAGGAAGGAAAGTTGGAGGAGGATAAGAAGCTCTTCCTTGGAATGCCTAACAAATAATATGGCTTGATGTTGCCGCATACACTACACTTATTCATGGTTTCTATAAGGAATGAAAATGGCAAGAGGCCACCAAGGAGCTTCATGAAATGTTGTACAAGGGACACACTCCAGATGTTATCACATACAATGTTGTTATTGATGGTTGTTGCAAAGAAGGTAAGATTCAATAAGCTCTCCAGTTGTTAGATGTTATGGTACAAAAATTCCAACAAACTTAAGAATTCACATACAATACACTCATAAATGGGTTTTGCAAGCATTGCGAGATAAATAAGCCTCAACAAATATTTTATGAGATGCAAAAACAAGGTTGGAGTCCTGAATTTGTGACATACAACACATTAATCGGTGAGTGATGCAAAGTGTGTAGTTCTAAGGAGGCAATACAATTATTTAAATAGATGAGAGATGGTTTTCATGTCCCTGATATGATTACGTATACCACCCTCATGGATGGACTATGGAAGGAATGCACGCCCAGAGAGGCCAATAGCCTATAGCAACATATTTTAGAAAAAAAAAATTGATACTAGAGGTGTGACATTCACCACTAAATAAAAACCTTCGTAACAATTAACGAAATTCAATTGATGAAGTGCATAGGTGAATTTGGTAACAATGCAATAGGCAATACGTCTAAAACAACACTAATTGTTGAGCTTTATTGAGTGCACTTGGTCTTTAATTTGAAAGAAAAATTGATTTGTTGTTTCGTTGTCTACCAATCCTAAGTGAATGAACCAGTTGTTCAATTTAAAATGGGTTTTTATGAGTGGTTAGTGTGTTGCAACTTGAAAAGTGCTCACATCAATAAATAGGGGCATTGATATGGTGAACCTTGGAAATATCACTAGTGATGATTGTGAATTAAGGTATACTAACACATTTTATTTCACTTTTCATATCACAGTTTCTTCCAATCTGTTGTGAATATTTTTTCTATGGTTATTTATTGCACATGTAGTGGGCTTGGCCAACCTAGCACATATACAAATGAATAGCTCATGAAAAAAATGGAAGAATCTTGTGTCATGTAATTGAAAAAGAAATAGATCTTGTAACTAAAAAGGGAGCGATTAAATATGACAGTGACATTGGTGAAGGGAGACATTTTTTGCAAAAGAAGACCAGAAGAAATGTGTGAACTAGGGAGAGAAAATATTGGAAATATTACCCTCCCTCGGTCATGTAAATATTCCCTTATGCAAGGAAGTTTAGTTTTGTGTGTGGTTTAGTGGATTGTGTTTTCTTTTAGGTTCCTTATTTCTTACAATTTCAATTGGCATTTTCCTGCAATTTGTCCCAATAATTTTTTTTCAATAACTAACAAGATTGTGATAGAATTTTTGCTTTTAATGCTATTATTATATTGTTGGGATGGGGTCCCCTGTGGGTAAATTGTTGTATAATTTTGGTAAATTTTTTATTAGTACGCGCTAATTTCAAGGGGATTTGGGGTGGTTCAAAGTCCCTTAATCAATGTAATGGGTAAAAAGGGGAAACCATGAGTCTCAAACCATGGTTTGATACCATGGTATGTGCACATAAAATACCTATAAATATGTAAGAGTCGAGTCAAGTAAGAGATATGTATGTATTTTTTGTGTTAATGAATGTTTTGATCTAAGTTTTGGGCAAGTCTGTGATCTTTTTGGGTCGAAAGGCTCTTTTTGGCTGTGTGCGTGGAGACCTAGTCTTGAGTTGTGTGAAAGGACTCTGCTATTGTGTGTGCAGATGGAAGGAAATGTATTGGGTTAAATATTTATTAATAAAGACGAAGTTTTAGTGAACTCTATTGAAATTTATGTGTTATGCATGATTATGTTGATTATTTGTTAATCTCTTTCTCTGAACATGCAATTATTTAAGTTATCCATCTATGAAGAGATCTTTGTGTTTGTTTAAGGGTTACATCTGCATTAATGATTTTACTGGAAAAATATCTACGTAATTGCACAAGTGTGATTTTGGTTCTGATAAGTTAGATCTGATTGAAATATAATCTGTTACGCCTATATGTTAATGCATGTATGTTAAGGGTTTTATGTGCACTTAGCTTGATTTCCTTAGAAGTCTCGCGTAGGCAGATAAGCCTTAGATATGATAAGTAAGGGTAAACCACACATCAAATGCTCCCTTAGGGTGCCGAAACCTGGTCCCAACACCCCCCATACTGCTTCGGGTGTGGCTTTGGTATGCGCAAGCAGATCATTGCCAAAAGGCCAGTAGTTGGAGGGTTTTATTGGTTGCGCATAACACTCTGAACATGGGTCAGGACCCATCAAGCCAAAAAATGGTTCCTTTGCTAGGACCATGATCATTCTGAGGGAGATTTGATGTTGTGGCATCTGAAACACAATGAACTGTAAGATTGAATTGACAATAAGGTGAGCAAATTTGCAATCCAAGAAAACCGAAACCCTAAATTATCTACTAAGGATTGGGAGAAAAGGTATATCTACACATAGGTCCACGAAATTTTATTTGCTTCCTTTGTGACTGAGTTACACGAGTGGCTATCTCGACTGACTAAATTTCAAACCTCCGCAAAGGATGATGTGATCACCAAGTGGACTCCCGAGTTGGTTCAACAATTGGAGAAATCCTACAATAAAATTACCCGCGCAGTAGATTATTGGATTGATAATGTTCTAAGAGGGTTTGTGATTGAATTTTATATCGATACTTTTGTATCATATTTTGAAGTTGAAAGAATATTTTTCAAGTGCCCTAGAGGTAATTTTATGTGGTCATTGAAATTGTGGATTGAAATTCTTTTATGTGAAAAGGGTACTCTGTGTAGCCACATTGAGTGAATGTTCTGAAGAGGCCCGATGATCCGGATTTATGCAGGAATGCAACAGAATAAACATATAACCATAAATACAGAGATGCAGTGGAAACAACACTTCATTTCATTAATATCAAAGAACTGAAATTTGCTTACAGACAGAATGGAAATAAAACTAGCTAGGGCGCTGGTAGCTATCTCTGAGAAGAGATGTGGTGGCTACAGGCCTCTGAACTGAGTTACAATGAGGCTTGAGGGCCTATTTATTATTAAGAAACAATGGAGAACTCTAAACATCCAAAAAACTAACCATAGGAGATGAAGCGCCAAAACTATGGGCCCCGTTTGGGTAAATTGGTGTTTCAACTTCCAAGGGACGTAACTTTGGCATACTATCTCTGTTTGACGCACATGGCACATCATTAGAAAGATCTATCCGAGGACTACAACTTTCGCCATGAATATCAATTTTAGAATAGAATGATATTTTCTAGAGGCGCGATGCCCAAAAAACGTCGTTTAGGGCCTCAAAACGGCTCCGGAAGTTCAGGACCCGAAAAACTGCTAAAAATAGTAAGTTATGCCGAAACTGAAAAACTGAAAGAGACAATGGTGGGGGCCCAAGTGGAATAGGCGGGTGGCCACCAATATCCACATGGATCATTCCTCCCCCCTTAAGAAGCAATGGTCCCCATTGCGTTAAGTTCCTCCATGAGATGAGGAAATTTCTGCTGAACTTGGTCCCTAGTGAACCACTTTCCTTGGTGCAGGAGTTGGCCAGCTTTGACAACCCGATATAGTTGGATGTTCCCGTTGGCGAGTTCTCTTTATTTTCATGTCCCCGATACAACTGTGGTGGCTTGTTCCAGTACCGTTCAACTCGTTGGTGGGAGTTGTTCCGCAATGTCCGAGGTGTCCGTAGAGGTGGGAAGCAAGGACGAAGGGCGATCCATGATGAAGATCTGCGGTAGACCAAGGAATGGTGGAACATCGAGCTCGAAGGCAGCTTGTTCTCGTGCCCTTGGTGATGGTGCTCACCGTACTGTGCGGTGCGTGCTTGCGGTGGGGTCCAAAGAGGCGCTCCTTCCGCAAGTGTAGCCACTTTTTCGCCCACCTTGAAGTTGTGTGGCACCCGGTGTTGATCATGGCGTTGCTTGTACTTGGCATTGGCTCTATCCAAGGCATCATGAACCTATTGCGTATGTGTTGAATGCGCTCAATGAAGCTACTTCGTCGGTCAACTTCGGCATCGGACATGAGTCGGACCCGCCCGAGAAGCCGCAAATGGTATGGCTACGCTAATAGGACATAGTGGTCGGAATCCCAAGCCCGCCCGAAAGGGGCTATGGCCGATTGAACCGTGGAGAGCCCACCTGATAACTATGTTGTACATAAGGGAGGCTCTCATCTTCCATGTGCATGGATGCTTTGAATTGTACACGCGTAATGTGTACAAGCATTCTGCTGACGACCTTTGTCTCGGGCCATCTATTTGGGGATGGAAAGCTCAGACTCTGGTGAGCTTGGTATCCAACATTGACCAAAGGTCGGGACCGAAATGTGCCGAGGAACCCGTTTATCTCGATTCTGACATAGAGCAGACTGTGGGATCCCAAAGTGCACCCACACTCATTCAAAGAAGAGTTTAGTAGTGGTCACGATAGATATTCTTCGCAGGGCCGCCACATGATGGCCATCTTCGAGAATCATTGACGACCATGAAAACATAGTCATTTCCCCCGTTTAGTAGAAGGCGGTGCCCGATATGTAATCCATGGAGATGATTCCCAAGGCCGACTAGGGCAGGGTAGCAAGAAAGTATAGGCCTTGCTTCGATGGTCGGTTTGGAAATGCATATTGCTGTTGCAAGATCTGGATATGCTTCTCAACATCCTTTCAAAGGTTTGGCCAATAGAAATACTTCTGGTAAGAGATTTGCCATAATCGTCGATCCCGAAATATCCACCGACCGTAGTGTGCTTCCCATATTATCTTGGCACGCCGCTAAAGGAACAATGCGGTCTCTGGGACATAAAAGTGCATCTTTGGAGGTGAAAATTTGGAACTTGCGTACCCCCAAGAGCACGTTTGTGGGTGTGGTCGACCTCGGGTCACTCATAGAGAAGCGGCCAATCGTAAGTCTCGGTGCCCACAAGATTGAGCACGGTGGTGAGTACCCGTCGCATCGGTGGCCTGGCCGAGCCAGCTTTGCAACATTATTGGTGCTACCCTTATTGTACTTGATATTCAAATGAACCGTTATGCGTATATGTGACCACTTCTATGGCGATCATTCTACAACTTCCTCGTATCTCAAAGGAACCGGGCAGGCCAAATGGTCCTGTGACGATTGTTTTCTTCCCCAAATAATGCTTCCATTGTCGACAAGCTTGGTGCAACAATGTGAACAGATTTCTTTTTCATAAGTGGGATACTTGCGAACCGTGTCGACAATGTCTCACCGTGATATGCCACCGGATGTCCCCCGTTGAGTAAGAACCGCCCAATAGCACAGTCGCAGGCATCCGTCTCCATCTCAAATGGTTGTTGCAAGTCTAGTAATGTGAAGACTGGGTAGAACAAAGGCGATTTTTCAATTCTCATGGAACGCTCATGGAGGTTCAACAAGAATTTCTTTCGCTCTCCTTGGTGACTTGACTCAAGGGCCGAAGTGATATGAGAGAATCCCAACAGAATCTACAGCTCGTAGGGGACCAGCATGACCGTAAAGCCGCAAAGCTCTCGTTATAGTGGCTGGGGTCGTCAATCTCAGCCGACGTGATCTTTTGGCCGGATCCACATGCACCCCTTTCATCAATAATGTATCCCATATTGAACCCGGGTCACGTTAAACATGCACTTCTCCAAATTGGCACACAACTTAGCGTTTTCAGTGTTTGGAGGACTTGTCGATGTGGTGAAGGTGCTCTTCCCAAGTCTGGGTCAAGATCGAATGTCATCCAAGCACACCACCACAAACGAGTTGCGAATGGCCGCAAGATGTCGTCCATCATCTCATGAAGGTCATGTATATTTTGTCAACCTCAAACATGACCAGCCATTCAAAAAGGCCTTCCTCGCTTTGAAGGTGCGCTCACACATCGCAGGGTTCAATTGGTACTTGGTGACACTCGTACTTTGTGCCCATCTTGCTGAAATATTTTTCACCTTTGAGTTGGTCCGTATGGCCACTACCCGTGGGATTGGGTACCTATTCGGACAAAGGATTCGACCGGCGTCCGATAGTCAATACAGATTTCTCCACGTCCCATCCTTCTTCGTACCAACACAATTGGCCCACAGGGTGACGAACTTGGTCCGATGTGACCTTCGGCACAGCCTCCCGAACCGCCTTTGATTTCATCATTCTCCGTAACAGGCGCCGATAGATCGGTCCATTGGGTACAAGCACCTAGGGTCACAGGAACGGTGTCGACCCGATAAAGGTGAGAACTCTGTGGGTGAGGTGAAGATGTCCCCGTACTCCTCCCGTCGAACCCTATCCATTTGTTGTCATGCGGTGCAGGGCCTTGGCCATAGTCTTCTTGCCCTAGGGGTATATCATCGGTGGCGCTGAATTTCCAGCCAGAAAATGAGTTCATCGTATTGTTTTGCGAAAAGAACTAAAGAGATAGCGAGGAGGTGGCACTCTCCGGTATCCCGTACAACTTATTTCCCAAAGTAACAATAATAGCACGAGGTCGAGACTCATACACAGCATGATGCTTCCACAAGTATGGTTTTCCTAATAATACATCGAAACATCAATAGGAGCAACGTCACATAATACCTCATCCGTGAATGGCTTCGATGCGTTAGGGAAGGCAACACCGCCGGGCCGACGCAAAGACCGTCTGGGTAGCTTTCCATCCATGGTGTATGGATGTGGTGAGTCAGGTCGGCAAAGGACCAACCGTCTACAACGTCCGCCGAAATGAGGTTCTTTGGACCCCATTGTCGACAATGAACCATACAGGGCTCTTTACCCACATTTCCTCTGGGAGTGGAAGAGACGTTCCCTCTCCTTCCGGATATTTGTAGTGTAAGGTCAGCAAGCGTTGGGCCCCACATCAATAACTGCTTTCCCTTTTTCATTCCCCTTTT
The DNA here is from genome assembly GCA_034641835.2 of Pinus albicaulis. Lineage (NCBI taxonomy): Eukaryota > Viridiplantae > Streptophyta > Pinopsida > Pinales > Pinaceae > Pinus > Pinus albicaulis. The sequence goes on along the minus strand of CM076575.1, from coordinate 955,309,265 downwards.
CAAGTTCTGATTTGGAGTCGAAGAATGCAACCGACTCTAGAAGCCCTCATCTCGGCCACCAGCGATCGTCGTCCGACACTCACTTGTGTTGTGAGTGAGCTCTTATGGAACTCACACCACTTTCCCATGTCCTTCTTTGGCTTTCGCGTTGTTGTTCTTTTCTCGTGGCTTCGACGGTTGTCTTTAGCCACCATGCCTTGCCCATCCTTTTTTCAGCTTTGGAAGCACCTTTTCCTTGCTTTTGATTCGTAGATCCAAAGTCTCGCTTCTTCTCGTTTGGAATTTCGTCGACCCTAAGATACCTGCATACAACAAGTGAGGAGATGTCGAGGAACTCACTTCTCCCCGAATGTATCCGTACAGATACCGTGATACTTTAGCATCAGATGTTTCTCCGAATATTTGATACCCAACTTGTGCACAAGGTATGAATCGTATTCATCATCTCATGCACATCTTGATCCCCTTGTTGTCGCAACAGGTCCATTGTATGTACTTGTCCTCATAGCTCCCCACTGGATATACTATTCCTTGACTCGCCCCTTTTAAAGAATTCCAAGTTGGTACAAATTGGAGAACAAGAGAGGGTTCTGCCTAGTCCTTGTTCTCATAGTAGGTTTCCCACCAAAGTCTCAACATGGGGGGTAGCTTTGAGGAGTGCAAAAATAATCTTTCTCCCTGGGCCCGAAAGTCATGAACAGAGAAATATCCTTCTAATAGATTCAACCATCTATCTATGGCATCCGTGTCTATTTGACCCTCAAATATGGGAATGTCAAAATTTACTTGCACCAAAAGGAGTCGTGCTCCTGTAGTGGTCAGCCGGATGCAGCGGCGCCGCCCGCGCCCGTTGAAGGATCTCGACAGTTATCCATCATCGCATTCCTTGTTTTTCGAGGGCCTCCCAGCAATACTTTGACAGGATCTCCCGCTTCCCCATCTTTTCTTTCATCCCCCATGGGCATCCACTCCAGGTTTTCAAGGTCGATCTTGCAAAGGTTCCACCGCATCAATCCCTAGCTCCTTATACCTCGACCTCGTTGGGGACATGCAAAGAATGATCGAGAAAAAGAAGACCGCTTCCGATACCACCGATTCGGATTTAATAAAAGGAACACAACAGAACAAACATATAACCATAACACAGAGATGCAACAAACAACACTTCATTTCATTAATATCAAAGAACCTAAATTCTTTCATACATTAATGGAAATAAAACTAGCCAGGCGCCGTGCACAAGCCTCTCGAGGAATAGATGTGGTGACACAAAGCCTCTCGAACCGGGTTACAATGAGGCTCGAGGCCTATTTAAGCGTCGCTACATTTCGTTCAATAAACAATGGAGAACTCTAAAAATCCAAAAACCCAACCCCTAGGAGATGAAGCGCCAAAACTATGGGCCCCGTTTGGGTAAATTGGTGTTTCAACTTCCCAAGGACGTAACTTTGGCATACTATCTCCGTTTGACGCACATGGCACATCATTAGAAAGATCTATCCGAGGACTAAAAATTTCGCCATGAATGTCCATTCCGGAATGGAATGATATTTGTTGGAGGCGCGATGCCCAAAAAACGTCGTTTAGGGCCTCAAAACAGCTCCGGAAGTTCAGGACCCGAAAAACTGCTAAAAATAGTAAGTTGTGCCGAAACTGAAAAACTGAAAGAGGCAATGTGGTGGGGCCTCAGTGGAATAGGCAAAAATACCAATATCCACCGGATCACCCGAATATGCGCAAAGGTAAAAACTTACGTATTAGATGTGAAGTAGGCTTAGCGTATATCCCTATCAAAGGGAAATATGACAATGACGAGGAGTCCGAACAAGAAGCCAGAATCCGTGCACTTTGAAGAAGATGGATTACAAGATCAGATATTCCTGGGTCATTAACCTTATTTCGCATCCCATCCACCTTCCACTCCCAAATTCGCCTCACTCTAACAAGTCATCCACTCCACCTCCACCTCCACCTCCACCCCAGAAAACTACATGGCTACTTCCGTCAAGCCACACTCAAGGGCGTTGGAAATGAAGATGTTGACCAATTTTGTCTATTGCAGATGCTATGGACTACACAAATCGATAAATAATTATAATGTTAAGAAAACTCGCCTAGCTATTTCATTTCAAGAACGCATGCTAGATCGGGTACATGAGGTATATGGAAATCAATCCTAATGCCATGATTGTCAAGCTTGAGACCGCATTGAAGGACAGCTTCAAAAAGCAAAATCCTTCTCTCACTGCTGATTGAATTAAAGGAGATCCACCAAGAAGTGAATGAATCAGACATGGTGCGTATTAACGATTTGCCACCATCAAAGATGAAGGATTTACTATCAATGACATGCAACACAAAAAAGGTTCATAGTATTCAACAATTGGAAGCACACCATCGCAGATGGAGGATTTACTATTGATGACACACAACACAAAGAATGTTTCAATAAGTATGTTGTTGCCGCATTTGTGCCAATATTTAAACCAACAAAATATCAGGACACATGCTGAAGCTGGAGAGCCTGCTGAGACCTCCGTACCGCCACACAAAGGCCCAAAATCCAAAGCCGCGTAATGCGCACCGGCACTTAGAAATACAAATGTTGCAAAAGAGAAGAAAAGGATGTGCATTGTGGGTATAATGCACACGATGTAAAGTTGAGGGACATCACACGATTAGTGTCTTGTATATAATAACTATCTGGAAACTGGAGGACCAAGTCCGATTAAGAAATGGGGTAGGGTCGCGTGAGTTTCCCAAACTATGGTGTGTGATTTGCCAAACAAAAACTAATTACATACGACAAAATTTCGCCCTAGGCTTGGAAAAATATATTTTGTAGCTACAATAACCTTTTCTCGCACATTTTTTATCAATCTCTTGACACAATGACAAGAATTCTGTCTCAACTTTGGCCCGATTATTGAGCAAAGGCCTTTTACATATTGCTGTGCTGAGGCAGAGGACGAGATTCGCCCGCATCACCATTCAGTGTTTCCGTGATTTCTGTGCAAAGGACGAGGAAGCGCGCAGGAGCTGGTCATGGAAGGGGACAACTAATTTGTTATAACTGTGGGAGAGGTTGGGCGTTATGTGCATGACTTTCCTAACCCAAATACAACAATATTGTAGACATTGGTAGTTTAACTGCTACCTTTGAATATTGCCATGTATTATTTGAAAACATTCGTGAGAAAAACTGCAAACACCTATGCAAAATGTTCAAATGATGAGAGTGGAACCGCTCTGACCCTAGCATAAACATTGTGGTCTAGAAGCAATAGAACCTGAGAAGAGAAGTGTAAGACAAGAGACTTAATGTACGAAATGTTTAGGTCCTGGAGAGCTCCTGAGAAAAAGGAAGGATTCAATTCACAAAGGGGAAATGAAACCTCATCGCATCAAAGAAGGAATTTGCGGATCCCGGCATAATCCAAAGTAGCAAGAAAAACTACCGTTAGAATGATGAAGGGGCCGAGCATGAAGATATGAATTTTTTTTTTATTAAAATATCAAGACTTGTGCAATAAGAAGGTCGAGAACCTTCAACATTTAATTAATAACCCGCGACGAAAAAGAACAACCCAGATGGAGCAAAAGGCTCTCACGATCTACAAGAACAAGAGAAGAATTGGCCGAGAGATGCACTCCGGTCGCCGTATAGGAGAGTTTGAAATGAACCAAGTCATTGATCCTGGCTCGATGCAAATTTCATACCAAAGCGTACTTGGTAGAAAATTGGAGAACCTAAGATGGAATGGTATGCAATATGCTTGTGCATGGTGAATCACTTAAGATTTTCCTAACAGGTAGATTTTGAGGCTCTAGTTTATATTGAAGGAGTTAAGGCGTCGACTCATTTGGAATTCATTCAGATGAAAGATATATAAATCCATACCACCTTACTGTTGGGTTTGGATTGGGCTATTGACATGGATGCTATCATCAATCTCAAGCACTAAATTATGGTATTTGAAAATAATGGAACCATGGTTGTGGTCCCACTGGATCCAATAGAAGGAGAAAGATATACAAAACTTATGCGCATAGAAGAGGATGTTGATCATATCTACAAACTAACTACGAGAGATGAAGATTGGATCAATCCCACAGAAGATGTTTGGCTTAGCTGATATAGAGATAGTTCATGCCACTTAGACTCAGATGAGGAATTGAGAATCGCGTAACCATTTGTGCATGAAGTCTCAACATTGTGCTTCAACCAAGTCACCAACCTCTACGGTATATCCTTCCGAGGTGGAGAACTACCTTATTATGATGGTATAGGAAATGTCACTTGTTTCTTAGATGAATTCGAATAGGCTATTCCGAGACACAACCGTTCCATGTGCTTCGACTTGCCGCGCTCAACTCTAGCACATTGGTGGGAGATACACAAGGAAAAACTTAGGCGAATTGGGAGGAATGTACCCATATAATGAACCGTGATTTGGAAAACCGACATCTGCTAATGGAACCTACAGAAAAGAAGATCCTGAAGTTATTTGGCTGTGGATTCTATTGGGGAGAATAGCCAGCCTGTGATGGGTGCATACACTCGTCCATACTTTTAAGCTTTGCATTCCTATGAACCGGTACCTATAGGTTGAGCCGTGACGAGGCATGATGTACGGGGGATGCGCTAAGGTGAATATTTGTGTTAACATTCCGCTTTTTAGAGTGGATTCTCATGTATTAGTACCGGCTTATACACACACCTAAGTTGTGGTCTTTTACACGACAGAGAAACCAAGAACTTGAAACACACTACATGGGATGCGAAATGAACATATATTTGGGATCATTAGAATGTGACTATTGAAGATAACAGGAAGACCTCGTAAAACATCAAACCCCAACTTCGAAGGTCAAGGAAAGGTACCAGCGGGTCGCCGTTTGAAGTGCCGTACATGACCGAACCCATGAATATTAGGCAAGTCAACATTGAAACAAAATAGCACCAAGATTTCAAAATCGAAGATTACCGTGGCGTAAAGATACGTAGCTAAGGTTGTGGAGATGCTTGTTGAATATCAAGACTTATTTCCCATAAATTTTTCCGAGTTGAAAGCAGTATTTTTGGGGATCTTATATGAAATTACTTCCGAAATGAGATTTAAGCTCGTCAAGTAGTGCCCTTACGTGTTAAATCCTTAATACAAATAAAAGGTCAAAGAGGAGCCGGGAGAAAAAGAAGAAGGTGAATCGTTAAACCGGTAGAAGAATAAGATTGGCTGTACCTACAGGCATCCAAGAAAATAAGACCAAAGGAGAAATTAGGATTTGTGGGGATCTCAGAAAGTTAAATGATGACAAAAAGACCCTTTCCAACTCCATTTTCTAATGAAATATTGGATAATGTGGAGGGAAGCAAGCCTACTCATTCACCGATGGATTTTCAGGGATACCACCAAATAAGAATCGCGTTCAAGTCAAAAGTAAGACAACCTTTGCGTAGGAATGGGGATCATCCTAATAAATTATTATAGCTATATTTTGATGACCGACCGTATTTATCTTAGTAGAGAAGCATGTTTCGAAATCGCTAACGTCGACACTTTTCGAAAGCATTAGATCTCAATGAATCGAAGAAGTGCATATTATGTGTCCCTATAGGGATTTTTTTGGGTCATATTGTTTGTCAATAGGGCCGATGGTCGATCCCACTAATATTTCTATTATTTTCAACCTAGAGATGCCAAATAAATGTGAAGCAACAGTTCCATTTTGGGACATACCTGATATTACGTAAAAAATAATTCAAGGCTATGCATTGATTACCTGCTTGATGAAAAAATGAACAGAAGAACGTCTCTATTTTGGTCGTAATGAGGATTGTCGAAGAGCTTTGAGATACTTGAGGAGAAAATGGAATCGCACCCATATTGGTATTCCCGTAATGGACAAAGGAATTCCATGTACATGTGGACACCAGGGCATTTGGCGTTGTGCTCGGCACAACAACCAGCAGGAAATATTGATCACCCAATTGCATTTAGACCAGGAAATTGTCAAGTGCTTAACGAAACTACTCGACAATAAAGAGACAATGATTAGCTACGTTTCTATGCGCTATAGAAGCTTGGCCATTGTTTGGGAGGAAATTTTAAGATGTTTACGATCACTTTGCTTTCAAGTAGCCGGTCACTGTGCCTATGTTGGGGTGAATATTTTCGATGGCTCTTACTATTTCGCAGGGGTAATATTTGGAGGTGAATGTCAAACTGTGGAGGTTGAAATGTAGGTCCGCATCACCTATCGCGCATCGAAAGTGAGTGAGGATCCAACTAGTTTGGAGGATGGATTACCGTACACGCAATATTTATTGAAAACAGCCGATGGCCACTTCACAGATATTATGCACTTCCTCACCACCGGGAGTGCACTCACAGAGTATATAGTTAAGTAAAAGAAAGAACTTGTCTTCCGCGCAATCGAATTTACTTTGATTTCCGGCCATTTGCATAAGATGAGCGCCGTGAGATATTGAGATGCTATGGCCGGAGTTCAGCACAAAGCATCCTAGTTGAAGCACAGCAAGGGTTGTAGGAGGTCACTATGCGGTGAAAAAAAACCTCGCAAAAATTTTGAGGACTCGGGTTCTGTGGCCTGCGGCACACAGGTGATGCAGAAAGAGTACCTGGCCACACTTGTGATATGCCATAGAATAGGGAAACAATCGCGTAGAGATGAAATTCATCAAACCACAAGGAATTTAGCTTTTTGATAAGTGGGCCATTGATTTTGTAGGATGACCAACCCTCCTCGAGCCAACATCAAGACGCCATACAATTACCGCAAAAAATTATTTTACCATGTGGGAAGAAGCCAAGCTCGTGAAAGATTGCAATGTGTTAGTGCCGCCCAGTCATACCGCCATCAAAGGATCAAAACTCGCTCTTTTTGCATTTGCATATTGTGTAACCTCTATACCAATAAATTTCACCATTCCGCTAGGTCATGGATTCATTTATGGCAAGAATGTTTCTCATCAATTTTCCTCATGAGGTACTTGTTGATTTTCCTCTTCCCTATGGTCTTCGACATTAGCTTCTTTCTACTCTCAAAATCATATCGTAGGCTTGCAGGATGGTCCACAACTTCAAGGTTTCACCATGGTCAAAACAATGAGTCAAGTGTCAATAAAGATCAACAGTATCAAGGAGGAAGTCAATAAGTGCAAGTCACTACACTCGAAGATCAGAGATATTAGTTGTTCGCCTTGATGCAAGTTTCACCTCAAAACCATGTTTTGAGGTGAAAACGTAATACTTCGCCTTTCACTGTCAACTTGCCGTTATCTCCACAAAGCAATGTCCCTACCTTTCGCAGAAGTTTTCCATGCGCATGTTTAGTGCCGCAGCATATTCAAAGTAGATCCATCGTAAAGAGCCCTAAAGAGCTCTCCAACCAGATACTACACCCTCAAAATCGACTTCCGAATTGAAATTTATGCCATGAAGTAAAAGTCCTTACATTCACATACCCCTATTTCCCCATCCTTCCCCTTTAAACTTTGTATGATCAAAGTTTTCAGGCTTCTTTAAAACTTCCTTTACCCCTTTCCGATTACAAAATTGCATTATAAATTGTTTTAGTACACATGCCATCCGATTATAAAACCACTTTCCCCTCCATGACCCTTAGGACTTTATAATAAAGAACTTCATATTATAAAGACCCGCCCTCAACCACTTCCCCTTTTCACCCCGTAAACTTTAGAAATAAAGTTTATGTCATATATATCACAAACCCCTCCGCCCCTTTAATCGCAATCGCAATATGAAATGTGTGCCTCCCGATCACCACAATTGCAGTGTCCGATCGCAAAGAGTTCCGACCGCCCCAATCGCAAACATATCTCCGATCTCCGATTGCCAACTCCCCGATCATCCCTCCACCGTTGATCTCCTCGTTCAATCCAATGGCCCTCTGCCAACTGGAACTTTCCAACGCACCATCCCCCGATCCGCCCGACCCAAAGTCCCTTCCCCGATCCTCTCGATTGCGATCAATCGCATTCCCCTCCGATCACGACCTCCGATTAACCGACCCTTTGATGAACGGGGGGGACTACGCCTATCCTCTCCCGCCGATCGAACGGCCCATATTCAATCGCGCAATCGCAATAAGCATTCCCATATATGTCACATTTCACCCCCTTCCAACCTGCGATTGCGATTGGCCTTTGGGTCCCACCATCAAAGACATCCGCCCGTTCATATAATAAAGGCCACCCCTTTGTAATCCGAAAATTTTGATTATATTTATTCATACAAAGGTTTCCCCTCCAATCGCATCGGAAGTTGTTTCCATATATAATATCGCTCCACCGTCCCCCCGATCCGATTCCGATCGCGATGAACATATTATAATATGTTGATTCATATTAATATGTTTTATTATATTAAACATGTTTCTCCGCCCCCGCTCTGCTTTGATTGCGATTACTGTGTTATATCCCTCCTCCGCTCGACTTGCGATTGCGATTTCCATATGGGTCCCGCCTCCATTTCCCTTCCCTTTTCCCCATTTAAATGCATTTTACCTTCACGAAAAAGCATAAATTCATTTTATCAGAATTTTACAAAGCCAGAGAATGAAGAACTAATGGAAAACGAAACGTCGTAGGCCGAGAAACCGTATTGCAAATAAATACATTTTCTTTTGCCATACTGCGCAGGTGATCCACGCTATTGTGTGTTTCGCCCTCCTTATTGCAGCATTGTTAATTTCATGGAACAAAGTAACGTCGCTCTCCCTTTACCGAGAGACCGTTGGCTTTTCGCTCTCCATCTTCGCTTGATTTCTCTTCTTCCCATCGTATTTGTATTCCCGAAAATCTATCTATTTATTGTAATTTCTAATCATTTGCATGACCTGAGTTCGTAAAGGTGTGTGCAACATTCTGCGTCTATTTAGCTTTGGCAGTGAATTAAATAAAGTGATGCAGCTTCCGATTTCATGATTCATGTGGTATGAGTTTTAGCATATGTTTCTCCTTTATGTTTCATAGTGTATTGTTATGTTTTCACCATTCATTCATCCCACTCTGTTGAATGTTTTCAAGATAGAAAGGTAGAATCCATTCTTATATGCTTTGCCTTGGGGACTCATTCATACTCGTGTATTTTTCTTCCGTCCGAAAAGGATTCATTATTATGGCCCTTTCAAATTTTCCTCAACCATCTGCATATACCCATCTTATTTCACTTGATCACAAATCTCCGCCTTTCTTTCCTTGTTGAACATCCGTATCCCGATTTAATTCTCACCTCATGCTATCCTCACCCATACACTCCTCGAACTTTCACTATTTATTAAAATCCCCTTCCCATTTATATACCTAGCCTAAATCAGTTCATTATTGTTTCTATCGAATATCTATTCTACTTAAAGAGCCCTCATCATTCTTGTAGGGCTAGCTACAAGGCTGAAAGGTATTTATTGTTGCTCTTGATTGCCTTTTCTTGTACTCGGGGTCCATTTCAAAGCAATATCTCCGGGTGACTCCACCGGGGAAACCTAGTTTATTTGAAACAAAGAAAAGCATATCCTCCCGTAAAGGATGACAAAGTTTAGATTCAAATGTTGACAGAACAACAATCGATGCATATAAAGTACCAAAACATTCACCCGGCGACTCATTCACCGAGAAGATCCGTAAAACAAAACCTTCATGGTGACTCCACCGCAGGAAGACCGCAGGGGCCGAAAAGATTTTTAATATGGGAACGTATTGCAAGACAGAAACGAAAGAGTCAGATTCATATTCCTGTGCTTCCAACAAAATGCCCGATAGGATTGGCTTCTTAATTTGCCTATTCGGTAAAATGTGGAAGGTGATGAAGTCGTTCTTCATCTCGGTGAAATTTCTTATCTATGTACAAATTAAAGGTCAATTTTCCCGAAGACCCATTGAAGATGTTTATGGCCACTTCCGGGAAGATGAAGCTCGATCTTGGTATGAAAGTTTGCCACCTGGTTGTATTTATTGTTTAAAAGATTTTCATACCATATTCTTCGAAAGATATAAAGAATCTTGTCCATCCTTAATATTAGTGCAAGACACCAGTTGTAAATGTTGGGTATGTGTTATATTCTTTGGTCCTTAATTTCCGGTGGGTAGTCCGCGTCCATGTTTGCAGCCAGTTTAAAAGCAGGTTTTGGGGGTACGATGGTTTTCTTAAATTTTTATTTTTGTAGATCCTGTGGCCAAGGGAACTACTAAGTATGTTCTAATCTGTGGTTTATGGATTGGGGTTTATGCATGCTTCTTACATGTATATATATGTGTTGTAACACTAAAAGGAATATAATGAAAGTAAATTAAGTTTATCATTCCGATTGGATCCAGGGAAATCTCTGTTTATCTCTGTTTTATGTTTTATGCTCTCGCTATTGTTTATTTTCCGTTATAAGATCGGTAGATAATTTCTCGTCTGTGGTTAAAACCTACAGAAACAGCCGTTAATAATTTCATCGAAAACTGGAGAATTTTGCGGAGACAGACTAATCTTCAGGACGAAGAAATTATGGAAGCACTATATGAAAATCCGTTTCAAAGAAAGACAAAGAAATCTTATGATACTTATCAAGATTAGCAAAGTTGAAGATTTCCACATAAAATGAAATGATGAAAGACGTGTTTTATTTCGAGATCCGGTTGAAATAAAGGATGATACGCAGAAATGATGTTTTTCTGATCTCGTATAGTGATGACGATAATCAGACTTAGAGATAAAATGATGAGGAAGAACATGTTGTTCTGGTGTCCCATAAAAGAGATTTGTACGTCGTAGGTCAGTTTCAAACGAAGAAAACAGAGTTATAGACCTGAGTGTTCTCGTTCCATTAGAAAAGAGTCTTCACGAGGAGTTAATCCATTCCCTTAATGAAAAACAAGACGAGATATTTGTTCAAGTGAGTGAAAGAGTTTCTTCGGATGAAACTGTGGTAGATGATAAGAATGACAGTGTTGGATCTCAAGAAACATTTGAAGCTTCTTCTCTTATGATTGATGAATATGATGAGCAACATGATAATCCGGTTGTTATATCATGTGAAGATGACCTACAATATATTCAGACTACGTAAGATCGCAGCGGTTTGAATCATTCCAGATTCTCTTCCCATGTCTCATGTTTTGAAATTTTTCGAAGAGGAATTTGCTCATCCACTTGTTCGTAATTTTTGAAGACTGTGAAAATGTTCTCATTTATGGCACATTATGAAGAAAGACTTTAATCAAAAGAAAAAGACGCCTTGTTTCTTCAATAGGAGGAAAATCTTTATGTTTTCAAGATCCAATGGAAAAATCATGGCAAACAACAGCAGTTGTGATTATTGGCAAGATTCTATGTATATTAGGATTGCGGTCAACCACGTTTTTGGGATGCCCAAATACGAGTATCTATTGTTGTCCAAAACATCCGATCGTAGAATCAATCAAGAAGCATCTGCTTGATTGGTTGCAGCTGGCATTTCCATATAGCCTGAAGGTACTTTGGTTTTCAAGAACACAGCGTCATGTACCGCCGTCATGCTTTAAATTTTAAGTTTGGTCTTAGTCACCGTTGAGTTAGTTTGCTGAGCTCGAAGTCCATTTCAGTTTGCATTTGTGTTAGTTTTTCAAGAGAGATTTTTGGACTCCATGCCCAATGAGTAAGGCTACTTGGTCTACGGTGTTCTTGCACCTCCAAGGAGCTACCATCCCCATTGGAGCCAATGTTATGTCATCATAGTCAATACTCTCCACTGTGCTGGGATCGAAACCGCTCTTTTTGCATTTGCATATTAGGTGTCTCATACCAACAAATTTCACCATTCCTAGAAGTCATGGATTCATTTATGGCAAGAATGTTTCATCAATTTTCTCATGAGGTACTTAAGGATTTTCCCCTCCCTACGGTCTTCGTCATTAGTCTCTTTCACTTCAAATCATATCGCAGGTCATAGGATGTGGTCCGCTAGTCTCTAAGGTTCTCTGCCACGGTCAAAATAAATGAGTCAAGTGTCAATAAAGATTCAGGTCATGGAGTAGTCAATAAAATGCAAAAGTCACTACACTCGGGGGACTCAGAGGATATTATTACCCGCTGATGTGGGGAAAGTTTCCACTCAAAACCATGTTTTGAGGTGAAAACGTAATACTTCGTCTTTCACCACAATTCGAAGTTGTTATCTCCACAAGCAAATGCACTCACCTTTCAGAGAAGTTTTCCTTCACAGCATGTTTAGTGCCGCACATCTTCGCATCCATCGTAAAGAGCCCGGAAAGAGCTTTCCAACGGTATACTACACTCTCAAAACTGACTTCCGGATTGAAATTTATGCTTAAGTGAAGTAAAAGTCCCTATATCCTCATATACCCCCTATTTCCCATCCTTCCCCTTTAAACTTTGTATGATCAAAGTTTTTATATTTCCTTTAAAAACCCCCTTTACCCCTTTCCGATTACAAAATCGCATTATAAATTGTTTTAGTACATATGCGATCTGATTATAAAACCACTTCCCCTCCATGACCCTTAGGACTTTATAATAAAGAACTTCATAATGAGAAAGACCCGCCCCTTAACCACTTCCCCCTTTTCACCTCGTAAAATTTAAAATAAAGTTTATGTCATACAGGTCATAAACCCCGCCGCCCTTTAATCGAAACGCAATATGCAATGTGTGCCTCCCGATCACCACAATCGCAATAAGTCCCGATCGCAAAGAGTTCGATTGCCCCAATCGCAAACACATCTCCGATCTCCCGATTGCCAACCCCCGATCATCCCTCCACCCCGTTGATCTCCTCGTTCAATCCAACCCGCCCTCCGCCAACCGAACTTTCCAATCGCACCATCCCCCCGATCCGCCCGATCGCAAGTCCCTTCCTTGGTCCTCCCGAGCCATCAATCGCATTCCCCTCCGACCGCGACCGATTAACGACCCCCGACGTCCGCACCGTCGATCTTTCCCCGCCGATCGAACGGCCCATATTCAATCGCGCAACCTAACGGAGCCCCACATATGTCACATTTCGCTCCCTTCCTCGACCCGCGATTGCGATTGGCCTTTGGTCCCACCATCAAGACAGACTGGCCTCGTTCATATAATAAAAGGCCATCTCCCTTTGTAATCCGAAAATTTGATTATATTTATTCACAAAGGTTTCCCTCCAAATGCATTGGAAGTTGTTTCATATATAATATTATCGCTCCGCTCGCTCCCCCGATCCCGATTCCGATCGCGATGAACATATTATAATATGTTGATTCACACGATGTTTTATTATATTAAACATGCTTCTCTCCCGCCCCCCCCCCGCTCGCTCCGTATCAAGGACATCGTTTTATATCCTCTCTCGCTCGACTGCGTACGTACCTACATGGGTCCCGCCCATTTCCCTTCCTTTCTCTCATTTAAATGCATTTTCCCTTCACGAAAAGCATAAATTCATTTTAATGACCATTTTATTAAAGCCAGAGAATGAAGAACTAATGGAAAACGAAACATCTGTGAGGCTCAGGAAATCTTATCAGGAAGAACAAAGTAGCATTTTGGTTACATTGCGCAGATGATCCACGCTGCTGTGTTTCGCCTTCTCCTCATCGTGCCGTGAATTTCATGGAACAAAGTAACGCTCGCTTCTCCCTTACCGAGAGACCGTTGGCTTTTCGCCTTCCATCTTCGCTTGTGATTTCTCTTTCTTCCCATCGATTTGTATTCTCGCAAATCTATCTATTTATTGCATCTCTCAATGCCTGTATGACCTGAGTTCGGGGGAAGGAGGGGGCAAACATCTTCGCGCTCCATTGTGCCGCCTTTGGCAGGAATTAAACAAAGTGATGTAGCTCCGATTTAAGGGATTCATGTGGTGGCGAGTTTTAGCATATAAGCTTTCTCTTTATGCTCTATATGTACACGGTTATGTTTCACCATTCATTCATTAACATTTCCGCCTGAATGTTTTCAAGATAGAAAGGTAGAATCCATTCTTATATGCTCCGCCTTGGGGAATCATTCATACTCTGCAGCTTTCCTGTTCGTGTTGATTCATTTATTATGCCCTTTTCTGCCTTTTCAACCATCTTTACACTCCATCTTATTTCGCCTTGATTAAGCAACCTCCTCGCCTTTCTTGCCCCATGAAATATCCCGTATCCGATTTAATTCTCACTACGTCGTTCTTTTGTCACAGAACTCGAACTTTCACTATTTATTAAAATCCCCTTTTCCCATTTATATACCTAGCTCTAAAATCAACATTATTGTTTTATTGAATATCTATTTCATTGAGAGAGCCCCTCCCCGTCCTTGTAGGGCTAGCTACAAGGCCGAGCGTGGTTTAGTTGTTACCCCGATTTGCCTTTTTTCTGTACTCGGGGTCCATTTCAAAGCAATAAACGCAGTAGACAACTATACACATATCATTTTTCAGAATATCTTGACAAGGTTTGGGTATCCTTATAATCTTGATGAATGACTGTGCACAACACTTTTGAATGAGATCTCCAAGTGTTGAAAATGGAGTTTAAGATGCACCATCGTGAGACCAAGACACCGTATCATCCACAAGAAAATGGCACAATGAGGCAGGCCTTAAACAAGATTTTTGGAGAATGCCCTCACAAAGGCTCAAATTTAACCGTAACGATTGGGATGTGTGCGTCTCGTGGTTTTATGGGCATAATAACCACGTGCATGAAATTGACTGGCATACTATTTATGTTGGTATAGCAGATAGGAAGTTGTTATGCCAATGGCACATCATTCTTAGTGTTAGTATCCTATAATCTATAGTATCACAAGGTGATTGATTATTCTTTTTTAGATCTTCTCTCGTATCAAAAAGCATATGCGTGTTGCCACATATTTTCAAGAAGGAATAGTTGTTCAAAAAGGGAAAAAAGGATGGTTATTCCAAGGTTTTGGAAATCCCATTACAAGATAAAGAAGCAATGGAACTGCATTACCGAATATTTTCTACCGCAATTATACCTCAACCACAATAAACCTTCCTTTACCGCAGCAAACCTTTATCCCATTTACCCTTTACCTTTTCATCGCACCCCAAAATCGCATTTTCACTTACCATTTGTGAGCCTATTCAAACCTTGGAGCGATGCTACCATGATAGACCTTCCTCGTTCTTTTCGCATCGCAAGTTCAGGAACATTCCATTGCTTATTCATTTGTCACTCCATGAATCTTGTGATTTGTGGTATTGAATGGGCCCCATCTTCATCCCCGCCACATCACCTTCCGTCAACAAGATCGTAGTTAACCCGGTTTGAGCACTTACCGCATTTCACCGACCCAAAAACTTGCGTATGTGCAACAAACCCCAACCTTGCGATGTGCGATAAGCCTAAATGTTGCGTGTGCAGATAATTTAACACCTCGCGATTTTATATGGGTGGGACCCAATCGCATATCACACTTCAATAGTTCAAAAGGGTTAGAGCCGAGGAATATGTTACAAACAATGATTTTTTACCTACGGGCGGGCCCGCCTCCTTACCACGTCACTTCCACCTTTTAAACCCCCGCACCTTTCCACCATCTCCGCACCTCTCTTTCATGCGAACATCTCCATGCATTTCGTACCCACTCGATCCGAAATGGAATGTACTTATTTTTAATCGTGCAAGGTATCCATTTTCCAATATTTTCAAATGATCCGAAATTGTGAGAATAAACTATTTCCTTTTCGTAGATAATCAAGGGGTATTCATCGGGATATGTCACTCCTCTAAAGAGAGGATGAGTTCCGCAGGCTACTCCGGCCCTCTTTCGTACTCGCCTAAGGAAATAATATATAAACACCAATAACAGAATCAATGAAAGTATTTAATTTGTAAATTCAAAGTGTTCATTGTCTATTTTTGAAATGTGAATAAACAAGAGTATATGATCTGCAATAGTTGTGGGTAGAGGTTTAAAGTTTAAACAACCACTTAATATCGTATAAAACTTGGTTATGGAAAACATGCTTATGAAATTTCACCGTTAAGCAATCAAATTCTGGAAAATAACAGCCATAAAACACAGATGAACAGCATATGTTGTTTGGCATGTTCACCTCGGGCTACCTCCCGCCGGTCCAAAAGCCTTTTCTGGAATTAGGCTGCCCTTTTTGATTAAATGCTTCAAATAAAATTACATCTCAGATAAAGTTTTCCAATGAGAAAACAGACTGCTAAAACAGACTCAGAACATCCAAATCAGTAGAAATAGACTACAAATTCACCTCCATTGGAGGAAGGTAGCCCAATGCAAGAATAAGCCTCTCATTCCGATGGCCTGCTGTGCGTCACAAAATTCAGTATTAGCTAATGCTCCACGGCTCTTGCAAGGCCTCCAACAGCTCCAGAATGCTCTCTCCACTCAAAATCAAAAACGTTCTCAAAGGCCTTCCCAATCAAAAGTTATGGCACATTTACTGAACCGCTTCTTACTCCTTAGGAAACCTACCAAAATGTGGAAGATGTAAAGTTAACACCGCCAAAATAGAGGAGCGTTCCATTAGGCGGAACTGCCGTTTATCCGCCAGTTGGAACTGTTACAATAAATGTTGTTGTGGCGTTCACATGGGCGGAAACCGGTGCAATTAAATGTTAAACGGTTTTGTATTAATGTTATAACATAACGTTGTTAATAATAACAAACCCACCGTATATAATTAACCAAAGTTTTAAATGTCTGCCGAGTGCCAATGTGAATAGCCTGTTCCAAGGCGATGGCCGAGACAAGCATGGGGCTGGCCCTTCAATAGGCCCCTGGGCCTCCTGCCTGAAACAAAAACACAGTTTAAATAACCCTTCTTCCGCCCATAGTTCAACGAATAATACAAATGGCCCGTTGGTAAATCGTTGCAATGAAACCAATATTGCTTTCAGGTCGGATCCTTCCGCATAAACTTTTAAACCATTCACTTAGCGCCTGGGGCCACGGCGGCCCCCTGGCTTAGCCAATGTGGCACCCGTTGATTGGTTGTCATCGAATATTCCCCTGAATATTCTGCGGAATATTCCACAGAATATTCCTTGTAACACTTGTGAATATTCCTTTTTAATAAAAAAATTTCAAAGTCTAATTTTGCCATTTTTTAATGAAATTGACAAAACTTTGAAGCTGAATAACTTTTGCATACGGAGACCATTTTTCGAACTGTTCGCGGCGCCGGAATCAGGAAGACGACAATTATCCAGTCGATCTATTTCGGAGCTATTCTGAGCACTTTTCATTTTTTAGCATTTTTCTTCAAGAGACTTCCATCTCCGATCACCACCGAACTTTAACCATGGGAGAAACTCGAAATAGAATATTTTTGGCTTCCACCCATACACCCACATGTCATCTTCAAAGAAGTTTACCTCCCCCATCTGGCACAGCTTCAGCCTGCCGTGTTCCTCCGAAACTGCTTCGGTTTTGCATGCCAAACCTGGGCTTGCAGGTTACGATTTTTTAACTTGTGGTCGAAACGAATTACCTCCACTTCTGGCTTGTTTCATCCATTATGTTCAATGATGGGAGGGGGATCAGGGTAGGAGTACCTTCGTATGGGTTAACTCTACATGAACAAAAACAAAGCCTCAAAGTTAAACAATCACAAATCCTCGAGCTCGCCACTATCGAAGCGCGTGGACCAAGATCATTGGTTGTTAAAAGGAGTTTGGTACCTGTACTGGAGGTGTTCACTTGATGTTAATGGAGAATCAATCACCAAATGTAAATCATTGTTCCTATATGTTGTCCATATCTCAAGGGCAAAGTGGCTTCATATTGGGCTAAGATCTTGAGCAGTGAAGAAGTTTTAGCATGTCACCCCCGTTGCAATCACTTCCTTAAAGCATGTTGATTAGTTATACATGTGTCATTAGTTTTATAAAAATTTCTCTATTTTTAAAGAAGATGGGAGCTTTGATCGACCGAGCATTTAAAAGGAATCAAAATAGTGCTAGATGTCCAGATGTCCTCAATAACTCCTAACGCTTATCCTGGCACATGTCAGCCAATGTTAGTCCTTCTCTATTATGTAGTTACCAAAGAAACAATCGATAGTTACCGCATTTATTGTCATCAATTAGTAGATTATACAAATACTTCACCGTTCAAAGTACGAAGAGGGGGGGGAATCCGCAATGAGGAACAATCCCATTTTGTAATGTTGTCACCTATACCAAGTGACTATTTGAAAAGTAATGCAAGACCAGCTTGTCTGTGATCTGCGGGTGTCCGAAATGCAGGAAGCATTCTCCTATTTTTAAGTTCATTGTTTTCTTCTTCGTATTTACACAATACAATTGTAAACATAAAGGTGAAGAATAGGATTTGTTATCTAGAGCACCCTATTCTCGCTATGTTTACAATAGTCTATGTATTCCACTAATGCCAAACGAGGAATTCTTGATTGTCTTTAGTTTCGCTTAACTTTATATCCAGGAAAGATTGTATACCTTGAATCGCTCCCTCAATCTCACTCAGTCTTACATTTCTTCTTTTCATAATCCATCTAAAAGTATGAAAGATCCATGGTAGTGCACCTATCTTGCCCTATTTCACTCATGCTTGATATTTGGATGAATCACCCAAGCCTCTTTTCGACTCCATTGCCTAATGGATTTCATTTTTCTTTCCACAAACCAATTCAAATTCCAACTCGCATCTAATACAGCCCAGTTCCCCAATCAACAAAGCTATACCTAACATAGAGATCCCTTTCTGTCTAGAGGCTGGATCCTAGTCACGCTTTTGTGATGTTACATCCGTAGTTTTGTTTTTCATCCTAAATTACAAAGTGATAACATAGTGCAACCATACCGATCTAACTATCTCCAAAGAATGCACTCCATGCCTCAGCTTTGAATTTGATGGTGAATAGAAGTCAAACACGAAGGTTTTTCCATTCACTTGGTGACTCCATCAAGAAAGAAACTCGAAACAGAGATTCATCAAAAGACCCACACGCTCAAAATGGGACTGGGCCGTTATAAGGATATATGTCTTAATGAACAAAGATCACATTCCCGGCTTCCCAAACAAAATGCCTGTAAATGGCAAAGAAATCTTCCTATTTTTCAAGATGAGAATGTTGATGATGCTTTAATACATCATTAAATTAAAGAAGCATTCATGGAAGTTCAAAGTCGAATGGCATGAGGATTGCATCGTGAAGATGTTCATGGGAACATTAGAGGGGAAATCAAGGGAATGGCATGAATGTTTAAACCCCGGGTGGTTTGTTTTCTTTAAAGGATTTCACAAGCGTGTCGTGTATGGGCATTATAAAAAATATTCTCCATCTCTATCATTAGATGAAAATTGTTGTGATTCTGGGCCTCGAGGATCTCATAAAATACCCTTGAAAATATTTCTATGAAGACCGGGAAATATGCATGATGAGGACTTAGAAGCAATTTATGAATTTCATTCTCAAGTTAATCGTCATGATAACCAAGAGAAGTTAGTTGAAGATGAAAGCAATCAAGAAATGAAAGTAGATCCACAAGATCTCTATGGGAGACAATGAAAATTCATCAGCTCTTTTCAGAGGCTAAAGAAGACATTCATCTCATGATCAATCTTCACAAGAGCAAGAAAATTTTTTTGTTTAATCCAAAGAAAAAAAAGACTACTCCTCCTCCTTTTAATCAAGAAGAAATTAATCGGATTCTAAGCATGCAACCACTAATGTTTATGTGATCGCAGATTAACTTAGTTTGTTCTACTATTGATTTATGTACTAAAGTATTTCCTCATGAAGAAACGTATATAGAAAGATTGATATTGATGTTGTTTTACGTTCAAGGAGTTTTATTGCTAGAATGTGCCTCGTTCATTAAAATGATGGCCTTCAAACAAAATTCAGCCCAACCCGCCGAGACATACTGTGTTTTCGTGACGACAAGATATTGGTATACAATGAAGATGCTTACACGTATGACCATGAAGAATGTGTAGAGATTTCCTTTTCGTAAGGATCCTGAGCATGACAAATTGGAACAAAGAGTTGTCTTAGATGAAGCTTGTTATTTGAATCCTCAAGACCGAGTGTTTCTCCAAGATCCTTTTGCTGCCCTTTTAGAATCATTTAAAGAAGGATTATGCTCTGCCATGAATAGTTTATTAAGTAGTTATAGTAATTTGAATGCTTATGTTCAAGCAAGTAAGATGGGAGTGGTCCTTTTGTTTTCTTAGCCTACCTGGGGTGGCAAAGAACAATAATTAATCATGTAGTCATTTACTTGATTGTTACATTGGAAAAAAAGAGTTCACTTAGTGTATATATCATATACAAGTTAGATTAGTGTAGGTAGGCATGAAAACAAGCTCAAGATCTTACATTTTTCTTACTTTTAGTCCCGCAGTGTTGTTTTGTTTTTGGGCTCAAGTGTTTTCTAGACTTTAGTTTGTAGAGAGTGTTGATTTCAAATTGGAGGACTGTCACCACAGAGGTTTTGTAGCAAGATCAGTTGTTGATTTTGGATCATCCCAATGGATCGTGCCGCAGTCTACCAAGTTCTTGACACCTCCCCGAAGGAACTTCCATCCCTTGTACCGGAGCCTTAGTATCCTATAATCTATAGTATCACAAGGTGACTAATTAACTTTCGCATCTTCCGTATTGAAAATAATACCATGGCCGTAATATATTTTCAAGAAGGAAATCCATCGGTCAAATGGGCAAAGGATGGTTATTCTGAAGGTTTTGGAAACCCCATTACAAGATAAAGTTGTTCAATGGAATTTTCATTACTGAAGAAGCTCACCACAGCTATAATTTCTAACCACAATAAACCTTCCTTCCCCATAGCAAACCTTTATCCCATTACCTATTACCTTTTCATCGCACCGAAAAATCACATTTTCACTAACCATTTGCGATCCCATTTAAACCCTTGCTTACCGATGCGATACTAAGTGAGACCCTTCCTTTCGTATCGCAAGTTCACAAACACTCCATTGCCACATTCATTTGTCACTCCATAACCCTGGCGACGGCGGTGTATTAACCGGGCCTCTACTTCCACTCGTGCATCACCTTCCGTCGGGCCAGACATTGGCATTTCGTGGGTTTTACCACTTACCACATTTCCTCTCAACCCTAAACCTTGCAATGTGAAACAAAACCTCAAACCTTGCAATGTGTGATAAGCCTAAATGTTGCGGTGTGTGGTATACTTAACCCCTACAAATTACGATATGGGTGGGACCCAATCGCATATCTCACTTTGCGAGTTCAAAAGGGTTAGCGCTAAGGAATATGTTAAAAATGTCAATTTGCGACCAACAGGTGGGCCTGCCTCCTTGGCACTTCACTTCCACCTTTTAAACTCCCCGCACCTTTCCACCATCTCCGCACCTCCCCTCTCCATCTGATGATCTCCATGCATTTCACATCCCATCTGACTTCGAACTTTAACCATAGGGGTTGGTCCGAAATAGACGGTTTACATCTCCTTCCATACACCTATGTGTCATCTCCAAAGAAGTTTGAACCCCATCGTCCAAAACAGGCGCCACTAATGTCGGACCCTTCGAAATAAGGTTTTGGGTTTTGCATGCCAAACTCGTGGTAAGTGATTTTTAAATTCAAGGTCGAGACGTACTTACTCCACTTTATTTGTTTCGTCCATAGGTTGAATGATGGGAGAGGGAATGTGGCGGAGTACCTTCGTATGGGTAAACTCTCCATGACCAAAAAGCAAACGCAGTTGAACAACTCGTTCAATCAAAGGAGCTCGCCACTCTCGAAATGCTCCGTGCCAAGATCATTAGTTGTTAAAAGGAGGTTGCCTTAACCTGGAGGTGTTCACTTGATGTTAAAGAATAATTAATGACCGAATGCAAATCATTGTTCCTATATGATGTCCATCTCTTGAAGGGCAAAGCGCTCTGTTACTGTCAATATCCCGGAAAGGAAGAAGAGGAAAGTTTTACGCATGTCACCCCTATCAATCACTTCCTAAAGCTCGTTGATTAGTTATACATGTGTCATTAGTTTTATAATGTTTTCTCTATTTTTAAAGAAGATGGGAGCTTCGATCGAATTCGAGTGTTTAAAAGGAATCAAAACACATACGTATGTACATATGCCTTTAATATCTCCTACTACTTTATCTTCACATGTCAAATAATGTTAGTCCTTCTTTTTTATGTAGTTAACAAGAAATTAAATCGTTAGTCACATCGATTGTCACAAGTCGCAAGAGGGATTACACAAATACCATTATTCAAAGAAGAAGGGGGCCAATTTGCAATGAGGCACAATCCCATTCTATAATGCTGTCACCGTGCCTCAAGTGACTAATTTCGAAAATTAATAAAGACCAGCTTGTTCGTGTTTCATGTGGTGTTTGAAATGGTGAAGTCTTCTCTCATTTTTATGTGTTTTTCCATTATTTCTCTTTCTCTATATTTCTATAATCTAATTTTGTAAAACATAAAGTGTGAAGAATAGGATTTGCTATCCAGCACCCTATTCTAGTTGTGTTTACAATAGTCTATGTTTTCCACTAATGTAAAATCGAGGAATTTATTGCTCCTGCTTTCTCGCTAACTTTACATCCTGGGATAGATTGAGGAATTCTTAACTACCTTGACCTCACTCAGTCATAGCTTCTTTCTTTCATAATCCATCTAAAATTTCCGAAATATCCATGGTAGTGCACCCATCTTTCCTCGTTTCCTCATGCTTGATATTTCGCATTTAATCACCCGAGCCTCTTTGACTCCATTTCCCCCAATGGCTTTCCTTGTTTCTTCCACCAAACCAATTCAAAGTCCAAAATTCGTATCTAATAGCTTGCCTAAATGCCCCAATCAACAAAGATATACCTAACATAGAGATCCCTCTCTGTGCCTATAGTGGCCAGACCCTAGGCCCGAAGCGGTTTTGATGTTACCTCTCGTAGTTTTGTTTTCAACCTCGAAATTGCGAGTGACAACACCTAGTATGCTCATTGCAATGATAATTAACATGGTTGATCAAGATAGTATGGAAGAGAGACTGTCACAATTAGTTGCATTGGAGGAAGAAATATTCATTGCTCTATCAAAAGAGGGTGAAAAAGGCACGCAAAAACAAATGGCATGACAGCACATCAAAAAAAATATTTTCTAGGAGGATGTTCTAGTTTTTCTATATGTCTCATAAGTTTGCGACTCACCTAGAAAGTTAAAAATATATTGGCTTGGACCTTATGTTGTTAAGGGGAGATTACGAAAGGAGGTGCGGTACGTCTTCGGTTACCTTAAGGGTGAAACTCTTCCTAGATATGTGAATGGAAGCTTTCCGTTGAAGCTACAAGGTGGATGACCCTATCCCTACGTGCGCCAAATGACTATATGGCTCGAGGAGTGTCTTAGCATCCTGCATGGGGGCCAGAGAGGGTGCATAACCACAAAGAAGTCTTTAGAACATTGGAAAAGTGGGTCTCCGTACGATGAAAATGTAGGAAAGCGCGGATATCTATGACAACCATGTAGAGACCGTGCTTAGAGGATGACGTAGTCGTCAGTATGCCAAAAACTAGTCGTTGGAAATGTTTAATCCGGATAAGACAAATTTATTAATGTTTGGAGGATCAACAACTACATTTAATGAAGAGATTATGCCATATTTGTAGCCATTTTAGCATTTATGGGGCTGCATCAATGAACATCACATCGTTTAGGTGCCATCACTACAAATATGACAGGGAGGGTCACATTAGTTCCCTTTTCTTTTCCAAGTGATTTGTGCCCATTTCTATTACCGTGTTTGCCTTAGTATATGTTTGAGCACCCGAATCCTTCCTTGAGACACTTCACACCACTATGGTTAGGAAATTTAATCCCTCCAAGTATCATTGCTACCAAGCTTGCCCCTTCCACACGCCTATTGAAGAAACCCCAGGCCGGAATCTCAATCGTTAAAAACTATGAAAGGATAGGCTTCTGTGAACTAGAAGCCCTTAAAAGAAGACTACAAAACCCAAGTCGACCTCGACCGAGAGACAAGGGACTTGGCCGACAGCCAGAGCCCTAAGCAATCAATGAAGAGGATGTTGTCGAAGATATTGATCCACTAGCTCTGACCACTCGAAATATGTGGTGCCGTGCAAAGCATCCTTTGTGGGAGGTCACGTATGGATTCAGATAAGGTCCTCACCATACATTAATATATCGTCGACCCTAGAAGCCATGCCATTGAAGGGAGCAGTGTTTTCTAAAATCCTCGCTAAATACAAAGACCCGGGATTCAGTTTACCATGGAGAAGTTCCCCGAACTTGTGTCGTCGGTACATTTGTTGGGTGTTCCCCACACGGAGAGTAGTTAAGGCTGTAACCTAAGCTCTTGGGCATTGGGATTGCCCAAGCTTCTCAACACTGTTGTATCCGTTGAAAATCCCGTACTTTCGGCACGCCCCAATAAATGACATTCGTGTGTGCCACTGCCGCCCTCATGCACGACAATCGCTCGTGGCCAGAGGTCAACTCTTACCGATGGTGTTACTGATCCATCAAATAATCAGCCTCGCCCTTATCGTGGGCCAACCCTACGACGACCTTTGGAGAAAAGGGCCAGGATAAGAAGGTTGTTGAGCAACGTCAAAGAAACACATCAGTATCTCAAAACTCAAATTATTAACATGAGATCATCAGACTCCACCGTCAAATTTGGCACACCAATCCTTGCTTGCAAGATGATGAGGAAGTCATGCAATAAAGTTCCTACAAAACAGTGATTTCGCGCTGGCCAAGAAATGTGAGAAAGGCATGCAAGACAACTGTCATGCCTCTGCAGCTTTTTTTTTTGGAGAATATGGAGGGGGTGGGAGGAAGTGTGTTACTTGCATACGCTTTGGTCTGGCTAATGATTGCATCAATACTGAGCACACGTGGTCGGTTCCCAGAAATGGCTGACCTTTGTAGTCAGCGATATGGCGACATACGAACTCCGTGCCGCCTTCGAAGATTTCGCCTTCTGGTACGCGTTTAAATTTTTGATGCAGAATGTCCGTGAGATGGAAGTCAACACCACTACGTTTGCTCAACAACAGAAATAAGGCCAGGATTCAAGGCCACATTTCAGCAACATACACAGACCGCCCCCAAAGAGATGTAGGTGTTTGGGTATGAGGATTCTATATGGTCAGCAAAAGGTACCTGCAGACGCATTACAGTTTAATGACCAACTGCAGCAGCATACGGCAAACAGCATTGAGCAGAGTGAGCTGTCCACGACCACCCACCGAAGATATTCCCATGTTTGGTAGTGTGTTGCATCCTCAGTACCAGTTCGAGCTCGCGACGAGTCATTCTCGGTGCTCCAGGTTGATCACTGGTGGTGTTCCCAGCGGAGATGCCGCTGCTGCGCGCGACGGTAAAACGAGCGACCAGAAGACATTATGTCGACACCAGCGTCATTGCCCAAGGGTGCCACCACCAGTGTTAACCAGGAAGATGTGATGGTGCTCAAAGCTGTCACTTTGAAATCTTTGATTAGGCTACAAGTCAGCCTCCCTAAATCACAGTACCCCCCATCGCAACAGACATTTTCGAACCGGAAAACTTGGTCATTGCGCTCAAGGCTTCACGATTAGAAATTTCCACCGTTCCGCACCAAACTTGAGTAGAACATCATCGATTCGCGTATGAAGTC
This sequence comes from Pinus albicaulis, assembly GCA_034641835.2. Taxonomy (NCBI): domain Eukaryota; kingdom Viridiplantae; phylum Streptophyta; class Pinopsida; order Pinales; family Pinaceae; genus Pinus; species Pinus albicaulis. The sequence continues at coordinate 955,283,621 of CM076575.1, read as the reverse complement.
ACCGAGACACCTCTAGAGGTTCACGCAACATGCCAAGGTTGTCTGTGAGTCTACTACCAACATCAACGCTACCGTGGATGCTTAAAATTATTAGAGGACGCCATGGGCATTGGACCCCCATCCAAGATGACCCTATCGCATGCTAGCTGAAGATGGGAACCGTGGGAAAAAGACATACTTAACGAGATTCGGTCATCGTGCGCCAACCTCGATACCGCCAATGGTTTTCATGCTCACAAGAAAGTCGCGCTATTCAAGTAGAGATCGACACACTACGTCGACGAGAGTAGTTACTTGATAAACGAATGTAGATTTCCGTTGGAGGAAGTCGCACCATCCTAAAAAGAATCGATAGTGCCCTTAGAAGCTCGCAACAAACCTAGAGGAGGATAATAAGTATCCATGGGGCCAACTATTGAAAAACTAGTTGAAGAAGCGTACACACTACATCACAGAAAGGAATTATTCAACCACTACAAACGTCCATTCAGTCTGAAGACCAAGATGTAGGAGCTAGAACCAAAGTGACCTTGGATGAGTCACTAGATCGTGTTGGAGTGGCAGCATGTTGGGATGGGGTCCCCCATGGGTAAATTTTTGTATAATTTTTGGTTAATTTTGGTAAATTTTTGATTAGTACGCGTTGTGCGTATATGTCGCGGGGCTTTGGGGCAAATAAAGTCCCTCGATCAATGTAATGGGTAAAAAGGGGAACCATGAGTCTCAAAACCATGGTTTGATACCATGGCATGTGCGCATAAAATACCTATAAATATTTAAGAGCTTATCTTATAAGAGATACGTATATATATTTTGTGTTAAAGAATGTTTTGATCTAAGTTTTGGGCAAGCCTATGACTCCGTCTAGAAATGTGTAGTAGACCCCGTAATGGCTGCTACAAAAATGAAAACCAGCACTTGGAACCCTTATATATCAGTATCTACGTCCTAAATCCAAGAGGGTATCAAAAAGGAATCCTTCTAGGTGGGTTAAACAGATCTCCCACACCTAGTTTCCTTGAAAAGATGCCCCAAAGAGGGATTGCAACAATATATAAACTCGGTAATGGATATGAAGCATCCAATAAGCTCATAGGACATTCTAGAAACACATATACATCATTCCAAGCTACAGCAGAAAATTTTACTTCATTTTATGAGCCAAAAGTTGGGGAAAAGCAAGATTTATGCCATAAAATGATTAGTTTCAGAGATGAGCGTAAAAATAAGGTCAATTGATGGTGGGATATAGTATATTAGGTCATAATAGACTATATGCCATTCAACCCAAAGACTTTATCTATGTTAAATAACCACACACCTCTTGATATAGCCTAAAATTCCTCAATCCTATGGACTGTATGGTAATTTCTTAAGCATGTACATGATTTTCTCAAGGTGATGGATGAAATATGGCATGGAATTCATTAAATAATATCTATAGCATGGTTTATATAATTTACAATAGGTAAACAGAAGAATCACATGAAGAAACCCTCAAGACCGAGGTGTCGCAATAACAAGATGAGACCGCAAAGCTTCGACAATGTTATTTTATAGGCTGAATAAAGAATATAAATTCTCAGATCTAGAATAGATCTATGTACAAAAATATAGATCTATATCAGACATATACACTAGATGAGTTCCTCTACAATTTCCCCTCGGGATTTTGATCAAAACATGAAGGTATAGGAGTAGATTTGAGACCTGTAATAACAATTCTCGTTAAAGAATATTCAGAAATTATGTAGTCATACATAAGTAAATCATATTCTGAACAACATGATTACACAATCCATGGACTTACCATGATAAAGGGAGAATCCTATCACCGGAGATCTCTCCTCCAAATAGCAACAAAAAAAGACTCCAGTAAGTCTCCTCTTGCAAATAACGCAAAGATGGAAGGGAAAACTACATTTTTAGCTTCAATAGTGATTAGGCCTGATTCCTTGATCTCAAAATGAAGCCCATGATCCAATACACTCTTCAGGAGGTTAAAAGACACACCCACCGAGAAGAGGCACTAGATTTGCCTAGATCCGAATAGATCTAGCTTTCACTATCGTTAGCCTTAAAAATAAAATAAAACCCTCAACAGGATCTCGAATTGTGGTTGGAAGATGAAACTTGGCCCAAGCCTCTATAGTGTGACAAGATAGAACAAGTCTCCAAGAGCTGTTCAAGAAAGGAGTGTGATTCCCACCAGAACACCCATGTTAAACAACACTATTCTCGCCTAAAAATGCCTAGAGAATGAAGGTTGTCTAACAGACAATAAATTCAAAAATATCAAATGATCAATCCCTCTTGAAGTCCTCATCCTTCTTAAATGTATTTTGCTGGAACTTAAACCATTCCGATGAATTAGCCTCATTCACATGAGTGGCTTCCAACATGGACCGTGGCCGTGCCTTTTGGAGATACATTGCACCAAGACAACGCTAATGATTTGGGTCCCGTTGGACCTTACCAATTGTTCTAGCCTCGTTCACACTTAAGTGTTTTTATAAAAGTAGCTCAGATTTAGCTTGTTTCACATTGAGCATTGATTTATTTTGATGTTTAGGAGTCATTATTGGTCCTCCTTTACAATTTTATTCATAAGTATGAAAAGAAAAACAAAATTGAATATTCCTATTAGCCAGGGCTAATAGGAATATTATAGTCCTCTCCCTTCAAAATGTTGCTTTGTCCTCAAGCAACTTCAAGGTGAGCAAAAATTTCTCCTCCCTTCTTCATGTTCATCAATGGGATCCCACTGCTGGATGAAATGATAGAAATCAATCCTTGCCCCCCAATGATTCCCTCCAAGTGTGACAACAGAGTGTACATCATGAATAAATGGAAGGGCACAAATGGTGATCTCCTTTGTTTCCCAATGGCCCTCCTCAAGGTAGGAGTGATGACAACATGCTAAGTTCTATTCAATGAGTGAATCCCTCACCCATGCAATCATCCAAATGAAATGAGCCATCCTAGGTAGCTCATCAAAGAAAAAATTCAACCCCGCATCTATGCAATGTGTTGGGGCCGAATAGAGAGTTTAGATTTTCCCATTCAAATTGTTTCTTCCTCCATTTCGGTAATTATGGGGTAGTTATTCTTTTGGTCCGAAATGATATGGCCTTAAAGAAATGTCACTCTGGCTATCCCATCAAACAATTCAACCATGAAGTGCCTCCTCCATGACTCAAGTTCAAATGGTCACCCCATAAATAGTAAGATGTGATGTGGCAATCATGGCTTGCCCATTGCTCCTCCCCGTGACATACAACATGAATAGTAGGGAGAATCATAATTCTAACAAGACCTCCATCTATATCCACTTCTCCAAACATAGCTTCCTACAAATATAGTAACATCAAGAATATATGGAATAAAAACAATTGGAAACAAGTTGTCACATGACAACCGGAAGTGGATCATAGTTCCTCTATGGAACTATAACAGCATTCTTTGCCCGCATCAACCAAACAATAACAAGTTCTTTTCCAGCCACTTGTTTGCCGCCACAATAATTTTACACAAGATAGCATCATGAAAGTACAAAGTGGTGTCAATAGTGCACACCAAAAATCATGTGGCTCCCCACAAACTACCCAACAGATAGCCAATCTCAATGCTACAAAAGGATGCAAGTACATCATTATACAATATGAAATAAGGAACAACTCTTCTTGATACATCATGCCGCTCAAACAAGGAAAATAAGTACAATACAAAATGTGAAATTATACCCTCCATCATGTACCTGAGATCGGAGTTGAAATGGCTCAATCGAATTTTCTCCTCACCTCCAATGACAGGAAGTGGTCGTGAACTCCTCATTACCATCCCAAGCAGTGCATCTCTCCATGGCCGAAATATTTCATGCTAGATGCCCTCCCAAGTGAACCCTCCATCAAATGGAAATACACTGAAAGGTATGGAAGAGAAGTCCTCATGTGTTGCATGTAGCAGCTTCTCCTTGAGACTAGAAGATCTAGTCAAGAAGATCTTGCCATAGGAATAGATGACCACATCATCCTCCATGTATCTATCATCTCCATCCAGGTCATAAAGAATCATGCATGCACCAATATCCTTGGAGAACTCTACCAAAATTTGATACCTCCAATAGGGATCAATCCTCCTAAGAGACAGCGCTGGTGATCTAGCATATGAAGCTCTCCTCATGTTGTTTCCTGCTACTTTGACATCCCCCATGCCACCAAACTCTTCATCTTCCAAAATCAAGAGTGGTGAATCAAAACAGACAAGATGTCTTCATCAACCTTGATCTGTGTGGCCTCCTGTGTGGAATGCCTCCATGTAGTGAGACATCAAATCAAGGACCGTAGATAAGAGTGACCCAATTGTCCTCTTTACCGCAAGGGGCAGTGTACTTTCCTTATGTGAAACCTCCTGTGCTGACAGGTGAATTCTCATCATCCCTTGATGTTGATCCTCCCTCCTCTTCTTCCATGTATGAGAACGCCCATCCATGTAGACCTTTGTTCTCATTATCCTCAAGGAGAAGACTCCATGTCTTCAAAAAATAGAAGAGGGATCTTCACAGTTGTGGACTGCCCTTGGAAAATTGTCACATGTTTCTATCCCTATAAATATGGGAGTTGGTTTAATAGGTCTCTCTCCAACTCATGCAAAGTGTTTGAGTTTTTGCTTTTAACAAATGATAAGTCACAATGTTCTTTATCAAATCACCTCATCAATCTCAGTGAACCCTAACATAAGTTCTTACATTTGCATGACAAAATGAATTAGAATCATTAAACCACCAATCATGGGCTATACTCTTGAGGTGTAGCGCCTGCCACTCCTCGATGGCTCCTTCCCCGAAACTTGTGTAGTCGTAAAATAGGAATCTAGTTCTTCTACCCAAGTCTTTGAACAAATAATTTCAGATCCATCGTTGTATGAGACAGGAAGATTTCACTCTTCTTACTTTTCTGTATTGCTGGATCTGCCTCCTGAGTTTAAAACTGTTCAAGTCCAGTGCTTCCATCCCAGATTGAGATTCATAATTCCAAATAAAGTCACTGCTGCCTCCTCCTTTCAGCACTCTTCCTCTGTTCTTCTCTTGCAGTCAAGGGTAATATTCATGTAGATTCAAAGATGTGGTCGCTGAATGTCACACCCATCACAGAATAACAGGGTTTGTTTCAAACTCTTCCAAAATATTCACACTTCTCCTTACTCCTTTTTGAGATTCTCTTTCAACACTGTCAAGAAGGTGGACTTCCTCTTCCGTCATTCCTCCTTCTCCTCTTTCTCTCAACAAGAAAGTAGGCATGTCACAGCGTTGTAGATCAAATTGTGTGGTTGAATGCTCACACACAAAATAATAAGTACTAGGGCTTTCTTCATGAGAATAACTCCTTGAGGGATTTTCATGTCTTCCCCTCCTCATTCCCCTAATTTCTTCCTTCAATTCATGCATGGCTTAAGAGAGAGTGTTAGAAAAAATCTTTCCATCCTTCCAAGTACAAGCCAACTCTTTCATTTTCTCTATAATATTTATTATATATTCTTATTTATTCTTCTGATGGCTAGATATCATAGGCTGAGCCAGAGATCATGCTTTGATACCACTATAATATTCCAAATCTAGAATAGCTAGTAAGGCATGACTGGAAAACGCATTTTCCAATAATGGCTGCTACAGAAATGAAAACCAGCACTTGGATCCCTTATATATGAGTATCTAAGTCCTAAATCCAAGAGGGTATCAAAAAGGAATCCTTTTCGGTGGGTTAAACAGATCTCCCACACCTAGTTTCCCTTTGAAAAGATGCCCCAAAGAGGGACTCATGAACATATAAACTTAGTAATGGATATTCAGCATCAAATAAGCTCATAGGATATGTTAGAAACACATATCCATCAATCCAAGCTACAACAGAAAATCGTATCATTTTCCGAGCTATGTTGGGGAAAGCAACAATTTCATGCCCAAATGGTTAATTTAAGATGAGTGTAAAAATAAGAGCAAGTGACGATGGGATATCGTAGCTTAGGTCATAATAGACTTAATTATCAAATTTCACTCAAAAAATGACTCTAGCTATGTTAAACATTTACCACTCCCGATATGTCCTAAAATGCCCAATCCCCATGACTTGTGTTATGTAAATTTATGAAGCATGGGTGAAACGTGATTTTATGAAGGTGATGGATGCAGTTATGGAATTTAGTAAATCAGAACTATATATTTTATACAATTACAATAGGCAAACGAAGAATCACATGAAGAAACCCCGAAGATCGAGGTGTTGCAACAACAAGATGAGACCGCAAAGCTTGACAACGTTATTTTATAGGCTGCTTAGTTGAATATTACATTTCAGATCTAAAACAGATTCATACGAAGAGATTCATATCGATATGCACACTAGATGAGTTCCTCTACAATTTCCCCTTGGATTTTTGATCAAAACATGAAGGTACAGGAGCAGATCCGAGATCTAGAATTACAAGTCTATAGCAATATTCAGAAATTTTGTAGTAAATAAGTACATAATTAAATCAAATCTGGAAACAAACATGATTGCTATTAATCACATCTTACCACAAAGTGAAAATCACCCATCTCTCCTCCAACATAACAAAAAACCTCGTAATCCTTCTCACAGATAATGCAAGATGGAAGGGAAAATCGCGTTTTTAGCTTCGTAGTTATTAGGCTCGATGCCTTTGACCTGGCACGGCGGGAGATCTTCCTCCAACAGCGGGGGCCAAAAACCCCGAACTTTCCTCTTGCGTACACGCAAGATGGAAGGGAAAATTGTGTTTTTTAGCTTCGTAGTTATTAGCTCGATGCCTTGACCTGAAAACGTGCCTTTGATGCTCCAACACCTCTTCCGTGAGGTTAAAATACACTCACCGAGAAGAGGCACTAGATTCGTTCAGATCCGAATAGATCTAGCCTCCACCGTCACAGCCTCACAAAAAATCAAACCTCAACAAGATCCGAATTGTGGTTGGAAGATGAAGCTTGGCCCAAGCTCGATAGTGGACAAGAGGAACAAGTCTCTCGTAGCGGCTCAAGAAAGGAGGTGGATTCCCGACCAGAACACTCATGTTAAACAACACTATTCTCAACTAAACAATGCAGAGAATGAGGGTTGTCTAAACAAAATACCTCGATAAATATCACCCATCAACCCTCTTGGTGTCCTCGTCTTCTTATAATGTGGGAGCCTTGCTAAACCCTAAACCATCTTGATGAATTAGCCTCATTCACATGAGTGGCTTCCAACATGAACCGCGTTGTGCCTTTGCAGATACATTGCACCTTAAAGCGTTGTTTATTTGGTCCTTGGACTCAAAATTTCCGCTTGTTCAAACCTCATTCACTCTTAAGTGTGTTTATACAAGGTCGATTAGTTGTTTCACATTGAGCATTGATTTATTTTTTGATGTTTAGGAGTCGTTATCCTCCTTTTTACAATTTTATTCATAAGTAATAAAAAACAAAATGTACTCGAATATTCCTATTAGCTTGGGCTAATTAGGAATATTACAAAATTCCCTTTTCTAGTTGTAGCAAAGACCTATCCCAGTTTGCAGGCATGACTCGCCGCCGTGTGTTCGATGGAAGCAGTCGTATTGGGTTAACACATTAGTAAAGACGAAGTTTTAGCAAACTTTGTTCCACTTATGTATGTTATGCATGATTATGTTGATTATCTTGCTAATCTTATTTCTCAGGAACTATTACTTCTATCTAAGTTATTCATTCCATTACATCTCCGTGTTTGTGTATGGGTTACATCTATGTTAAGGATTTTATTGGAAAAATATCTATGTAAATGGGCAAGGGTGATTTTGGTTCCGATAAGTTAGATATGATTGAAATATAACTGTTACGCCATTCATTAGTGCATGCTTTAAAAGAAGGGTTTTATTCGTGTGTAATGAATAAAATAAATACAAATAATGATTAATTATTTAATTAGTAATTAGGTCGAAACGTGGCATGTCCGATGACATATGACCTTTCGTGGAAGAGGCACTCGATTGGGAGAAATTGAATAACTGATATGTTATCCACCGAGATTCTCCCGACGACGACTATTTTATCTTTCATACAACAACACACAATCTCTTCTGGTACTATCGTACTGTCACATGCGGAAATAAAATCAATTGCATGCACACATTAAACCAGTAAAAATTCACACATAAGCCACGTATGTAATGGGAAAGCTTAAAGTTGAAAACCCTCAACTATCCGTATATTATATACGTCAAGTAGATCATGTAACAATCATCATATACAAAGCTCCCTCACAAGCTCTCAAGATAATCTCCACTTGCCACACACCAATTCAAGCGAGATTTAGCAAAACACATGCTCCAATCTCTCGCCACTTGATAGCCCCAGCTTCTACCGCGCAACTCGTTGAAGAATGCCTCTTGAAATGAATTACCCTCACTTTTCACGCAGTCCAGGGCATCTCACTTAGTGTTGGATGCAACCATGCATCACTTATAGTCACAACCCATAGTCACACTTGCCTTTCACCTATCTCCGCATCGGTCTCCACCGAAATGGTCCATGCAATCGTTAATCGATGTATTCTTTAGTTGATTAATGAGTTTATAATTAGTGAATTAATTAATAATTAATTCAATAATTAATTTCACTAATTGTATCAATCTCGCTAAACTAGATACAAATAGCTCAACTATGGCTAGATTAGTTAAACCGAACAACTCCATTAACTCCTCAATCAACTCCACCAAACTCGTCACATGAGTTCTAACTGCATTCAAAAGTAGCTCCACATAACCCTTATGAACAGCGTAATTCCTTCTATCACCCCCGTGTCACATCCGTGCACTTAATCGAAGTGCTCCAAGAGAATAAGATAATATTTATACCCATTAAGAGCTAATAATATTAGACATCTATTTTTAGACTGGCAATCTAAAAATAGATTCTGCCCAATATGTCTAAAAATCGAAGTCCATCTATTTTTCCAACTTCACCAACCATCCACAAATAGCATCTTGCAACTCATAGAATATGATCGACATGTCTAAAAATAGACATAGTCTAAAAATAGACTTTGCGACAAAAATCACCTATGTGGGCTCCACCTATTTTAGGTGATCAATTTCCAACTAGGATCAAGAATGATGTTTCAGGATGCCTCCTTCACTGTTTCTTGTTGCAATCTTCAACACTCCCTCTCAACAAGAAAGGATTGTCTTTGCATGCCACATGCAACTCCAGCATTCGCCCGCAACTTTAAGCGCCATGCAACTCCATGCATCTCCGTTCGCAACGCCTCGAAAACCGAATAGGCTCCAAAAAACTCCAATCAGTTTGATGCATCTATCATCAAATTCCTTTTGACTTTGGATGGTACCAACGTACATGTCATCGTGAACCACTCATGACAAGTTGAACTTTTGCACCCATGCACCCTCTACACTTGTTGTCAACTCGACATTCGCGCTCCAAAGATCCGACACTCTGGCCACTTTGATCTTCCCCGCATCAATCCAACTCCATCATGCTACCGCTCGTGCCGTGGGCACCTCATAGCTGTGTTCCACCCATGAGATCCACACCATCTCATGAATCCTCGCCCAAAATTTCTCTTGGGATTACCTGCTGCCGCCCCACCTTTACTCCGGTGGCATAGCCGCATGCACTCCTCTCGCCCATCCGGCATGAAATTTCTATGCATGAGTGGTTTCTTCCACTCCATGATCCTCATCTGTGGCTGCTCCATATCCCGAGGTTCACTTTTTACCCACAGCATCCACCTCTCAAGCTTCAATTGCATGTCTTTCTTGCACTTCCCAACAAAAGAGGTGCTTGCAGAAATCCCATCTGTCTCAAGTCCAGAGAGATTATTTGCTCGAATCCCAACCTTCGACTTGGTCTTCCCTCATCCACACTAACTCCTAAACCCGTCATCTCACAAAGGGACAAACTTTGTCAAGTATACCGGAATAGTGTCATTCTTCTCCATTTTTATTGTCCCGAGTTTATCCTAAAACTCAACCGCTTCAATGCTTTGCAATTGCTCCAATGATCAATATCGGCTCGATACCATGTAGAAATTCTGAATAAATCGAGAGGTTATCCACCGAGATTATCTTGATCACACACTATTTTATCTTTCATGCACAATACAAAATCTCTTTCTACCATTGATCATTACATGCGGAAATAAAACCAATTGCATGCACACATTAAAACCATAAAAAATCACATATGAACACGTATGTAATGGGAAAGCTTAAAGCTAAAAAACCCAACTATATGTATATTACATATGTCATAGAGATCATGTAACAATCATCATACAAATATCCTCACAAGTTTTCAAGATAATTCTCCACTTGCCACACACTAATCAAGCTAGATCTGTAGCACATGCTCCAATCTTCGCCACTTCGACAGCTCGCCCTCATCGCGCAACTCTCTCCCGAAGAATGCCTTTAAGGAGAATTAATTACCCCGGCCTTTTCACGTGCCTTTACTCCCTACCGAGTGTTGGATGAAAACCATTCATCACTTATAGTCACAAATCGATAGTCACACTTGCCCTTTCACCTATTCCCTCGCACCGGTTCTACCGAAACCGCTCCATGCATCAAGTTAATCGATGTATTCTTTAGTGATTAATGAGTTTATAATTAGTGAATTAATTAATAATTAATTCACACCACTTCACTAATTGTATCAACCGTTAAACTAGATACAAATAGCTCAACTATGTTTAGATTAGTTAAACCGAACACAACTCCATTAACTCCTTAATCAACCTACCAAACTTTGTCACATGAGTTCTAACCGAAGTATCCATGCAATAGCTCCACATAACCCTTAGGAATAGCATAATTTTTGTTAGCTCTCGTGCTACATTCGTGCACTTAATCGAAGTGCTCCAAGAGAATAAGATAATGTTTATAGTCCAAATATTATTAAGAGCTAATAATATTTCTATATATCTATTTTTAGACCTGCAATATAAAAATAGATTCTATTCAATATGTCTAAAAATAGAAGTCCATCTATTTTCCAAATTTCGACCAACCATCCACAAATAGCATCCGCAACCCATAGAATATGATCGACATGTCTAAAAACAGACTTTGTGACAAAAATCACCCGTGTGGGCCCCACCTAGTTTAGGTGATCACTTTCCAACTAGGATCGTGAATGATGTTTCGTGATGCCTTTCCATCGTTTCTTGTTGTACCCTTCAACACCTACCTAGGTATATGTTGTGCCTCATTTTATCAATCATTCATCATACATTTCAATATAATATTTCTATCCTCAATGGATATCCCGATATTTCTCAAGCTCCGGAATATTTAACTTGGAGAAATCCTTGTTCGTTCATTTGGTATCATAGCAAATATCTTCTCGGCGTTTAGCGCCCACGCAGCATGTTTCCTCTCGATCCGTGTCCTCGACCATCAAATTCGTCAACATTGTTGTTATGGAAGCCAAGAACCTTGGAGTTTCTCCTCCGCTCCTATTGAGTTCATCATGTCTTTGTGTTGCTCAAAAAAAAAAGGAAAGTTAAAAATATATATATATATATATATATATATATATATATATATATATATATATATATATTAATAAAAAAAATAAAAGAGAGAAGGAAAGTTTCAAAAAAAGTGGAAATAAATTAAAAGGAAAAAAAAAATAGTTCCAAAAGAAAAAAAATTAAAAATAGTTCTACATTATTGATAAAAAGTGCATGATAAAAAAACTATGCGTAAGAGAAGGAAGAGTAGATAAGATTATTTTGATTCTTATTTAAATGGTTTACAAGCTCGTAGTTTTAGAAGCCCATGGTATTTTCAAGGTAAAATAAGAACAAAAGGAATATAAAACCTCTTTGTGTGAATGCTAAGTTTATTTTTTACGTGAGAAAAATTAACCGTAACAACACACATATGGAAATATATTTTATATTATACCCCGTAGAGGTCACAGCTACGTTTCACTAGGTTATAAATTTTTCAAAAAAAAAAGTTAAAAAATATATATATATAAATAAAAATAAATAAATAAAACTAGTATTTACTTAGTCAAAGAACTCATCACTAAAGGAAGGCTATATTTAAAGTTATAAGTGATAAAAGTACTTTACAAAAGTGTGAAGAAAGTAAAAAGTACTCTCCTTTGAGAAAAAAAGATAATTCAAAATAGTATTGTAAGGTTATTTAGGAGAAAAACAAATTAATTATTCCAATTAACTATTGAATAAGGAACTTGACTATTGGGAAGTCAAAATTTAAATAAGATAAGTTTAATTAAAAATTAAGGAAGTAATTAAGGTTACAAAAGTAAAAAAATATTAAGTGTGCTATATATATATATATATGAAAAATGGAGTAATTAATATTTAAAAAAAGAGTATTATAAAAATAAGTATTCGGTAGTACTAAAAGAAAACAACATTAAAAAGTTTAAAAAAATGAATAAGAAAGGAAAAGGTTTGAAATAAAAGGAGGGTGATTTTAAAAAGTTAAAAACCCAAGTTATCTTAACAAAGAAGAAAAATGGAGTCTAAGCTAGAAATGAAGGAGAAGAGGTTTTTAGAAACAGTACCCATCGAGGAGATGTATGTTCACTTAGGTCATTACACCCAGGAGCCAAAAATGGGTCGACAAGAGCTCCCCGCTCTATATGAGCAAGGAAGGGGAATCATGTTTGCTTCATTGTTATTAGAACCAGACCGTGGACCCCAAAATCGGAAACCGGGCACAACCGTAAAAACTTCTATATCCCAAAACACATAAAATATTCAAATTTTCATTAAAAAATAAATATTCATGTACATCCATATGAATCCAAACCATTATACACAAATATGAAAATTTCTTCCAGTGGCAGACAGCTAGTAAGGATGAGGATTCTTCATCTTTGAAAGCTTTCCTCTCGTTATGTTGCTTAACAAAGGATCTATGTACCGGGGGCGGGAAGGATGGATGTGACAGGGGTTCGACCGTGGTTTCCCGCATTTTGCCAACGCTCTTCCTCGTCCCTCACTCCGTGCTTGGCAAACACCGCCATGTACCTGCAGATTTAATTCTAAAGCTATCAAGATGTGATCTTTTTCCTTTATGTGTTTTTTATGTTACCTCAACGGAGTTTAGGAGCTAGGCTTCGTGTGGCTAAGCGGCTTTGCGCCATCGGTGTTTCCATAAGATGAACACATGCAAGTGGCAATGTCGTCTTGGCGTGTCTCGTGAGCGAGAAACCTCTCCTAAAGACCTTTCTTACCTCCGTCAGACTCAACCGTAGAAAAACCTTGAGCACTTTTTTCCAACCCGGTTGTTTCTCACCACCTTCAGCTGGAGGCGTTTGGGATATTGTCGCAAGGGGTTGGTTTGTTAGGTGAAACCCCTGCCGGTTCCGTGAGTGGCATCGTCTCCTCGATCCACAAAAGATCCGTGGCAAAGGGGACGGCCCTCGTACTTCCGCGCTTTTCAAAGTGGCGATCACCCCGTATAGGTCTTTGCCTTTGCCTGCCGCCCTCTGCTGCAACCATGCCCTTGTTTCTGCCGTATGCCCAAGACACGGGTTGTAGTGGTTTTCGCCACCGGCCCTCACCCACCGGGGGTCGACAACCCTATGGGTCTTTCTCTTTTTTGGGCGTACCTCCCCGGGAGTAAGCCCACAGTTTTCCGGCTGGTAAGTACTTTCGAAGGCCGTCCCTCCGTGGGTGGTCGAGGGACCAGCACCGTGCAGAATGAAGCGGGGAGGGTTGCCCTTTCCTGCGAGGATGGGGTTTTATCCCCGCGATCGCTCAAGGGTCTCTCGACCACGAGGCGGGTTGATCTACCACCCCAAATCAACGGCCTCTCGAAAATCGTGAGCATGCCTCGCCTTGAATTTGTATCCGGGCCTCATATTCTCACCGGCTCATAAGGAAGTAGTGCCTCCTGTGATCCCTTGAGGATCTCGGTGCACATCTTGTCGAGTTCGTAGGCATATAGTTCTTATAACCAACCTCGTGGTAGAAGAGGTGGGTTTCAAGAAAGTTGTGGGAGAGAAGTGGAAAATTCTGAAATCCATTAAGAAGAAAGAAGTCCCACCAAAATGTCTGGTGTGGAAATTGGCATTGAGAAAGCCATGGAACTTTCTCGAGACTATGATTGTTGGGTGAGTAAGGTATTGTAAGTACTGGACAGATTATATCATTGACCGGGCTCAATCATTGTGGAAAGAATCACCAGCTTGCCTCGTAGAAATTTCTCATAACTCGTAAGGGGTTGGGTTCAAATATCACGTTTGAAAGGAAAGAACAAGTAGATTGTCTTTGGAAGAACCGGTTTTTTGGAAAGAGACCCATTCTTTTTAGAAGATGGACCCCTGCTCAAGGGCTCAAAAGGAAAATGGTGAATCTCCTGGGAGAATAAGCTCCCCGGACTTCCTTTGTAGTTCCGGACACCTGCTTTTTGTCTGTCAGGTAACACCGTGTTTCTAGAAGCTGATAAGTCATACATTCAAACTAGACAGAGTGCAGCCCGTATCCCGGTGAGTTTGAATCCTAGGAAGATCTCGTACGTGTGACTCTCTATTACCTAGACTCTGAGTTTTTGCACGTCGATCATGAGAACCTTCCTTTCGATGCAATAGATGTCATAAGGATAAAACATACTAGCGAAGGAGTGTCCGCTTGGTCACCGTCGTAGCATGCGTAAAACGTATAGGAAGGAGAAATTCATTTTCTAGACTCCGGATGTGTCTCCACAGAAGGTGAGCCCAGACCCATGGTGTGATAGCCCCCTCCCTCGTGGTGAACGCGGAATAGACCAGGAGGCAGCACTGGGCCTTCCTCCTTCTCTCGAGGACCGGCGTACCCCCCCGGGTTCCCCCACAAGTTGTTGAACTAGTTGGGGCGTCTCAAGCGGTATGTCTTCCTCTGCCTTCATTTCGTCCATCGCTTATTTTTCTTTATCTCGATTTTACAGAGGCTCGGTCCCCTCCAGAAAAATTTAAATGACCTATCGGCTTTGAATATTTCTTTGTCGTCCCATGATGTTATCCTCGTTGTTCCTGACCCTCCCGATCTTCCATCCTCTCGGTTGCTGGTGTTCCCCACCCCCCCGCCCGTTCTTCTAACCCTCTTCCGCATAACCTCGTACCTCGGGAAAACAGTGGTTAAGTCCGGCCCCGGAAGTAGGTGGTCTCGCTCCAAACCAAAGAGTGATCGGGGCGAGAAAATGAGAGTGCTAAAATCCAACCTTTCCAAAGCTCAATCTAAAGTTGTGGTGGATATTTTCGAGGAAAATCGTACGTCTCTAATAGGGGTTGTAGTAGTAGCCATCACCCCAGAAGGTGCTGTTGATTTTCCTTTTCTTTTTAACTCCGTGCAGAGGCTTAGCTAGTTGCAGCCAAAAAACTAGCCTTTAAAGAACTTGTATGCTTCTCAAAATTCGGATATTGTTTTGCTTCAGAAACTCGGGGGAAAGGGGACAGAGGTAACTGCCTATTTCCAACCGCTGATCGGTCTTTTTTCGCCCTCAATGTGCAAGAGGGAGACTGTGGGGTGTGGTTTTATTTTCTAATCCTAAGAATCTTAAATATGTTTCTTCCGGGCTCTAGTGAATAGAATGCCCGGATATTTTCTCTATGAGCTCAATCTTACCTTTCTCTCCTTAAATATCATGGGCCTGTGGCTGCAGAGACTTTTCCCCGGACCTCCGTCTTTAGTTCCTCCCCCCGCTTCTCATCCCAACTTAATCATAGGTGGAGACTTGAAACTTTTCTTTGGGGGAAGCGGAGTCCTCGGGTGCTCTGGCCAGAGCTTACTCCTAACCGGGACTTCTCAGAACCATCCGCCTCGTCCCATCCGTGATAGCCCCTCCGAAGTTGCGACCTACATGGAGAACAAAAGAATGAAGTGTGATCCGGTGGGTAAGAAGATTGATCATTTCTCCACAGTGTGAAGCCTTGGTGGAAAAACTTACGATCTACTCAAGATTGGGTAGGTGAAGGAGGTGTCTGCATCACTTTCCTATTCTCGGAAATTAAAGGAGATGGCGAAAACTAGGAATCCTCAGATTAATTCATCCCGGCTCAAGGATGACTCGTACAATGAACTCGCATGCCTACTTGGGAGAAAGATACCCTTAGCCCCGAAATATCAAGGAGTTCCTTTCTTTATGAACAATCCAATAGCCAAGAAAGCAACCTCCAAAGCATGGGCCGCTCAAAAAAGGCGAAAGAAGAAGAGGAGCTTAAGAAGGTCAATTCAGAGCTTGCAATCATAAAGAACCTAAAGGGGGTGGATAAGGCCGTTGAATCGAGGACAAGAATTAAGGAGCCGGGATAGCCACCAGGAGAAGCATTCTTTCGTACTGTGGAAGAAAGTTGGCCACCGAAAGGTATTTATCCGGCTTCAAGCGGAGACGAGAATACTAAATTCTTTCAAAATTATGCAAAAGGCTCAAGCTTGGTGAAGTAGACTTGGGAAATTCATAAGGACAATGCACAGGCTTCTTTTGAGATCTGGCCTCCCCGGGGTATTCGTTTTTGAAGACCTTTTCAAAGCCCCGACCATCTTCCATAAGGTATATCGCAGTTGCCCAGCTTCTCTTTTTTCCTTGTTTCTACCGATGAAGAAGGCAACGAGGTCAGGCTCCCGTTATGAAACAAGAAGTCGAGGACATTCTCAAAGGAATGCAAAAGGGGACAAAAGTCCAAACGATGGATGGACCGTTGAATTCTTGATGTTCTAGGTGAAGACCGGTAGCCGTATTAGAAGAATCCAAAGTCTCTCAGAACCATTTTTCCCCCTTTCAACTCCACTTTCCTCACCTTGATTCCAAAATCCGACCAAATTTCAACTCCTTTGGCCGACTTCTAGCCCATTTCTTGCACTTGTGTATACAAAATAATTACAAGTCATAGCACAAAGATGAACTGCGAAGTTAAAGCTAACTTTTCTATCAGAAAGTGTACCGGAGTTCGTCCACTCAATCCTCACTGTCATATAAATAATATGCTCAACAAGAGTTAATTATCTCCCGAACCGTAACCATACCAGAGATTCACCAGATAAAAAGAAATCTCTGCTGAGAATGTGACTCCAATAAAGGAGCAGCAGGTCAATGCTTTAAAAGCATCGAATGAGCGTTGAACGAAGTCATCCCAAAGAAATGGAACTCCTTCTTCAACAATCTCACAACTCTTCGGTAACTTCAAAGATAATTTACGATAAATCTCCCAAGAAATTAAGACTTTCCCAGACTTCTGAAGTTGACTTCATCAGAGACTCGGGGAGGCAACCGAAGTATTGTTTCAACCTTGCGTGAAGGGATCTACCCCAATCCCTTCTCAGACACAATGAATCCCAATAAATGACTGGATGTAACCGCGAAAACGCACTTGTTCTAATTCAACCCACCTTATAGAAACGACATCATTCAAATATTTGTCGAGGTGAGCAGACATCCATCCTCTTTCGAGAATGAGCAGTCAAATCATCCAACACGCCTCGATAATCTTTTTGATGTCGTGGAAGGCATATGACATGGCCCGCCGAAACGTAGCCCCGCATTTTAAGACCAAAAGGCATCTTTGTTGTATGCAAAAGTACCCTGACAAATAAAGGCAAATGGCGTCGTATCTTTTCTTCGGTGATCGACAAAGAATCCGATTACATCCGAGAAACCGTCCATGAAGGAGAAAATCCTGTCACCGCACACTCGTCAATGATCTGATCTATAAATGGTGGGGTAATTATCTTTAGACATGCTTATTAAGGCCTCAAATCAATGCAAACTCGAATTGTTCCTTGTTTTTTATCTATGGGAACAGGTTTGAAACCCATTCACCAAAGGAACAGAGAAAAGGAATCCTCGCCTGCGCCTTCTCCGCCGCCTCTTGGATAGTCGTTGCCTTCCTAGGATCGATCGGACGAAGCTTTTGCCTCACAAAGAAGGGCCGTAAGTCTTGATCTCATGTTGGACAATAGATGGATCTACATCACAGAATTTCCTCATAAGACCAAGCACATCCCATACTTTAAAGAGCCTTGCAAATCAATCTCTTTCATGGAACATTCATCTCCGATGAAGACATTCTCAACAATATTGGGATCCTGGAAATGTCTGAGAACAGGATAGTAGGAGAAATCACACCATGTTCCCCCGCATAAACCCGTGTTGGTGCTAGCAACAGGACCCAGCAAACAAGGCTTTGTGAGACCGAGGACTTGGAAAACTTGTTTCAACTTCGCTCAAATCGGGGGAAAAGTAAGACCGATGAGCAAATCATCCCACTTGGGTCTATCTACACCGCCCATAACTTCCGGTGACAGCCTTTCGTATGGAAGAGTGGTATCAAGGCAATTCGGGCAGAAGAAGAACCAAGTGTCCAAGCCGGAGCCACATCTCCATCCAACTCTTCCGGTGAAAGAGGACGGACAAGGTCTCACAGCTTCAACAACAGACCGATAAGCAACTTTACCGTTAGTACACCTGGAAACGCTATTCCACCCACTTGACCTTCCGCTACCAAAGTGAGAAGACAAGGTCCAAGGTCTGGGCAATGTCAGAGTTCAAGGAACTTTCGAAGAGGAGCCTTGGGAGGATGAAATTACATTTCATAGAGCAAAATGAGAGAGGAAGGGTCATTTTAAAGTACCCATCAAGCAAGAGCCATTCCACCCTAAATTCTCTCAACAAAGGCTTTACATTATCCAACCTTGAACAGATGCTGAGTCAGACGCATTCGGGCTCCACATGATGGCCGGGGCCTGGCTGGTCCACCAATAATCCTCCTTCGTGAGGAAAACAAATAACTGAATAATGAGGATGCAATGGCATCCATCTCATAAATCCGGGGCTTTCTCCCCAACACACAGTCCAAGCTTGCATCAACCACCTCAACCTCTATTCACGCTTTTTCCCCCAACACAGACAGAAAAGTCAGACAATACCACAAAAAATCAGAGAATGACCATCAAACGGCAGTTTTAAGAGTGGTAGATGGAACAGTTTTGGGAGATCCAATCGTCTTCCAACATGTAGAAGAATGAGGAAGCACCCTCATCAACGACCGTCCAAAAGATGTTGCACTTCAAAGACGTACGTATTTAATATGAAAATCCATATGATGGGGGAGTCTCTTCAAAATTAGTCATATCAAATGTAACTTAAGAGAATTTTTCGGATCAATAGCCCCAAATGGCAAAGAGCACACCCGCCGAGCTCTGACAAGACCGACAATTTAAAGCCGACATGGCACAAGGACTCGCGCTAGATCTTCCACAATAGAGTAGTTCTCCAAGGGGCCTAGCGTTTTTATTAATCGTCGAACGCTAGACACGCCGTGTCCGAGGCATAGACTCAATAAAAGAGGGCCTTGTAACAGGAAGCGGCTCGCAGCATCGAACAAAGAGTGGTCCTTAGCTTTCGAAGACTCTTTTCTCTCTCATAATCACTGGGATCTCGTAGCGAGCATCCACGTGGAGCACCATCATGAATACGGTCTGGCGGAATTTCCCTTCCCCGGGTGCCCGCAGGAAGCCCTTAATTTTGATTCGCCCAAAAACTAGTTGTTGCCCTTGGGGAAAAGGGGTTTGTCAACACGTACTCGGGAACTAGAAGAACCTTGGCCGAGCCAACAAGCGCCGCGCACCCCCGAATAAAAGGTGCAGATGGTTCAAGACACAACTTGCATGGAAACTTCACTTTCTTTTATCCTTTTTTTTTTGGACCCTCACCAACATGCTCGTTGGTTTCTATTCGCACATTCTTCCCATTCTCGCTCTTTTTCTTATTGTCGCCCTTCTTCTTCCTTCGGATTGTTGATTTCTTTGGGACTTCAAGTCGATACGACGACAAAATATCAGGGCGCGATACCCAGCATTTGCCCACCAAGATGAGCATTGGTATAGACAATCGTTGTAATCGAGTAAGCAAAGAATAAAACCACTATTGATCGACCCGATAATTCCCATCACCATGAGGACCATTAGTTTGGGATAAATCTAATTTGGTTGGTGAGCGCGGCAATATTTATGGAGTAACTCCACCGAGAACAGACTGGCCCACCGCGTCGGGCCCTAAAATCATTCTTTCCCAGAAGAAACACCCTATACATACATCTTTAGAAATGTCCATCCAGCAGAGATTTAAGAAACCATTCCAAAAGGAATTCTCCCCGAGCCATACTTTTAATAAGCCTCTTTCTTCCTACCCCCGAATATGGTCGAAATGTGGTTGCGTCATTCGCTAGAAACAGCGAGAGTTCAGCCCCATTACCCACAGCAACCGGAAATGGTTTAGAAATGTAATGTACCATTTCTCCAACAAGCAAAATCACCCCCGTTTGTTCAATACCATTAGACACAGCTCAAACAGAAGATCAATGACCCTGAATCCAACTAATCATCGATCGTGAGTTAAGAGCACCATAAATGGAAAGTGGTGATGTGGTCGTGTCGTGATCCTCTTCATTCTTGCCTTCAAACTTTTGGAATGTCTCGAAGGTAGTTTATTGGACCGAGGCCACCTCAATTGCACTTAATCGGATCATTTGTCAATTTTCGACATCCTGCAAGTTTAACGCGCGTGTGCTGCAAACGAGGCGAGCTCGATATCTTATCCTGAGATGAATTCCAAACATTCTGGGCACACTTTGATTTGACAGAGCCTTGTGTTGCCGTAAAGAACTCGTAGCAAAAGGAGAAGAACCTCTTCCCGCGCGTAGTTACCGCACGTACCGCTCCCCCACCTCGAAGTACGAAACAAGAGCATGCCCCGATAGGGGTTCCGTGCGAAGAGAAAAGTCTCATACACTCGAAGAAGGAAAGAAGCATTTCGTACTGTGTCAGAAACCCCATTCCCTACCCCCGCCGTAGTGAATACAGGGTTCCAACCCGAAACTAGTCGAACCTCCGACCTGCATCAAGGGTTGAAACTCGATTCAGAAGGAAATTCGAGCATCCAAAGAACATTTAACCCAGAATATGTCCAGCTCGTTGGGAACCCTGAAAGAAGCCGTATCCATTAGCGCGGAAGACACAATAATCCGTGCCTCATAGCCGGAACATGAAAGAAGCGAACCTCACCCAGCAGGTTCGTTGTGAGCACTGTATTGAGGTGTCATGAAACCGCAGCCAAACACATCTCAACATTTAGAAATCAAGAGAAAAGAACAGTGCCCTCCTTCAAATGTACAGAGTCCGGGTTGCTCACACTGCCAGCAGAAGCCGTCTCTGCCAAAGCATCAGCAAAGTGTATAATAAGGAGGATCTTCCGCTTCTCGACTCGGGTCCGATGTATTCAACAACGAACGGATAACCGTACAAGAGAGATGAAGCACTCAGTAACAGACACTTTGCCTCGTACTTCTTCTTCGGAAAGAATACTCGCAAGGTGAGCTGAATAGCCTCTGAACCAAATACCCGTAACTGCCACGAAACCTTCGTACCCTTGTGGAGGATCTCTCTCCACCGTGTCGACGCTCGTGTCACCCACCGCCATCACTCCTACGCTTTCTTGAAGAAGGCTCGGACCCTAGGGAGACAACCCCCGTACCTCTCGATCGACGAGGCACTTCGATCACCACTTTAACAGAGCTTTAATTAGACTCAAAAAGTACAAAAGTTAGGCAACTCAGAGCAAATAGCACTCAATACAAAAAAATAATCCCCCGAGACACAATCAAGCAACAGTCAGGTATTTCTCTCGTCCAGTGACGAGACCCACACCAAAATACAAGAAAGCGAAATATAGGACCTCCCAAAAGTAGTCTCTGGGATAATTACGTCGATGCTCACTAGCGAAGGTAACAGCCACGATTACCGACCTCCCAACTACGCCGCCGCACAAGTACCCAAGTCGCAAGGGCACCCCGTGCTATCACCAGCGATGCGATGTCCGCCTGTGCACCACAGTATTCCCCCCCCGCAAATACCTATGTGGAACCCAGAGTGGGCAACCAGGGCACCAATCCGCATCGTGTTTCTTCCGCGAACGGTCGGAGGTCGATTCAACAAATCGCAGAGGGGTATCTCTCTTCTTAGCCTTCACTTCCTCGCGCTTGACTCTCCGGGAGGAGAGTTCTACCCACCTAGACGGGAGTTGGATTTCGCTCAATTAATCAACTTCTATGTTTTGTTTGAGCGGCTCGGGAGAATGAATCTTCCACTCACCTAATCCAAGGCCCTACAACCTACCATAGTTGGTGTATGACACTTAGAAAACTTGCCAGTTGTTTAAATTATATCGCTTATTTTAATCACTGTTATGTTACCATGATACGAAATGAAACTCATGGTGTTTTGACGTGTAAAAGAAATTAATAAAACCAAATCACATGAAAATGCAATAATTGTCTTTCGATGAAAAGCAACTTTCATTATGTTCACGAGACTAAAAATTTTTATTTTTCTTTTTTCGTATAACAAACTTCACACTCACAAAAACTATGAAATGACTAAATTCTTAAGTGCACCCGATGCAAATCACTAAGAGCATGCAATTCTAAGATGAAAAATCTCCTGGTGCCAAGTAGGAGAAATTTTTCAAAGATCCTTTAGTTTTATCTCTTTTGGTCGTCTGCAAAGCCAGTTCCCAAAATCGTAAACTCTTAATATAAAGACACCAAAATTGCTTGAAAACAAGAGGAAGAAATCAATGACAATTCCTTTCCAAAATAAAGTTGGCAACCAAAGGCAAGAAACCTCAACAAAGCTTCAAAAGATGTACCTAAACAAACAAAAATGCAAAAACAAAAGCAAATGACAAAACAAAATGTTTTTTGAGCTTTGAATTTTATAAAAAGAAGAGCCCTTAAAAAAGACCAAGAAAAACTATCAAATCCCAAGCCAAACAACACTCAATTTAAAGAAAAAAACTTCAAAACGCCCTCCAAATCTTATAGGGCTAACTAGTAGCAAGATTTATATGAGCAAAAGAAGACAAGAAAATCACCACCAAAGTTAGAAGAAGGGCAATAAACTCTTGCAGCAAACAAAAACTTCAAAGAAATCAACAGCATCTTCAAAAAATTGCAACAAGACCTAGTCGACCGAACTCAAGAAAACCAACCAAAAAATGGGCAAAAATCGAAGGGCAGTACAAGACAAAAAGGTAGTGGAAAGAGTAAATGAGAAGGAGCCTCTCGTTTTGATAAGGCATCAAACCAAGAATCCCTAGGAAGAGATCTTGGTACTTGAACCAAAAATTCCAGATAAGAAACAAGACTTTGCTGATAAGTCAGTTTTCAACTAAACAAGAGAGAGAAAAGATCGTTAAAGACCACTTTCTACACAATCCGTAGGATACAAAGACACTGCAAGGAACAGTTCCGCTGCAGAGTCAGGACTAAGTTGTCGAAGAAATCCAAAATTTCAAAAAATTCACTCCGAGTATACGCTACTTGACAACTTTGGAAACAAGCGTGTGATACGCTATATCATGTTAAAGAACCCAGACACGTGACTCCTTTAACAAAACGAGGTATACGTCGTCCGTGTACAGACAAACCCGCGTATGAAAAGGTAAATAATAAAAATAAAAACATCAAGCCCGGATAAGGAACTGTGGCTTCATCACCCAGAAAGTAGAGTTAACTAACGGAAAAAATAAAATTTAAAACTATTGGAAACCTATCAAACAGCTGAAACCACCCAACAGGGGAATCACAAGAATGCGATCCCCAGCGGAGTCGCCAGTTCTGTTTCGGGGAAAATCACCCTAGAGCTTTGTTGGGTCAAAACCTCCACAGAGCAGGGCATGCCATTTAGAAGGACTCACACACAACCATACTTGAATGCAAAAAACTAGATAACAACGATAGCAGAACTCACCCGTAGTCCTACGTTCTCATAGATCTCTGTGGTCCAAACTTTCTGTCCTTTTCTTCTCTCTCCTTCAATCTGGAAACAAGAAATAGGTTAATGTAACTAAACCTGAAGATAATGAATATTTCCTCTTAAACGTAGAGATAATAAGAGAGAAATGATAATAACCGCTTAATAATCAATCTTTCACAAACAGATACTCTTCAACATAGAAGTTCGTAGAACCTTATATTTGTTCTCTCTTTTTCATTTGTTTAGAATCGCATGTACGTAAATAAAGAGTGAGATCATCAAATCTTCCAGACTTGAGACTAGTTGGCCTCCTGATTTACCTGCGCCTTACTCATAATCTTTCAAGACTTTCAGCACTCCAACAGATAGAGAAGGATGAGATTTCCAGAATGTGGTTTGAGAATTCGGGTGCAGGAGGCACGGGAAATCAGACTTGGATTGGGATTCCAACAGAGTATAATATCAATAATTTCTCTCTCCCTTAGGCCATGCACATGAGGGGCTTTTATACTCCCTCAAAGTAGTTTCGATCAGTTGGAAACAGTTGGCCACGTGCTGGGGTGGTTGAACTACTGGAGTAACCATCAACCCAGCTCCGTAGGAATTATATATTGGTTGGCTTGTTGTGTACACGTGGAAAAGATGTGGACCTTTGATATTTGTGTGTCCATACCCGCGTATGGGAATTTTAACACTGTTTTTTAGTGAATTTGTTCAAGTCTGTAGGAATGGGTGCCCAAAGCCATAAAGACAATCATGAATCACCTGAGGGTGAAAAATGATGCTATAACACTTGTAGGATTAAGCCTTTCCTTTCCAGTCACATCTCCCCGGAACAATTTGGGTTCCTGAATGGTAGACAAATCCATGAAGCTGTAGGCATATAAGCTCAAGAAACCCTTCATAGTCTGAAGAGAAGTGGAAGAAAAGGGGTTATTATAAAAATTGATTTGTCTAAAGCTTATGATAGGTTCAGCTGGATTTATCTGCGCCTTTTACTCACTCACCTTGGTTTTAGATTTGACTTTGTCAGATGGATCATGAGTTGTGTAATCTCTTCTGCTATTGCCTTGTTGATTAATGGTGCTGCAACCTCCTTTTTTAACCCGGAACGTGGCCTTAGGCAGGGTTTTCCTTTATCTCCACTTTTGTTCCTCCTGGCAGCGGAAGGGTTAAGTTTAATGATACATAAAGCCAAAAGGCAGGGCAACCTCAAAGGCATTGAAGTGGTGAAAAATCTCTGGATTACCCATCTCCTTTTCGTGGATGACATTTTTTTGTTTGTCAATGGGAGTATGGAGGATTGTCGTGTATTAAAAAATCTTTGGGAACTCTTCCTAAAAGAAACAGGTCTCCAAATCAATGAACAAAAGTCAACTCTTACTCCCTCTGGTCTATCTGTTGAAGAAATTGGAAGAGTTAGAAGCCTTCTGAATTTTGAATTCAAATCCATGCAGGACAACTTTAAGTACCTAGGCTTTTATCTTAAACCTGAAAACTACATAATTCATGACTGGAAGTGGCTGCTTGCAAAAATTGAAAAAAGGCTTAATCATTGGAGTTTCAGGTGACTCTCGAGGGCAGGAAGACTAGTCCTAATTAAGTCAGTGCTGATGGCTATTATGGTTTATTGGGCCAGCCTCTCTTGGGTCCCGAAAAGCATCTTGACCTCAATCGATAAAATGTGCAGTAAATTCATTTGGGCAGGGTCAAAACTAGAACATGTCACCCCATGGGTTGCTTGGGACAAAATCGCAAAACCTAAGGAATGGGGAGGTTGGGGGATTAAAAATTTGTTGTCCTTTGCAAAATCCCTTGCAGCTAAGCTTGCTTGGCGTTTGATTTCTACAGACTCTCTTTGGGTGTCGGTCATCAAAAGGAAATGTATCAACCAATTTTCTGTTCTGGATTGGATTCGCTCTCCATTCAAGTCCTCAAAAAATTCTTTTGTTGTTTGGAAAGCTATTGTGGCATCGGTTTAGACAATTGAACAAGGATTGCCTTGGAATGTTGGAGATGGTACTCAAGTCCGACTAGGTTTCGATCCATGGGTTGGTTGTTCTAATAGTTTCTCTCTCTCTTCAGCTCTGGTATCGTTTCTCAATGAAAGAGGTTTTTATACCTTGAACCAGGTAGCTGATCCTAGATCAACCTCCCTTGTGAAACAAGGCTGGCTCTCAGGTATGGAACTGCATTTGGATGACAGGTGGTTGGAAGAGTGGAACCGTTATGTTTTAGCCTTACTCTTTTCTTCAGTTCGGATTTCGGATTCAAGAGATGAATTGCGTTGGGTTCATGCGCAGACAGTTTTTTACTCTCCAAAATCGGGCTATAAATGGCTGATGTCCCAAGTGGGGAGGGGAGCCTCGAGCTGGTGGTATAAACCAATCTGGAAGCTAAAATGCCCAGCCAAGACCAGACTTTTCTTTTGGTGCATCCTTCAGAATAAAGTGCCAACGTGGGACTTCCTTCAAAAGAGGGTAAAATTGGGTCCGAGCTGGTGTCCCCTCTGTAAGTTAGCTGAAGAAACTGCTCTCCACCTCTTCCTTCAATGTCCTTTTAATTCCAGTCTCTGGGCAGAAACTTTAAGATTGATTAATATTCCTTTTAGCTAGCGCAGTGATGACTTTCTTTAGGCTTGGAACCAGTGGTGGCAGGAGGTTCCAAATGATAAAGACAGATCTATCCCTCTTCTCATAGCGTGGGGAACTTGGATTTCTCGTAACAGGGCTATTTTTAATGAGCAGTCCTTTCCTATTTTCAGATTGGCAACAGAAGGAGCTGCCATCTACGACAGCATTCCTTCTTCTTCAAGACCAGGTCCCCCACGAAACATTCAGCCTAAAGTTATCAATGACTCAATTCCGTGGGCTTTCTTTGATGGGGCCTCTAAGTTAAATGGCTCATGTGGCGCTAGTTTAATTATTCACCTCTCTCATGCCATCTCTCTTCGTGCTTCGGTGGGCCTTGGGCAAGGGTCAAATAATTTTTCTGAACTTAAAACCCTCCATTTTCTTCTTTGCTGGTTGATTTCAAAACATTTGAGGCAGATTCAAATTTTTGGTGATTCTAGGAATGGTGTGAATTGGTTTAATGGGACCCAGCAGTGTAGAAATTATATTTTGTTACCTTTTCTTAAGGAGATCCATCGACTTAAATGTTTCTTCACTGAGATATTTTTTTGTCACATTTACAGGGAAAGGAACCAGGAAGCAGATCGATTATCTAAAGAAGATGCTCAGCAATATTTGGGGTCCTGGACAGTAACTGAGCTGGTGAATGGGGCTGTTCATGCTAGGGAACAGCCGGATTTTGTTTAAAATCCGCTGTTTTATTTATTTTATGTACATATTTGCTCTTAAAAACTATAAACTGCTACATTATGTGGGCTTAGAACTGTTTTCATTATGTAAGGAGGTTCTGGGCTCCATTTTTGATTAAAAACTGCTGATTGGGGACTGGGATAGTTTCTACTGCCAGTCCCTCTTTTTGATCAAAGGAAGCTTTGGGCTTTGCCTTTGCATCCTTATCCTTCTATTCTCATCTCTGTTTCGATTCCATATCTGGGAGATGATGAGCCAAAGGAGATGCATTGGTTTCTTGAGAGGTTTTTTGCTTTTTACTGGTTGCTCTGCATCACCACAGGTTTTGTAAAGCAGCCATGTCACCATATCCCTTTGAAAGAAGGGAATGGCTCTATACTAAAATGCTCTGCATATGCTTTGAGACTATCTATTTATAATAGAAAGTTCGATTTTTTTCTGTGGAAAAAAAAGAAACAGTACCCATCGACGCTAAAGTGCTATTTAAAATTAAAGGGACTCTCGCTAGAAAAGATGTCACTATTTCTATATCAACCGTTGAAGACGAAAATTAATAAACCCTAAAATTGCAAATGATTTGGTGATCATGAGTCAAATATAATCGAAAAAGTAGACTTTTTTGACAAAAAAAAGTATGATATAAAAAGTCTACAACTTAATATTGGGGATTATACTTTTATCTCTCAATTTACCGTGAAAACATTACTTTTTGACGATAGTGATATTGTGTTGGGTTCACCATGGATGGAAACCCTTGGTTCAGTCATCCTTAATATGAAAAAGAAGTTTTTGACATTCTCCTACAAAAAGAAGAAAATAACGCTACAGGACGTGAACTTGAAGCCACGTTCAGTGATGCCTGAAGACTTAGAGGAAATTTCAAAAGTAATTTTTCAAGAACGTAAAAAGGTGATCCAAAATATGCAAAAGGA
The DNA here is from genome assembly GCA_034641835.2 of Pinus albicaulis. NCBI lineage: Eukaryota > Viridiplantae > Streptophyta > Pinopsida > Pinales > Pinaceae > Pinus > Pinus albicaulis. Next base: position 955,255,535 of record CM076575.1, on the reverse strand, counting down.
AGTAGAAAAAATAACCACTAACAAGAATGAAGAAGTTTCTCGCCTCAAGGACCACAATGAAAAGTTACTAAATCAAATTAAGAAGCTGAAGAAAGACAAGAAGTCATTAGAAAACAAGGTGCAATGACTTGTCGAAAATGAATCATCGAAACCTTCAAATGTAGAAGTTCAAGTTGAAGAAAAAACGAACATTGATCCAGTAAATGTCACAACTCAATAAGAAGACAAGCAAGTTGTAGAAGATGAAAACTTGGATGTTGCAGTTCAGACAATGAACATTCTAACTGAAGGTTCTGTAACCAACTCAATAACATCCTCTCCAAAAGAAAATCAAAGAAGTCAAACAACAAAAGTTTCCTATCGACATCCAAATCACGGGAGCAGACAACTCAACCAAGCTATGTATTCAAAACTGAAACAACAAGTTGATGTTTTGAAGAATACTAATATTAGTCAAATCCTCTCAAGTGATAATTTATCACAAGTTTCAAGTCATCGTAAGATTCCACAGAAGATTGATTTAGGATGGTTTGATCCATTCTCAGTGCGACAAATTTTTTTGTCACTTAGAGGATCATATCAACTTGTATCAACAAGGATGAATGCCCTGAAATGAGAAGACATTCGTAGCAGGAAAATAAATCAAGGCCTTTCATCAACAAGCTTTGAGGACAAAGCTTTTTGAGGAGGAAGGAAAGGTAATGAATAAAATGATATAAATAATGATTAATTAGTTAATTAGTAATTAGGTTGAAAGAGCATGTCTGATGAGACATGACCTTTCGTGAAGAGGCACCTGCCTAGGTATATAAGAAGGCCTCATTTGTAAATATCAATCATTCATAGTACATTTTAATATAATATTTCTATCCTCAATGGATATCCTGATATTTCAAGTCTTCTGGAATATTTAACTTGAGAAGGAACTTTGTTCGCTTCACTGTGCTTAGATCTGGTTTCCAAAGAAGTCTCCCGTAGGTAGATAAGCCTTAGATTTGATAATTAAGGGTAAAGAACACATCAAATGCTTCCTCAGGGTGCGGAAACCTGGTTCCAGCACCTCCCCATACTGCTTTGGGTGAGACTTTTCTCTACGCAAGCAGATCATTGCCGAAAGGGACAGTAGTTGGAGGGCTTTGTTGGTTGCGCAGAACAATCTGAACTTGGGTTAGGACCCCTCAAGCCCACATATATGCATTTTGATAATTTTTGAGTTCTAACATTTCTCATGAACATATTTATTTACATGTATGGTAGTCTTTTCATGGGCGACTCAATAAAATTGAGAACTGTTTCGTTCCTTTTTCTTGTGCATTATAATGTCTTGTGAATATTTTTTTTTGAGGTTATAATATTTGTGAAATCATGTAAATTCTTCATCCTACACTTGATACTCTTTTCTACTATTAGTTTCAAGTCCTTCTGAATCTTGATATCTCACCTCTGTCAGTGGGTATTAGGGAACTACAAATTCGAGTAGCTTTCTTTAATTTGGTGACTCCTATCTCAGTGGGTATTAAGAAAACATAAGTTCGAGCTTCTTTGTTTGATTTGTTTAATTTTGTGACTCATATCAGTTTATTTTAGAGCGATAACCTTCTAGTTTCATTTCCCTCCAGTCATGCAAAGATGATAGGCCTTATTTCCCGTTTCATTTTAGAGGTCGGGTTTTTCTATGATCTAAAGTATTGTGAGTCCACGTGTGTTATACGATCATTACAATAGAAAAAACCCTCAATGGAATGTCATTGTTAGAATAAATTCCCATTTCCAATAAGATTCCCCATATTGGAGTATTATGTAGTCCCTGCTCACAGTGGATGCTCTATCTTGATACTCTTTTCTACTATTAGTTTCAAGTCCTTCTGAATCTTGATATCTCACCTCTGTCAGTGGGTATTAGGGAACTACAAATTCGAGTTGCTTTCTTTAATTTGGTGACTCCTATCTCAGTGGGTATTAAGAAAACATAAGTTCAAGCTTCTTTGTTTGGTTTGTTTAATTTGGTGACTCATATTAGTTTATTTTAGAGTGATAACCTTCTAGTTTCATTTCCCTCCAGTCATGCAAGGATGATAGGCCTTATTTCCCGTTTCATTTTAGAGGTCGGGTTTTTCTATGATCTTTAATATTGCGAGTCCACGTGTGTTATACGATGATTACAATAGAAAAAACCCTCAATGGAATGTCATTGTTAGAATAAATTCCCATTGCCAATAAGATTCCCCATATTGGAGTATTATGTAGTCCCTGCTCACAGTGGATGCTCTATGTTGTTCAAACCGCTTGAGAGCAAGAAGATAGAATAACACATCATGAGTTTTAGCTTCTTTTGTTCTAACAAAAAATGAATTTCACTCATACATATGTGATTTGGATGCTTATCTTTGCAGGTTGAATAAAAGAATGTTATTAATAAATTTGTCATTGAGCTGCTCATATTTACCTATCCCCCCAAGAAAAATCATGTACCCTTTGTTTCCATGTTCTGGAGGCTTATGGACCCTTAGGAAATGCCCGCAAACTATCAGGGATTTCATCAAGAATTTAGGGACTTATTGGCTATCCCAAAATGTTTTGGACGATTTTAGGGACGTTTTAAACCCAGGTTGCTTGGGAGTGGGAGCAGGAGAGGAAGCGAGAGCAAGGAGTGACATTTTCAAAATCTACCAGGTCGGGAGTGAATTAAGAGCGAATTTTTATATAATATATATTTATATATATTTTGATGAATATATGTCAACAAATGCATGTAGAATAATGAATTAGATAAAAATAAAAAATAAAAACATGGATTAAACCATATAACATCAATCATATAGAAGTTATAATCTTCATCAACCATGTCCACAAGTCACAAGTTCTCATTTATATAACATGTAAGGGTGCACATAACCAAAATAGCATTGAATGCAATCCATCTATAAACCGAAAATACATCAACAAATAGGCTCTAGATGGTCTGCAACATAAAAAAAAATCACGCTACAAAAATATATACATATTATCAAAATAATTTCCTATCTTGGTATCTTTGTCATTAATATCACCCTCTAAGAAATTAACATAAGATAGAAAAAATGTAGCATGTCAAGTCAATATTTTGTTTGAGTGATGCGTACATTTTTAGTAGGGTCATTATAGAGGAATTTGACAACCAATGTCACTAACATCAAGGTACATAGAGGGCTTTGTGCTCTTGATTAATTACAAGTCCCATACTCTAGTACATGATCAAATCCAATGGAAACATTGCAATCCCCCCAATCCTGAAATCCCGAAAAAATGATAAGTCTGCTGGATTTTGAGCAAGATCTAAAATTCTAGTTTCTCCATATGAAATCTAATGAGGTCAGAACCACTCTCAAACATCTTGAGTCATTTTATGGTAATGTTAAAAATTTAATAATTTAACATTACCATGAATTTCATATAAATACTAGGGACATAAGCTTGAATATTAGTTTGCCCTACTAAAAAAATCTTGTTTCTTTGAAAAAAAATATTGTTTGGAACATATTTATGACAATTTGTTTTTTTGAAAAAACCAGGGACTGAATTTTTTTTGCGGGAGCGGGCTCTGTGAGTGATTTGAAGGGGGGAGAACCACTCCCCCCAACCCTGTTATAGAAAAATTTTAAGGATGTTTTGGGTATATTTCAAGGATAATATAAGCATATACCTTTAGTTTTGAAAATCATAAACATTGATGATTGAACAATGATAATTTTTCCATATATAATTTTTTTTATTACACTGAATTTAAATATGTTATACAAGCTGCAACTCAAAACATGGGTTTTGTATGATAGGTTTCAATTTAGGTTTTTGGTGATTTAAATATTATATTTTCAACGACATATTACAAGAAAAGCCTCCATCACTAGTACAATTGGGGCCAAAATATGACAGTTATTATTCATATGTGAGACTTATTGGCGTCAACTATCTGACACATTGGTGCTCATCAAATCTTCATTGGAATTCTTTCAAATAGTATACAATTTAGTTAACATTAGATATTCTATGGTACGAATGTCAATTATTTGAAACAAAAAAGGTTGAAATGGTCATCAATAAACCGATGTTTTGAGTTCAGTTTTATGACACTATAATCATTGGATATTTGATGCATCAAACGTAGAATATTTAATAGGTATCGTGATAGTTTTCCATTGGATGTTCGATACATAGTTAGTTTTTTTTTATGGAAAAAACTAACGTTTAGGTCTCGGGTAATCGACGATATATGTAAATTGTGTGATAAGAGTGTTATCGCTTCTGTTATGACTCCTTCCTATTTCCCAAGGCTGAGAATGGAGACTAAAGGAGGTAACCTCTGACCAATCTTTAGGTTTGGTTGCTAGCCCTACCAGACCAGAGAGGGCTCTCTCAATTTCAATTTTATAGTTAATGAGGTGACTCGAGATGTAAGGATTTTAGGCTAGATATAAGCTTAATGGTTTAAAGTTTTGTTTTGAGTTTTTGCTGGATAGGAATGACAGTCAAGGAACTAGGTCTAGGTTTTAGGTCTGATTTCAAAGGTATAGCTACAAAGATGAAGATGAGGTCAGGTAGGTATCCTTAAGAACATACTTAAATTGTCATTGTGTATATTGTTTTGAAAGAGAGAGAGAGAGTTAGAATGAGCATGTTACATGAATTCATTCATCAGAAGAAGATAAACACATTTATGTAAATTATTATAAAACAGAGCATAAAAAACAAGATTTATGTTCATAGACTCATAATATCATCATATAGAAGCATACATGTGATGGAAAGAAAGCATTCACATTCAACTTGATGGTGTTATTGTGAAAAAACAATGCTAATAAGCATACCACTGGAGTCCCAAAATTATAGCTGCAACATGTCTTTGATTTCATTGAAAAAGTTTGTACATAAGCTCCACACTGAGAATAACAACTATCCAACCCCTAAAATGACTTGAGTTGGACTGCATATAGAAAATAGAGAAGATTCCACCTCATTGGGTCGAAAGCTGATTGAAAATACATCATAAATGCACCTTATGAGTCACTACCTAGAATTTAGGGAAGTTAGAAACAATCCCCCCAAATTTAGCTAATAACTAGGAGTGTTTGTCTCCTTGAGTAATTACATGATTCTTCAACAATGAGGGGTAAAAAAAAACTCTCTTATCCACAAAACACCTCATAGGGCAGCTGAAACCTTGATATTTGGACCAATTTTCTTTGACACATGTCCAGAAAGAATCCAAGATAGAAGCGTCGCGCCACTTAGAGAAGCGTCACGCCTTTCAGTAGAAGCGTCGTGCCACTTTGAGAGAAATTTTGGGTGGCTTTAAGGCATCCTCCTGTTGATATGAAGATTGGGCTAGGTAGCCCTAGATTTCCTCTATCCAACCCAACCTTGAAACTGAGAAAATACCTTCTGCAAGGCCTTCAAAAATCCATTTTCCAAGCTTACTCCAGAAGCGCCGCGCACAAGAAAAAATAGTGGCAGAAGCATGAAAAAGAGGGTTTTTTTGGGGTTTTATCCAAAATTGGGGGGTTTCATGAAAACCTAAGACCATATCTAGAATGTATATGGAAAGATAAATCCAACCATGTAGAAAAAACTTCATTTGGATGCTTTTAGGAAAAGCGGCGCGGCGCTGCGCGACGCTTCTCAAAATTTCTCACTCTCTCTTAAACGTAGGTGCTCATACCATCTTTTAAACTCTTGGCATGGCCTAATTCAAGATATTTTAAAGAATTTGTTAAGCAAAGGGGATTTGAACCTGAACCGGATAAGGGCATGCCCATTTTCATTTTAAATGTTGTTGTAATAATTCACTCTTTTTTTAGATTGAGGATCCATAGCCCACAGTGTGACCCATAACAACATAGATGCTCATACCCTTAGAGAAGATGGCCTTACACAAGCGCATACAGATGATAGGTGCCCTACTTATGGCCTTGAGGAATATGGTGAGTGGACCATTGACTTAAAATAACTCAACATGAGTCCTCCTTTTGCACATGGGGCATTTGGTAAAATTTATAAAGGTACCTACAATTGCAAGGATGTTGTAGTGAAGATCCTTGAGAGACCAGAGGATAACGGAGAAAGCCCAAAACTTGGAGCAACAATTCACACAGGAAGTCTAGGATGTTGGCCACTCTCAGGCATGAAAACGTGTTGAGATTCATAGCGGGTTGTAAGAAACCTATGGTTTGGTGTATTTTATTTCCTGTATTTGCTGAAATTTTTTTGAGGTGTTTGGGTTGCATTGGAAAGTAGGTTGACGGTGTCATTTACAAATTTTATTGAAAATTCATTGAAATTTTCATACTATTGTCAGATTTATGCACAGTTAAGGCAATACGACTAAATCTTGCTACTATGTTATATCCATGCACTTGTCATTTTGATCGAATGGTTAGTTTGATGGTACAAAGTAGTATGCATAAAAAATTGCTAACATGTTTTGAATGGTTATATTGAGATGATAAAGTGACATATGATCTCTAGATTCTGCAAGCTCGAAATACTACAAACAATAATGCGTAAATTATTGCCTTTCACATTCCCCCACTCCCATCGGTGTTCCTTTGCACCTCTCGGTGCAATTGCTAGTTATACATAGAAAGAATCTTATGGATATATGTTTTTTACTTCCAAATATAATTGGGGCATGTTTTAACATTCTGATATATAGAATGTGAATCATAAATAAAATATTTCAATGTGAACTATGTATATACTATATGAAACAAAATAATATATATATGTGTGTGGATTTTATGTATATAAAGAGAGATAATTGTTATTTCATTAATATTTTTTTGAGAGATTTATAATTTATTCTTTTATTAATATGGAATTGACACATCACATTTTAAATTTTAATAACAAAAATTATATATCTATATAGAGAGAATGTAACATTTAAAAAAATAATTATATATAGAGATATCTATGGATATATGCTCTCTATTTCTAAATATGATTTGGGCATGTATTGACATTTTAATGTGTAGAATGTGAATCGCAAATAAAATGTTTCACTCTCAACTATGTATATAGTATATAAAATAAAATCTACTAAGAGGCAAGAGTAATCAAATATTTGGACTTAGAAAATTTTTGGTAGGTTTTACATTATCTTGAGATATTTAATCCCTCTTGGCACTTGGTAGATCTAGAGTTAAGATGATTCTATACCAATTTTAATTCATTAATTTTTTCCTAAATTTTTAATTCATCAAGTTCAATTGTTAAATTAAAATAAAAAGTTCATTTTTAATTAATTATTTTCAATTGTTTTTTTTTGTCTGTCATTGTCTGTGATCTGTCTATGATCTTCTAATAGGCTTGACCTATGGCTTGAGTAGCCACAACCCAGGGGAATCTAATTCGTCAAAGTCACCCGGGGATCACACCTAGCCTAGGCCACACTGGTCCTTTTACTGACTGGAGTTTATTGCATGTCTCCTCCCCCTTGCATAGGGCACAACCACCCCCCTGTGAGGTTGGATCATGGGCTGCCTTGCTAAGGAAGCCCATCCTCAACCGTTTGCGCTAGCAATGTTAAGCTCCCTCTCCCAACGTGCGATTTCTAGAAACCGATCTGCAGTTGTTTCCTTAAATTATGGAAAACAACTGGAGCTATTTCCTTAAATTAGGAAATCAACTGAAGTTAATTAATTTCTTTTTGGGAGCTTCTGAAGTGATCCGTTACTGCCATTGCAGTTATCTAATCCATTACTCCCATTACATTTATCTACCATGATTTGTGGAACACTTAACGAATAGCCAACAGAAGCTTGATGGAAGCTTGGCTATAAATTCTTCTGTTTGGTCCCCAAGCTCACTAACTTAATCACCTTCAGCCTTACACAATCAAGTTAGAGTGAGAAGAGCTTGGAAATGCCTTCAGATTTTCTTTAGTGTTGGTGTTGAGGACGCAGTGTTGTGTAGTGGCTACATTAAGGAGGCTTCATTGCAGAAAAGTGAACGTGGAGAAGAACTCTCGAGGCTTTGGCTACTGCGTTATAGTTTTATTAAAGTCTGTTTCGTTTCCTTGAAGAATCTACAATAAACCATTCGTTGGAACACTTGTTGGAGCGTTGATCTTTGTGCAGATTTCATCTCTACAAAATTACTATTTCTACATATTATAATTCATCAATGGCTGGAGGTATTATTTAATGGGCAATTTTAAGTTTTAAGTTTTAATTTTTTATTCCTTTTAAGTATTTATTCCGCATTTTGAATCGTTATTTTTGCTAACATTTGGTATCAGAGCGAGGTTTTATCTTTGCCTTGGTGATTATAGACATATTTTGAGAATTTTCTGAATTAAATTATTTGGAAATATGTCTAATGTTTTTCTAAATTTTATGATTATAATATTTATTTAGTGCAATTTGAATAATTGTTGTGCAATTTAATTTGCATGAATTAATTATTACTGCTCTAGTTAAAATATGCTATTTTGGATGAGTAAATGAGACCCATCGTTAAAAGTTATGAATGAATATTGTAATTTTATTTATGCAAATTATCATTATTCTCATGTCAAGGGTTTTTTTTCTTTTTTTTAATATGTAAATAATGTCTAGTGATCCATATAATTTTAATTGATTAAGAGAATAGCCACAACATCTCTAATTAAATAAAATTATATATATTATGATTGATTAGGATCACATAAGAATATTTAGACATTAATTGTAATTAATTATACTAAATATAATAAATTTTATCCCACAGGAATTTTTTTTATATTTATGTATTTAATTAGGATAAAATATTCATAACTTACCCACAGGAATTATGAATTAATAGTTTTATCATAAAGTTCAAAACTAAGATAGAATTTATAACAAATTATAATCATAATATACCCTTAGAACTATGAATTAAGTGAATAATTTGATAAATTCTATCATAAAGAATAAATGAATTTGCTTGAAATAAAAATTTAGTCTAGAGACATTTTTTGTGTCATTAGATTCATTTTTAAGCGTGATTTACATTGGTAAAGCATGAAATTTTATTTAGGCCTCAATTTAAACATAAACATGTGATCTTTAATTTTATGCAGTTGTACAACCTGCAAATTCCTCTGAAATTCGTACTGATATCCCTGAACTTAAGGGAGATAACTATAAGGTCTGGAAGGAGAGAGTTCTCCTTCATTTGGGGTGGATGGACATGGACTCTGCTATTAGGAAAGATGAACCACCGGCACTCAATAATACAAGCACTGCAACGGACATCACGCTTTATGAACGATGGGAACGATCTAATCGCCTAAGCATGATGTTCATTAAGACTAAAATTTCAGCTGGTATTCGTGGTTCCGTTGAACAGCATGAAAAGGTCCGAGACTTGCTGAAAGCCATTGATGATCAATTCGTCACTTCAGACAAGGCACTAGCAAGCACCCTAATCATGAAGTTCTCATCCCTAAGGCTCACCAGTGTGAAAGGTGTGCGCGAGCACATCATGCAAATGAGGGACACTGTGGCTCAATTGAAGAAACTCGAGGTTGAAATATCATAGTCTTTCCTGGTGCACTACATCCTGAACACCCTTCCGCACCAATACAGACCCTTCAAAATCTCATACAACACACATAAGGATAAATGGTCAATTAATGAACTCATGACCATGTGTGTTCAAGAGGAAGAGAGACTGGTGATGGAAATGGGAGAAAGTGCAATGCTGGGAACGCGAGGAAAGGGAAAATCTCAAGCCAATCGGAAAGGGAAAGGTAAAATACCTCCCCAAGACAATATCAAGAAGGATTCCAAGTGTTTCTTCTGTAAAAAGAAGGGACACATGAAGAAGGAATGTGCCAAATTTTAGAAATGGCTTGCGGACAAAGGTAATCCAATCTCGTTTGTTTGTTATGAATCTAATATGGTTAATGTCAATATTAACACCTAATGGATTGATTCTGGATCAGCAATTCACATTTCGAATTCCTTGCAGGGTTTGAAAAACCTAAGGAAGCTAGTGGGCAGTGAGCAAATCATCTTATCAGGAAACAAGATGGGCTCGCATGTGGAAGCTATCGGAACATGCTATTTAACTTTAAGTAGTGGCTTTTTTTTAGAATTAGAAAAGACCTTTTATGTACCAAGTTTTTCTAGAAACTTGATTTTAGTTTCAAGGCTTGTACCTTTTGGATATTCCTTTAACTTTTCAGAAACATCCTTCAGTTTATTTTATAAATCTGATTGTGTTGGGAATGGTATTTTGTCTAATGGTCTTTACTGCATTAATTTACAAAACAATGTCACTTATGATTCAATGCATGTTCACACTGGCACTAAAATATGTGTTATTAATGAAAATTCCTCTAAATTATGGCACCGGAGACTAGGTCATATCTCCATAGAAAGAATTAAAAGATTGATAAATGAAGGGGTACTTAATACTTTGGATTTTACTGATTTTGAGACTTTTGTGGACTGCATAAAGGGAAAGCAGACCAACAAGTCAAAGAAAGGTGCCAATAGAATTTCGAACATATTAGAGATCATACATACTAATATATGTAGTCCAGACATGGACTCACATGGTCAGAGATACTTCATCTCTTTTATAGATGATTACTCACGATATATGTATCTCTACATGCTTTATAAAAAGAGAAAAGCATTAGATTCCTTTAACATCTTTAAGGCTGAAGTAGAGAATAAATGCGGCAAGCAAATTAAGATCGTGAGATCAGATAGAGGTGGAGAATATTATGGTAGATACACAGAAGATGGTGTAGCAGAAAGAAGAAACCGAACATTATTGGACATGGTGCAGAGTATGCTTAGCAGCTCCAATCTTCCTAAATCCTTGTGGACTGAAGCACTTAAGACGGTAGTGTATATTTTAAACTGAGTTCCAACCAAGGTTGTTCCTAAAACGCCATTTGAATTATGGAAAGGTTGGAAACCGAGTTTGCAACATATGTGCGTTTGGGGATGCCCGTCTGAAGTGAGAATATATGATCCACAAGAGAAGAAGTTGGGCCCAAGGACCATTAGTGGGTATTTCATTGGATATGCTAAAAGTTCTAAAGGTTACAAATTTTATTTTCCATCTCACAGCACAAGGATTGTGGAATAAAGAAATGCAAAGTTTCTTGAAAATGACTTGATCAATGGGAGCGATCAAACCAGGAACATAGTTTCTGAGAAGGATCATTTAGAATCTCAACCTTCCACCTCAAGTGATAGATTGGTTATTGTTCACAGCACCCCTCAAGTACAAACTGGTGTTGAACAACCAATTGTTGAAGTTCCACAAGCTACTGACGACATTCCAGTAGATCAGATAGTTCAAGAACTGCCAAGAATTTTTGAACAACAAGTTGAACCACATACTTCTCAGGAAGATGGTGGTACAACATTAAGAAGATCTAGTAGACCAAATATATCAGAAATACCTGATGATTATATTGTGTATCTGCAAGAATCTGACTACAACATTGGAGTCTAAAATGATCCTGAGTCTTTTTCTCAAGCCATGAGTTGCAAAGAATTAGAATTATGGTACGATGCCATTAAGGAAGAGATGAATTCTATCAAGAGTAACGAAGTCTGGGATCTTGTTGATTTGCCTAATGGTGCAAAATCAATTGGATGTAAATGGGTCTTTAAGACAAAGAAAGACTCATTGGGCAACATTGAGAGATACAAGGCAAGACTCGTTGCAAATGGATTCACTGAGAAAGAAGGAATTGATTACACGGAGACTTTCTCTCCTGTATCTAAGAAAGATTCCTTGCACGTTATTATGGCATTAGTAGCCCATTTTGACTTGGAGTTGCACCAAATGGATGTGAAAATGGCATTTCTCAATGGAGATCTAGAGGAGGAGGTTTACATGAAACAACCTGAAGGATTCTCCTCTAGTGATGGTGAGCAATTGGTTTGCAAGCTCAAGAAATCATTATACAGATTAAAACAAGCATCTCACCAATGGTATTTGAAATTTCATAATGTAATTTCTTCTTTCAGTTTTGTAGAAAACATTATGGATGAATGTATATACCTGAAAGTAAGTGGGAGTAAAATTTGTTTTCTTGTTTTATATGTGGATGACATTTTGCTAGCAACCAATGATAAGGGTTTGCTGCATGAGGTGAAACAATTCCTCTCTAAAAATTTCAATATGAAGGATATGGGTGAGGCATCTTATTTCATCGGCATTAAGATCCATAGAGATAGATTTCGAGGCATCTTGGGTCTGTCTCAGGAAACCTATATTAATAAAATTTTAGAGATATTTCGGATGAAGGATTTTTCACCAAGTGTCACTCCCATTGTGAAAGGTGATAGGTTCAATTTGAACCAATGCCCGAAGAACGACTTTGAAAGGGAACAAATGAAGAACATTCCATATGCTTTTGCTGTCGGAAGCCTAATGTATGCTCAAGTCTGCACAAGACCTGACATTGCATTTGTTGTGGGAATGTTGGGACGATATCAAAGTGATCCAGGTTTAGACCACTGGAGAGCTGCAAAGAAAGTAATGAGGTACCTTCAAGGAACCAAAAACTACATGCTTATGTATAGACAGACGGAAAATTTGGAAGTAATTGGCTACTTAGATCCTGACTTTACTGGATGTGTTGATTCACGCAAATCAACATCAGGATACATTTTTATGATGGCTGGTGGAGCTGTATCATGGAGGAGTGCCAAGCAGACCTTGATTGTCACTTCCACTATGGAAGTCGAGTTCGTCTCCTATTTTGAGGCTACTTTACAAGGTGTATGGCTTAAGAGTTTCATTTATGGGCTTAGAATTATGGGTTCTATTTCTAAGCCATTGAGAATGTATTGCGACAATTCAGCTGTTGTTTTTATGGCTAAGAACAACAAAAGTGGGAGTCGAAATAAACACATCGACATTAAGTATTTAGCTATAAGGGAACGTGTTAAAGAAAAGAAAGTGGTCATTGAGCACGTTAGCACTGAGTTGATGATCGTTGATCCTTTGACTAAGGGCATGCCACCGTTTAAATTCAAGGATCACGTAATCAATATGGGACTTGGTTCCATTATGTAGTTTCTCATTGCATGAACAATGTTATTTTAATGAAATTCTTAATTATTGTGATGTTTTTCTCATATTTATGTGCACCTTAATTTGATTTGAGAGAATTCATCTATGTAGGACCAAGAATGAACATAGGGTTTATTCATTAAGAAATTGTTGCCACATAAATTTTAATAGAAATAAATACATAGTAATACATGGAAGATAATACTCGTCATTAGAGGACTTATCGCCATGATTCATGTATCTATTACTTAATACATATTTTCAATGGGTTTTAAGAGGAGACATTAAGATTGGAAGTATGGACCAAGTGGGAGAATGTTAAGCTCCCTCTCCCAACGTGTGATTTCTGGAAACTGATCTGCAGTTGTTTCCTTAAATTATGGAAACCAACTGCAGTTATTTCCTTAAATTAGGAAATCAACTGAAGTTAATTAATTTCATTTTGGGAGCTTCTGAAGTGATCCGTCACTCCCATTGCAGTTAGCTAGTCTGTTACTCCCATTACAGTTATCTACCATGATTTGTGGAACACTTAACAAATAGCCAACAGAAGCTTGATGGAAGCTTGGCTATAAATTCTTCTGTTTGGTCCCCAAGCTCACTAATTTAATCCCCTTTAGCCTTACACCATCAAGTTAGAGTGAAGAGATCTTGGAAGTTCCTTTAGATTTTCTTTAGTGTTGGTGTTGAGGACGCAGTGCTGTGTAGTGGCTACGTTAAGGAGGCTTCATTGCAGAAAAGTGAACGTGGAGAAGAACTCTCGAGGCTCTAGCTACTGCATTACAGTTTTATTAAAGTCTATTTCGTTTCCTTGAAGAATCTGCAATAAACTATTCGTTGGAGCACTTCTTGGAGCGTTGATCTTTTAGTAGATTTCATCTCTGCAAAATTACTTTTTCTACATAGTATAATTCATCAATGGCTGGAGGTATTATTTAATGGGCAATTTTAAGTTTTGTAGAAATTATATAACTTATGTGTTATATATCAAAGATTCTCCTGATCACACACTATTTTACTTCATGCACAATACAAAATCTATTCCACTATTGATCATCACATGCGGAAATTAAATCAATTGAAATGCACACATGAAACCATAAAAATTCACACACATTAACACAATTGTTTAACGAGAAAGCCTGAAGCTAAAAACCAAAACTATCTGTATATAATATATGTCATAGAGATCATGTAACAATCTTCATACAAAGATAAACATGTCAATCTCTCAGTACAATACAATCGCTACACACTAATCAGACTAGATCTTGCAAATCCATGCACCGATCTCTACCACATGCTAGCTTGCCTCTACTGCGCAATCCTTGCTAAAGAATGGCTCTGAATGAACTTGAATCCACCAAGCTTGCACTACACAATCCTCATTGGCATCTCCACTAAGTGTTGGATGCAATCAATGCATCACTATAGTTAAAACTGATAGTCACACTTGCTCTTTCACCTACCTCTCCACTGGTCTCCAATGAAACTGTCCATGCACTATAGTTAACGTGCATGTGTCTTTCAGCTTGATTAATGAGCATTATTTAGTGAATTAATTAACTAATTAATTCACACCACTCGCTAGTGTATCAACTCGCCTAGACTAGATACAACTAGCTCCAACGAAGTCAATTCAGCAACAATACAACTCCACCAACTACTTCTAATCACAACTCATTATGAGTTTAACCAAGTCCTGCATTAGCTCTAGAACTTGCAATATGAATTTTCACAATACAATAAGACCAAATTTAATCATGCTTGTAGATACAAGATAATGTTTAGAGTCCAGCATTATTAGAGCTGATAACATTCATCATTAACTTAAATCTAAAAACAGATTTTTCCCAATATGTCTAAAAATAGAAGTCCATCTATTTTTCCAACTTGACCAACCATCCAGAAATAGCATCCTGCAACTCATAGAATATGATCGACATGTCTAAAAATAGACATAGCCTAAAAATAGACTTTGCACCAAAAATAGCCTGCGGGGCCACTTAGTGAAGGCGACTCTTTTTACTAAGCTCATCATCTTGTTGAATCTCAACAAGTTTTAAGTTTTAATATGAATATTCAATTGTTAATTCAAAATAAAATTCCAATCTTATTTCTAATTCATCTATTCTTCATTTTATTTAAAATTTCCTCAACATTTTTTTACTTATGAATATTAAGTAAAAAAAATTAATTAATTTAAAGTTCATTCTTTTTTTGACTTATGAATTCTAACATTTGTATATCCTTATTCCTTATTCTATTTTCCTTGTGGCTATATAATTCTATTTAGACTCTTTTCTAATCATTCTACTTTATTTGGTGTATATTTAGACTCCTTGACAATGCTGTAGCCTAAAAAACTCACAAAATAACCCAAAAATTCTCGTAAGATTTTGGGCAATGATTTTTGAAAATCTTGTTTGAAGTTTTTAAACTTCAATATTTTGGGTGCCCTAATAGTGTTGAATCTATTTCCACCATCAAAAATGCAATTCAAACACTCCAACTACCTGATTTTTTGAATTTTTTTTACCGGAATCCGGCAAAAAGTTGTGCTATTCTGTTGTGTCCATAGACAACTCCCTTGACAATATTTAAAGTTCATTCCTTTTTTGACTTATGAATTCTAAGTCATTTTTTTTTATCTTTATTCTCTTTTCCTTATGGCTATATAATTCTATTTAGACTCTTTTCTAATCATTCTATTTTATTTGGTGTATATAATTATATTTAGACTCTTTTCTAATCATTCTACTTCATTTGATTCTCAAAGATGGGTGAAGAGTCAAAGTGAAATATTGGACACAATCCTTGTACCATAGTCACAGTAACCACATTCCTCTCATTTCCATATGCCTATATAATCTTATTTGGACTATTTTATGATTATTTTACTTCATTCAATCCATGAAAATAGATGAAATGTCGACCCAAAATGTTAGACACAATTCTTATACCACACTAATAACATCATCCAAATATAACATTATTATGTTAAAGAGTCTAACACCTACATACTTTCAAAAATGAAAATGATTAAATGTACAATAACTTTCAAATTTTTATATTGTAATTCGAATTTTAAGAATAATTACACAAAGATTAAAAATTAAATTATTAATATTTTCTACCTATTATTAAAAAAAAATAAAAAAATCAATAATGCAATTTTTCGGAAATTCCGATTATCCCAAAAACGCATTTTTCCGACTACCTCTCCAATTCCGATTATCCCAAAAATGCATTTTTCGGACTACCTCTCCATTTCTGTCTCTCCTGGGAAATTACATATGTTTTTACCTCCGTCGTCTCCGTTTACCTTTATGTATACAAACCAAAAATGGGACTCCGTGCAAAGTGAAATACCTCTGAAAAAAAGTAATGTAAAATTATTTTGTTGGTTTAGTTTTATAATTTATTTCAAGTTTAAATATAGCATTTTGGTGCAAACATTACGAATTTTTAGGAGCTCAAGTTTAAGTATAGTAATTTGGTGCAAACACTACTATACTCGGTAATATTTTCAGGAGCTCAAAAGATTTAAGATATTTTAAATTATAATAAATTTGTTTTTATTTTTCTTTTGTTGGTTTAGTTTTATAATTTATCTGAAGTGTTTACTTATAGTATTTTGGTGCAAACACTATGGAAAACAAAAGTCAGAAAATTGCATTGCTGTCACATGGACTCATAAACATTGACATCGAACAAAAATTCCATAATGATTAACATGAAAGGTGCATTTTGCATTTTGCATGAAAGGTGCATTTTGCATCATTTTGCATCATCTTGCTTCCAAGTATTATTATGCTGTGCTTGCTTACAGTGGATGCTCTGTGGTGTTTGACCCACTTGAGAGCAAGATGATAGCATTACCTTTGCCTAGAGGATTACCTTTGCCTAGAGGATTACCAAGTATTATTATGCTGTGCTTGCTTACAGTGGATGCTCTGTGGTGTTCGAAACTTCGATCCACTTGAGAGCAAGATGATAGCATAACATATTGGAGTTTCATGCAGGTGTGATTAGGCTGCTCATCTTTGCAGGCCTGTGGGAAACTCGATGGCAGAGGTAAGTATTTATTGTTTGAAGAGAGGCTGCAAAAATTCACTGAGGTACATGCAAATTTGCAATAGGATGCTGTATAAGATTTCCTTTATTGATTTCAACAGAGCCCTCTGGAGTGTTATCGATCCCAGGTCTGGAATTTACAAAATCTGGCTCAACCCTTAAAAATGAGGTAACATTCTCTGCATTTTTAGAAAAGAAAAATAATTGAATACTTGTTTCTGTAATGGCAGAATGTGGATATGTTGTTTTCATGATATCAAGGGAATGATCTGATTCAGCTGATATATTTCTGCACCTGCCTATGCTATCAGTGGTGGTGCTGTGAAGAAGAGTTTTCTTATGCACAACACTGATGCTTGCAATGCTCTAATAATGATTTCTGGGCAAGTTTCCCAGCAGACCTATTTCTACCCCGAATGGCAGTCACCCTTCATAGAAATTTATACTTGAAAGTGCTCATCTTACATTCATAGTAAGGCCTTGTTTTAATTGGAAATTAGTCTAGAATCTGTACAAATTACACAATTCATGTCATAATGGAACCATTTTTACACCCAGTTTGATGATTTAATGCTCTTGTTTGAGATATTGTATTATATACTCCTTTTTAAGAGTTGTATTATATATTCATTTTGCTATCAAAGTAGGGTTGAGACCTAGATGTAAGTTTGAAGAATAATTCTAGTGGAGGAGCACTTGTTGGGTAGAGGGTAATGTAATAGGGGTGTAACTCAAATGTTGAGGGCTATGCCAACTAGAATGGATGTTATGTAGGAAATGTAGGGAATTGGTGATGCAACATAGATTCATTATATCAATGATAAGGAGTGGGATAGACATAGACTTTCCACAAGAGAAGTTGAGGAAGATGAAGCCCTAGAAGAGAGGCTTATCAAGGCATTCATGGATTGAAAAAATAGGTCTAGAAGATATAAACTTCTAGCTATTTAGGTTGCTTAAACTCATAATGAATGATTTATTGGATTGGAGACATGAAATTCTTCAAATTTGAGCAAATCAAATATTCTAAGAGTGAAATTTTCTAAGATTCTAAGAGTGAAATCAAAGGGCATGCCATTCTTGTGGTGGTCTATTTTACAATTCGACACACTTGAGACGTGAAGATTTCCAAGTTAAAGGGTAAATTTATATTGGTGCATTACTCTTTAAACTTGTTTAGGAAGTTACAAAATCTCATTCAAAAGAACATGTTGAATGAAGGAATACACCAAAGCATTTTATACATTATCCATTAGATCCAAATAAAGTTATAAAGGATATCAAGCTATTTCTAGATACAACAATGGACTTCTATATGTTATTTAAGATGACAATTGATTTCAATGTGTTATTTAAGATGAGTTAAGTATGGTGAGAGTTTAGTTTGTTGCAGAGGCATAGTTACCAAGTACTCTTAAGTCGGGTTCTCTAGTTGACTCTTAAAGGGTAAATTTATATTGGTGCATTACTCTTTAAACTTGTTTAGGAAGTTACAAAATCTCAGACAAAAGAACATGTCATCTTGAATGAAGGAATACACCAAAGCATTTTATACATTATCCATTAGATCCAAATAAAGTTATAAAGGATATCAAGCTATTTCTAGATACAACAATGGACTTCTCTATGTTATTTAAGATGACAATTGATTTCAATATGTTATTTAAGATGAGTTAAGTATGGTGATAGTTTAGTTTGTTGCAGAGGCATAGTTACCATGTACTCTTAATTCGGGTTCTCTAGTTGACTCTTCCACTATACGTAACCATTCAAGCTTCCAAAAATGACTATATATACAGGCTATGAATTTTGGCTACAAAATTATCGACAGTCCTTAGAAATAAAAGAAGGCACGAAGTAGAGGATCAAAAATCAGAATTTGTAAGACAAAAAGATTGGTTTGGACAAGTGGAATTGGAATTGAAGTCTTGTAATTATTGTTTTGAACCTCTCTACGCCATATTTGTGGACAATGTCTTCAGCGTAGTGAAGAGAAATATTTTCGGACCTGTTTGATCTTATTTGTTGCACATATAAGCGAGGTCTAGAGGTTGGTTACATACAAAACAATGCGAAATTTCAAGGATTATCACATTGTGATTTTCGACCCTGTAATACAAAACTTGGCCCTCTGTAATGGATTTCGGATCTTGTAGGATGCTTTTAAACTTAGACCTATGAAATTTCAGTGGTTTCAGACTTGCAACGATTTTTGACCCGCAACTACTTTGGACCTACACAAAAACTGTGATCAATTTTAGACTTGAAGGAATACACCAAAGCATTTTATATATTATCCATTAGATCCAAATAAAGTTATAAAGGATATCAAGTTATTTCTAGATACAACAATGGACTTCTATATGTTATTTAAGATGACAATTGATTTCAATATGTTATTTAAGACGAGTTAAGTATGGTGAGAGTTTAGTTTGTTGCAAAGGCATAGTTACCATGTACTCTTAAGTCGGGTTCTCTAGTTGACTCTTCCACTATACGTAACCATTCAAACTTCCAAAAATGACTATATATACAGCTATGAATTTCGGCTGCGAAATTATTTATGGTCCTTAGAAATAAAAGAAGGCACGAAGTAGAGGATCCAAAATCGGAATTTGTAAGACAAAAAGATTGGTTTGGACAAGTGGTATTGGAATTGAAGTCCTGTAATTATTGTTTTGAACCTCTCTACGCCATATTTGCGGACAATGTCTTCAGCCTAGTGAAGAGAAATATTTTCGGACTTGTTTGATCTTATCTGTTGCACATATAAGCGAGGTATAGAGGTTGGTTACATACAAAACAATGCGAAATTTCAAGGATTATCACATTGTGATTTTCGACCCTGTAATACAAAACTTGGCCCTCTGTAATGGATTTTGGATCTTGTAGGATGCTTTTAAACTTAGACTTGTGAAATTTCAGTGGTTTTAGACTTGCAACGATTTTTGACCCGCAACTACTTTGGACCTACACAAAAACTGTGATCAATTTCAGACCTGTAATTTTAGTTTTTGTGGGCTATTTTGATCCGGGCTTATGCAGGAACGCAATAAAATACAGAAATAAACATAAATGTAGAGATGCAGATGGAATAACACTTCACTTCATTAATATCAAATACTGAAAAATGCTTACAGATAGAATGGAAAATAAACTAGCTCGGGCGATGGTAGCTTATCTCTGAGAAGAGATGTGGCGGCTACATGACTCTGAACTGCATTACAATGAGGCTCAAGGGCCTTTTTATTATTGAACAATAAGAGAAAACTATAAACAACCAAAACCCTAACCCGAGGAGATGTAACACCAAGAGTTTATGGGCCCTACTGGGGTTAGTTGAGCAACTAACTTCCTGGGGTCATAACTTGGTCATATTATCTCTGTTTGGCGCGTATGATACCTCGTTGGAAAGGAATCTTGGAGTTGTTGACGCAATTTGATTCAAATGACTGGAGAAATCATGACAAAAAGACGTTGTTTAGGGTATCAAAACAACTCTGGAAGTTCAAGACCCAAAATATTGCTAAAATTAGTAAATAAGAAAATTGTTGAAACTAACTAGGTGGAATAGGCGGATGGCCACAAATATTCACCTGGATCATTCCTCCCAATTTGGAAGAAATGGCCTCCATTGCGTGCAGAGCCTCCATGAGGTGGGGAAATTTTGTTGAACCTGGTCCCTAGTGAACCACTTTCCGTGGTGAAGGAGTTGGCGATGCAGACCAAGGAATGGTGGAATACTGAGCTCAAAGGCATTATCCCCTACAGCCTTGGTGATGGTGTATGGCTCATATCAAAGGGGGTGAATCTTGCGGTGGGGTCCAACGAGGCACTCCTTCTGCAAATGTAGCCACACTTTGTCGCCCACCTGGAAGTTATGTGGCACCTGATGTTGATCATGTCGCTGCTTGTACTTAGCATTGGTTCTGTTCAATATGTCATGAACCTGTTGGTAGATGTGCTAAATTCACTTAATGAAGTTGTTCACCTTGTCAACTGTAGACTGGACATGAGCCAAATCTGTCTGGGTAGCTGCAAATGGCATGGCTATGTCAATGGGACATAGTGGCTGCAATCCCAAGCCCACCTAAAAGGGGTTGTGGCTAGTTGAGCTATGGAGAGCCCGGTTATAGCTATGTTGTACATAGGGGAGGCTCTCATCCCATGTGTGTGGATTCTTTGAGTTGTACATGCGCAGAATGTGTACGATCATCTTATTGACGACCTCTATCTATCCATATGTTTGTGGATGAAACGCTATGGACTTGGTGAGCATGGTGTCTAGCATTGACCAGAGGCTGGATCAAAATGTACTAAGGAACTTGTTGTCCCAATCTGAGATGATAGAATATGGAATCCCAAAGTGTACCCACACTCGTTCAAAGAAGAGTTTAGCAATGGCTTCTGCTGTGATATTCTTCTTGTAGGTCGCCATAATCATTGCCATGCTTTGTAGAAAGAAGGCCCAACATGTAATCCATGGATATGGATTCCCAAGGTCGAATAGGGGTAGGCAGCGGAGTATAAAGGCCTTGCTTCTTGATGGTCGATTTGTAAATGGTGCAGGTAGTGCAGGATCTCATGTACTTCCCGACATCCTGTCGAAGGTTCGGCCAATAGAAATATTTCTGCAATACTGTCATTGTTTTCTCGACCCCAAAGTGCCTAATGACCCTACTATAGTGTGCTTCCCAAACCATCTTGGCACACTCACTTGAAGGAACACAAAGGTGTACCAGGTGACATAGCAGTGCATCTTGGAGCTGAAAATTTGGAGCTTGCTTACCCTCCAATAGCATCTTGTATGTGTGGCTGAATTCTGGATCGCTTCTCAGTAGCCAATTGGAAGTCGCATGCCCACAAGAGTTGAGCAATGTGGTTAGCACCATGATCGGTGGTCGGCTGAGGCAGTCTGCAACATTATTGGTGCTGCCCTTCTTGTACTTGATGTTCAAATGAAACTGTTGCAGATATGTGGACCACTTATGATGGCGATTGTTTTGCAACTTCCCTTATGTTTGTATGAACTACAGGGGTCGGTGGTCTGTCTGGATATCGTTTCCTTCCCTAACATGTAATGCTTCCATTGTCGGAAAGCCTGGAAAATGGAATACATCTCTTTTTCATAAGTAGGATACTTCTAGACTGTGTCAGAAAGTGTCTCATTGTGATATGCCACTAGATGCCCCTGTTGAGTAAGAACTTCCCCAAGAGCATAGTCAGAGGCATTTGTCTTGATCTCAAATGGTTGTTGCAAGTCTAGTAATGTGAGCACTGGTGCAGAGTAGAGGCGATGTTTCAACTCTACAAACACCTTCTGTTGAGATTCATACCAAAACAATTTTTCTTTCACTCCTCCCTTGGTGACTTGACTCAAGGGCCAAGTGATATGAGAGAATCCCAACATGAACCTGTGGTAGAAATTTGAAAGACCCAGAAACCCACGGAGCTCTGTTAGAGTGGTTGGGGTTGGCCAAACCCAAATGACTTGGATCTTGGCTAGATCCACATGTACCCATCGCTCGTTAATAATGTATCCCAAACACTGAACCTGGGTCATGCCAAAAGTGCACTTCTCCATATTAACACACAACTTGTGTTGTCGTTGTGTTTGGAGGATCTGTCGGATGTGGTGGAGGTTCTCTTCCCAAGTATGGATGAAGATCAAGATGTCATCCAAGTATGCCACCACAAATGAGGTTGTGAATGGCCGCAAGATGTCGTCCATTAGCTACATGAAGGTTGCGAGAGCATTCGTCAACCCAAAAGGCATGACCATCCATTCGAAGAGGCCCTCCTTGGCTTTGAAGGCAACTTTCCACACATCGGAGGGTTCGATTGGTACCTGGTGATACCCAGACTTCAAGTTGCTCTCGCTGAAATATTTGGCCCCCTTGAGCTAGTCCAGGAGGTTTTTATCGATCCATGGGATTGGATACTTATTTCGGACTATGATCTTGTTCAACGCCCAATAGTCAATACAGAGTCTTCAGGTGTTGTCCTTCTTCTGTACCGACACGATCAAGCTTCCACAGGGCGAGGAGCTTGGCCTGATGTGCCTTTTCTGCAATAGCTCTTAGATCTTCGTCTTGATTTCATCATTCTCTAGAACAGAACGTCGATAGATCGATCCATTAGGCAGTGACGCGCTTGGGGTTAGATCAATGGAGTACTTGACCTCACAGTGTAGAGGAACGCTTGTGGAAGAGGAGAAAATGTACTGGTATTCCTCTACTACTTTGTCCATCTGTTGTTGTTGCGCAGGGGCACCCTGTTTGGGGGTTGGGTCCACAATCTTATTCTTGCCCTGTGGGCGAATCGTAATGAAAACAAATTTCTTGGTTTGGGAAATAATCTTACTGCATTGCTTGGCAGTAATCAAAGAGATGATGGAAGGTGATACTACCTCCAGTATCCTATACAACATATTTCCCAAAGTAATAATAACAGAATGAGGCCTAGACTCGTACACAACATGTCGCTTCCACAAGAATGGTTGGCCTAATAATACATAAAAAACTTCAACAGGAGAAATATCACAAAGTACCTCATCCGTGAAGGCCTTGATGTTGTAGGGAAGACGAAATTGCTGGCTGACGCGAAGATCTCTTCCTTGGTGAAGCCACTCGATGGTATATGGTTGCAGGTGTGTTATGGTTGGTAGGTCGAGTCGATTCACAACCTCTGCTGAAATGAGGTTCTTATGGCTTTTGCTATCGACAATGAATTGCAGTGGAGAACCCTTCACCCACATCTGGAAATGGAATAGGCGCTCCCCCTCTTCTAGATTGTCGGGTTCCTCCTTCTGGATCTTGGTGGCACTAGGTTTCGCATCAATGATTTGCTTCCCTTTGTCATTCCCCTTGTCTGGTTCTGACTCAGAATCAGAACATGCATCTAATTCAGATGCCTTCATCTTGGCCACCAATGACTGTTTGGCCCGACACTCACTTGTGTTGTGGGTGGAGCTTTTATGAAATTCACACCATTTCCCTGTGTCCTTTGGCTTCGTGATGTTTTTCTTTGCTTTTTTATTTGGCGGTTTGTCCCGAGTCGCCCTGCTTTGGCTTTGCTCCTTGTTTTGCGGTTTGGGGCGCCTTTTTCTTGCTTCGGATTCACGGATCCAAAGTCTCGCTACTTCTTCTTAAATTTTTGCTCGATCTTGGTGACATATTGATATGTCGTGCCAAGTGAGGTAAGGTCGAGGAACTCCATTTCCTCCTGAATGTATATGTGCAAACAACTGCGGTACTTGAGCACAAAGTGTTTATCTGAATCTTAAATACCCAATTTTTCCCACAGGGCACAGAAACACAGTTACCGATCAAACGAGAACTATTACCTCAAAACGAGAACTCTAGCCCCAAAATACTCAAAAAACATGAAAAAACAACATAAAAATGAAAGGTGTGTCTTCCAGAATGCACTGTTTTTTTTAGGGTCAAATTTGTACATTTCTTAAAATTATGCTAAAAACCAATTTTTTTCTTGAAAAAATGATTGAAAAAACACCCTCAAAACAAATAGTGTTGATGGTGGAATAACATTGCCAATTTTGTGTGTGCAAAAAACAACCTGAAAACGAAAAGTGTTGATGCTGAAATAACGTTGTCAATTTTTTGTGTGCAAAAAATGCCTTGAAAACGAAAAGTGTTAATGTTGGAATAATGTATTTTTCTTTTCGGGGCAAATTGTCAACAATTTTTAATAATGACATTAATGATAAAATATCATGACTTTGAAAAACCTTAAAATTTCAACGATAAACATGGCATTAAAAATCAAATATCAAGTCTTAAAATTCCAACTATTTTTAGGCATGGTATTACAGATAATATATTATTGTGTCTCTCAACAACTTTACAAATCTAAGGATGACATTAAAGATAAAATATATCTAAGAATGTGTTAAAATTGGACAATTGGGTCCAAACTCCATGTTGTGATGCTCAGATGAAGATACCAATATTTTCATTGGGTTCCTTTTTTGGAGAGGTGTAAGATCGATATAAAATTGATCTTAATCTGATGAGAGGAACATTTATTTTTAATTTATTTTTAATAATTTCAAATATGTGCAGGTCGCCTTAAGGTTTTACACCCCCAGCAGATGTGTCACACACCTCAATGATGGATATATATACAGTCAATGTTGGAGAGCATTTCACTCACTCTCAACACTCACATCTCCTCCTCTGATAGGATACGAGCATCTGAGAAGCAATTCTCATGTGGGAAAAAGGACGAAGTTGCTGAAACTGGAAAAAGGATGAAATTTCTGCAGTTAGGGTTTCTAGGTAAGTTTGACCAGCGTTGACTTTGGTCAGCGCATGGTCCGAATTGGCTGATTTTTGGTGGAGAGTTCGATTTTGGAAGGTCGTACACTTTGGCACAAAAATCAAGGTCAAAAGGTTGATCAAAGTTGGAGCTGTGTTGACTTTATTGCTGCTGCCCTACATTGACTTTTCTAGACAACGTTGACTTTTTTGGGGTTGACTTTGAGTTGACTGGGTGACTGATTTGAGGACTGTTGTGACACATTCTGGGTTGGCCGACCAAGAAGACTTTGCTGGTTGAAGCATCCTATTGACCGTCGTAATGCACCAACACATTCTTATGTTCCTAGTTTGTCTTCTATAGATCCACTGGTATGTTCTATCAACATTTTACTTAACTATTTGATTGTTGTAATAAAAGTAAAGTTGCATCAAGCATAAAACATCTACATAAATTTACATGGTATCATAGCAAAGGTGAAGACAAGCCCTATTTGTAGCAATCACCGGAAAGGATAATGGGTTCCACAAGCTATAGTTTCAAGGAGGAAGACAAATTAACTGGGAAGGATGACTTCCATGCTTGGAAAATGATATTGGATCTCAAATTGGAAGACCAAGATGTCATGGACTATGTGCAGGGTAAAATCCATGAACCTCCATCCACTGCTACTGCTGCTGCCAAAACAAAGTACAAGAAGGGGGAGATCAAAGCAAAGCTGATGATCAGGGAATCCATTCATAAAATCCTAGTGGCCTACATCTCTGAGTTGGGCACATCCAAAGAGATGTATGATAAATTAATCCTCATGTTCAAGGCCAACAATGCGAACCAAGTACTATTCTTCAAGAATCAATTGAAGAATCTGAAGAAAGGTAGGGATGAGTCCGTTCAATCATACTTTCTGAAGCTGACTGAAATTAGGAACAATCTGCTAGCTATTAGGGAGACAATAGCTGATCGAGAGATGGTACTCACCGCACTGGGAGGGCTTTTATCTGAATGGCATGTGTTCAACACTACCATTCTAAATAATAATGTGATACTTGGCTTTGACAAAGTATTTTCAAGATGCGTTCAAGAGGAATCAAGAATGAAGGAGTATGGAAATGGAAGAAATGTTGCATACACTGCTCATTCTAGAAAGAAGAACTCTGGTGGTCCGAAGAATAAGGGAAAAGCAGGGGCCCAAGGAAAGAAGGGCAAATGTTTCACTTGTCATAGGCCTAGTCACTATGCTAGAGAATTTCCTTTCAAGAAGGATTCTCTCGATTGTGATGACAACAACAACAACCGAAGGAATGGAAATCAAAGGAACAAGAGGTTCAAGGGAAAAAGGAAGGCTTCCTCCGGCGGAAATGATCAACCTTTCAAAAGGTCAAGAAACTCCAGGTATGAGGAATCACATGTTGTTGACAAAAGAAATGAATACATTCTTGTATCTACCCTCTCTGTTACATCCCCAATCGACACTATGGATGTCTAGTTAATAGATAGTGGTGCCTCAAGGCATATCACTGGGTTCAAGGAAGCACTTTCTGATATGATTGAGAAGGATACTAATCTAGAAATTATCCTTGGAGATAATGCCACATATCCCGTGAAAGGGACAAGGACTGTGACCCTCCACTTGTTTCAAGGACAAGTCCTTCACTTGCAGCATGTACTCTACGTACCAAATTTGAAGAAGAACCTTGTGTCTATATCGGCCATGGAAGACAAAGGTTTCAATGTAGCATTCACTGATGGAAAGGTGCTCATGTGGAAGAAGAGATTTAAGGAAGCTATCTCGATTGGGTTTAGAGTTGATACACTCTACCAGGTTGGAGGAAGTCTGCTGGGAGCAATGACATGTGATACTATTCGACAGACTGAACTATGGCACCGAAGGTTTGGACACTTTCACTACAAAGCCCTCCCTGAAGCAAGGAAGGTGGTGATAGGGATGCCCAAATTTCTAAATAATCATGAAGGTGTATGTAAGGGTTGTGCCGAAGGAAAGCATACAAGGGGACCTTTCCCCTCTAGTGTCACAAAGACATCTGATGTCTTGGAATTGATCCATTCTGATCTATCTGGTATGCTGCCCGTGACATCCTTGGGAGGATGTTCATATTATATGACGTTCATAGATGACTTCTCTCGCAAAACCTAGATATACTTCTTAAAGAAGAAGGATGAGGCTTTCATGTGGTTCCACACATTCAAAGCCTTGGTGGAAAATATGATAGGGAAAAAGATCAATATTTTGAGAACTGATAATGGCACTGAATATGAGACAAATGAGTTCAAGGACTTTTGCAATGAAGCTGGCATTAAGAAGGAGACCACAACTGTCTATACTCCCGAGAAAAATGGTGTTGATGAACGAAAGAACCGGACCATTATGGAAGCTGCTTGTGCCATGCTATGTGACCAAGGTCTGCCGAAGTTTCTATAGGGAGAAGCTGCGAACACTGCCATGTACATACAAAACCGATGCCCGCATTCTGCTCTAGAATCCAATACTCCCGAAGAGGTTTTCTCTGGTAAAAAACTTGATGTCTCACATTTTAGAGTTTTTGGATGTACTGTCTACTTTCATGTGCCGAAAGAAAAGAGGAGCAAGTTGGATGCTTCTAGGAAGAAAGGAATGTTTGTGGGCTATAGTGAAACTTTGAAGGCCTCGCCTGGTCAAAAGGAAGTGGAGATATGCCACGATGTCACCTTTGATGAAGATACTTCCCTGAGGAAAGTAGTCAATCTTCTGAGATCTGAGGAAGATAATGAAGCAAGGCTTGGAAATCAAGAGGAACCAAAGGATGAAACAATGCCTGATATTGAAGGACCGATGGACCCGATTGATCCACCTCCTTCACTAGGAAAGAGAGCATCATGGCTCAGGGACACCCTCGAGGATGCTGAGGGACATGCTGCCCCAAGGGGGACATTCCATGAAAGCAAGAAGTCGAGTAGATACCAAGGGTATCTAGTAGCCATGAGTACTATTGTACAATCCGAGCCTGGATCCTTTGAGGAAGCTATAAAGTATCAAGTCTGGAAGGATGCTATGCACAAAGAGTATGAGTCCATTATGAAGAATGACGTTTGGGATGTGGTTCTAAGACCAAAGGACAAAGTAGTTGTCACCTCGAAATGGCTCTACAAGATCAAGCATGGATCTGATGGAAGTGCTGAAAAAATTCAAGGCAAGGTTTGTTGCCTGTGGCTTCTCTCAAAAGGAAGGCATAGATTATGATGACATATTTGCACCTGTGGCTCGATACACCACCATTTGATCTATTATAGCCCTTTCTGCTATGCAAGGATGGAGTCTTCATCAGATGGATGTGAAGACCACATTTCTGCATGGTGTGATAAAGGAAGAGGTATATGTGGAGCAACCTCTGGGGTTCGAAGTCCAGGATTGGGACACCCATGTTTGCAGGTTGAAGAAGGCCCTCTATGGGCTGAAGCAATCACCCAGAGCTTGGTACGAGAGGATAAATAGCTACTTGATGAAGTTGGGCTTCACTCGAAGTAATGCTGATCCGAACCTTTACTTTAAGGTTGTCAAGGGAAAGCCTCTCATCCTGGTGTTGTATGTGGATGACCTCTTCCTAACAGGTGCTGACCTTCTCATTCATCAGTGCAAGAGGGAGCTCACTGTTGAGTTCGAGATGAAGGACCTAGGACTGATGCACTACTTCCTAGGCCTGGAGGTCTGGCAGAGACCTGGCGAGATTTTCCTTTCTCAAGGAGAATACATTGTGAAGCTTCTAGAAAGATTTTGGTATAGTGGACTGCAAGTCTGTGTCAACCCCAATGGAACTCAACTTTAAGAAGTTGAGTGGCAGCGCTGTTGGGCCCGTATTGTCAAATCCTACTGAGTATCATCAACTCGTAGGGGCCCTAATGTTCTTAGTGAACCCCCATCTAGATATATGTTTTGCAGTGAACACTTTGAGTCAACAGATGGTTGAGCCTCATCACTTTCACTGGGTTGGTGCCAGGAATCTTCTGAGATACCTTCGGGGCACAATAAACCATGGGCTGAGATACACTGCCGGGAGCATGACACTCCTTGGATATATTGATGCCGATTGGGCTGGAAGTGTGGTGGATCGTAAGAGCACATCGGGATGCTACTTCAATCTTGGTTCTGCTTCGATCTCATGGATGAGCAGGAAGCAGAATTCGGTGGCTTTGAGCACCGTAGAGGCCGAATACATTGCAGCGAGTATGGCTTGTTGTGAAGCAGTTTGGTTGCGAAAGCTCTTCAGTGAGCTGTTCGGACATGTGCTAGATACCACCATGATACTCTGTGATAACTTGAGTGGGATTTGCTTGTCCGAGAATCTAGTGTTCCACGATCGATCCAAGCATATTGATATCAGGTACCACTTTATTCGGGATATGGTACAGCGAGGCGCCGTAAGGCTCGATCATATAGGAACTGATGAGTAGGTCGCGGATATTCTCACAAAGCCCCTGGGGAAGGTCAAGTTCCTAGCCTTCCGTGAGAGTCTTGGTATCGTGGAATGAGCCTATGATGTGGGTCCTGTTGGACGATGAGCTCTGGGAGCTCTCGGGGGCTTTGGGGATAGCTTCTCGGAGCTATAAGCACTCACGGGGCTAGGCTTGCCGAACCTTGTAGTGCTTCTGCCCCATCGTTATGATGTTTGAGTTGGTTCACCTCTCATTATCTGTGCCCCGTATGCATCCTACCCATTGAGTTCAAGGCTCATGGGAAGTACCTCTCATTTGGCAAATGAGGTGGGAAAAGCTAGAGACTAGTAGCAAAGACTGATGGACGCATCAGAGATTGTCGTATTCTCTATCTAGGATGGCACGGTCCAACCACTTGATCTGGGATCAAGTATAGTGAAGTTTTGGACCTCCAACTGACTTCGGGTTGGTATGAGACTCTTTGTGAGTCTGATAGAGGTTTCGGACCTCTGGGTTGAATCTGTCAACCGGGGAATGATGGCTTTGTGACTGCCCACTTCTATTCTAAAATAAAGAGGCCAGCAAAGCAAGTTACTGTGAGATGACACACGATGTTTGTTTGCACAGGTGGATGGAGTTCTCCCTAGTTGAGAGGGAGTGTTAAAATTGGACAACTAGGTCCAAACTCCATGTTGTGATGCTCAGATGAAGATACCAATATTTTTATTGGGTTCCTCTTTCGGAGAGGTGTAAGATCGATATAAAATTGATCTTAATTAGATGAGCGGAACATTTATTTTGAATTTATTTTTAATAATTTCAAATATGTGCAAGTCGACCTTAAGGTTTTACACCCCCGGCGGATGTGTCACACACCTCAATGATGGATATATATATATATATATATATATATATATATATATATATATATATATATATATATATATATATATACGATCCAACGTTGGAGAGCATTTCACTCACTCTCAACACTCACATCTCCTCCTCTAATAGGATACGAGCATCTAAGAAGCCTTTCTGACGTGGGAAAAAGGACGAAGTTGCTGAAGCTGGAAAAAGGACGAAATTTCTGTAGTTAGGGTTTCTAGGTAAGTTTGACCAGTATTGACTTTGGTCAACGCATGGTCCGAATTGGCTGATTTTTGGTGGAGAGTTCGATCTTGGAAGGCTGTACACTTTGGCACAAAAATCGAGGTCAAAAGGTTAACCAAAGTTGGAGCTGCGTTGACTTTATTGCTGCTGCCCTGCGTTGACTTTTCTGGACACCATTGACTTTTCTGGGGTTGACTTTGAGTTGACTAGGTTACCCATTTGAGGACTGTTGTGACACATTCTAGGTTGGCCAACCAAGAAGACTTTGTTGGTTGAAGCATCCTGCTGACCGCCGTAATGCACCAACACATTCTTCTGTCTTTGGTTTGTCTTCTATAGATCCACTAGTATGTTCTATCAGCATTTTACTTAACTATTTGATTGTTGTAATAAAAGTAAAGTTGCATCAAGCATAGAACATCTACATAAATTTACAGAATGACATTAAATATTAAATATGTCTTTTATGAAAATAAAATTCCAATGATTTTTAGGCATGGTATTAAAGATAAAATATCCCTTTAAAAAATAAATAAATAAATAAATAATTTCAAAAATAAAATAAAAAGTTGAAAATAAAAAAAAACACACAATTTAAAGAAAAAAATAAAAATGAACCAAAAAAAAAAACAATATATATATATATATATATATATATATATATATATATATATAAAATAATAATAAACCACATAATTTTAAAAAATGATAAAATAAATTTAAATTAAAAAAATAATAATAATAATTTAAAAAGAAAAAAAATTAAATTTAAATTTAAATTTAAAATAAAAATTTAATTTAAAAAAATATACAAATTTATGATAAATACATTATTAGATTAAAAAAAATAACAATTTATTTTATTTTATTTTATTTTTATTTTTTAAATTTAAAAAAACTTAAAAAATAAATAAAAATAAAAAAAACGTTTTTAAATATAAACTTATTTTATATATATATATATATATATATATATATATATATATATATATATATATATATATATATATATATATATATATATATATATATGAAATAAATATAAAAAGTAAATAAAAAAAGAAAATTAATTATAAAAAAAGAAAATTAATTAATTTTTATTTTTATTTTTCGTTGCCTCGGGGCCACAGGGGCTTTGTTGGCAGGCAACAGGGGCCTAAAAAACATCGTTTAGGGCCTCAAAATAGAAAAAATGATAAAATAAAATAATTAAAATAAAAATTTTAAATTAATTAAAATTAAAAATAAGAAACAAAAAATATTAAATATTAAATTAAAAAATAATATAAATTTACAAATTTAAATTTTAAAAAATGGTAATAATTTAAAAAGAAAAAAATAATGAAATTAAAAAAATAAATTAAATTTATAAAGAAAATTTAAATAATAATTTAAATTTAAAAAAATATGATGATGACGATGATGGTGGTTAATGTCCACTAAGACCAACCTTTGGTCTATTGGACCTAAAGAAAACGAATTATTTAGTTTGATTTAAGATTTTATTCCTGTGTTCAAAATGCTTGGAGAGAAGCCTCCCGAGCTCACTATAATTTTGACATCTTAAGAGGCTAGGAATGTCAGTATTGCAGCAAAGATTATGAAATTGAGATCTAATGTGGTTGTACGCGGGACACTCTAAGAGGAAGTGATTTTCATCCTCGATGTTCATATTCTCAGAGAGATGGCAGATCCTTTCCATCCATGGTGTTTTAGGAACTGTCCAACAACCTGTTTCACTATGGAGCTCATGAGAGTTTGTTCTAATCTTGGCTATATTAATTTTCTTCTTTGAGCTAGTTAAAACAAAGAGATACTTTTGATCTTCTAAGGTGGGGTTGATGATCTCCTTATAATATCTTAATTTTCTTTTAGCTGTTAGATCTTTCTCACACCACATTTTTTCTTTGAACTTAGAAGTAACAAATTTTTAATGTTATTAATGTTTTGCAATGCAACATTCTCGTCGATCTCCCAATGGTTTAACCAGGCCCCGGTGTCTTTATACCAACCACGTTTGAGCCTTAGGTGGTTTTGGTTGGAATTTAAAGCTAACTTATGAAGTCTATGGTCTCCTATGCTATTGAGATTGTGCTTGTACAACAGAAGCCTAGTCATAGCTAAGCTCTCGATAGGGGAAATACCCACTTCTATAAGGAGAATAGGATAGGGTGTATTGCTTTTAATTTTGAGGTTATACGTTATAAAACACTTCTGGATTTGCTCAATATTTCTCCAGGTTTCTCTGGAGATGTTGCAACCCCAAACCTCACATCCATATAAGATAACAGGAGTGACTAAAGTTTCAAAGAGGAACTTATTTCTATCCCACATTATGAGGTTTGTCGTTTTACAATTATTTTCAAGACCAAAATAAGCTTTCCACCACCCATTAATCCTTTTCTCAATGCTATAGTTCCAGTTGAGGTTGTGATGAATATCAATTCCTAGGTAATTGTAAGAAGACACTTCCTTCAAGTTACTATTGGCATACATAAAATTAGCGTAAGTGTCCTTCTTGGATTTGATAATCATAACTTTTGTTTTGTCAGTGTTAACAATCATACCCATGGCAGATCAGAAATCCTTAAGAAGTCTAAGTTACTTATCAAGATCAGATGAGCACCTTGTGAGAAGAAAAATATCGTGAGCATAGAGAAGAAGGATGATGACTATCCAAGCTAAGATCGTGCTAGCACAACCTGCTTCCTCTAAAAAACCTTCTAGCTTGTCGATGTAAATGCCAAATAGGGTAGGGGAGAGGAGGCAACCTTGTTTAACTCCGATATTACACTTAATATCTTTCGACCACCCCTCATTTCTCTTTAACTTGGCAATTACATTCTCGTATGACCTTATAGCAGCCGCTCTTAGCTTGAAAGGAACATTTAGCTCTTCTAATCTATTCCATAGGTTGTTTCTAGGAACCATATTGAAAGCCTTTCTAAAGTCCACAAAGCATAAAAAGAGATTGGATTTATCATTGCGGCATTCCTCCACAATGATCCTAAGTGTAACGAGGCAGTTCGTTGTTGAGTGCTTTCTTCTAAAACCCGCTTGGCCTTTAGCCCGCTTACCTTCACTTCCAAGCCATATTCTCAACTTATTTTCCAAAATAATACCATATAACTTGGCTAAGAGAGGGCTAATCATAATTGTCCGATAATTAGAGGGGTTATTTGTATCCCCACTTTTAAAAATAGGGATAATGAGGCTCTGAGTCCATGGTTTAGGGAACCATTGCTTGACCGCTTGATTGAAAAGCTTGTGGATGTGGGGGATGAGGACATGACCTCTAATTTTTAAGATTTCCACCTGGTAACCTTCAATGGCTTTAGCTTTCCCATTTTCCAGGCATTTAATCCCAAAAACAGTGTCTTATAATGAGAAAAATTCTTTCATTGTGAGTAGGGTTTCAAAGTTATCCCTGACATTTGGAGATTCATAAAGCTTTTTAAGATAGGAATTCCAGTCATGTAAAGAAATTTTATTATTATCTTTAGTTTTCCTAGTTAGAATCTGCCTCCAGAATTTCTTAGGAGCCACCTTAGAGAGGTGTAAGAGATTCTCTTGTCTTTTACGAATATATTGCCTTTTTTACCTTTTAGTTAGGGCTTTGTAGATTTTTTATCTTGTCAATTTTAAGAGATTCATCAACGACTTCATTAATTGCTCTCCTCGCACTTTTACAACCATTGTCATACAATGGGTTGGTTTTGCTATTTCTTTTATTACTTGAAACTTCAATTGAGAACTTGTTAATAGAGTATGAGAGGGCTGTAGTAAAATTATGATAGAGGTCATCTATGTTGTCTATACTAGATAAAAGAAGCAAATTAGTTTTTAATTCATTTAGAAAGAGATCATTTTTATTTCTATCAAAGATTAAGTTCCTTTGGCTATAAGGATTATCTTCTATACGATCTCTATGCATGACAAAATTGAGAGTTATAAGTAAAGGCCTATGATCAGAGTCAGGCTCGTGGTGTCTAAGATGTCAAAATTTATTATTTTGTTGTATAAAGGGAGATCGGAAATAGCATAGTCTACCTCGCTGCTACCAATCCCATGGATGCAGGTCATTTGGCTAGAATTGGGCCACTTCTTCGTGCTCCCAAGTTTCAACAAGAAATATAATATCAACATCATTTGAGATCCAACTTAGCATGTTGAATTGTTATCTATTACTATATTTTTGGTTTCTATCTCGAATAACGGATTTTCTATTTCTGATTATTGTCCATTTTCCATCCTTCCTAGCTTCTTTTACCTTTTGAACCTCCTTTCTTAATTCTGCTTGATCTTCTGGAATGAGATATTCATTTATAAATATTCCCATTCCTTTTAGACTTGAGGTTTTACTAAGTATGTCATACTTATGGTCAGTAGAGCTCACCTTTATTTGGATCAACCTTCCTTTATTCTCAGTTAATTTCCCCAACCTTGTTGCTTCTGTGAGACATGTGGTTTCAATTTGTAATCTATTATGTAATTCTGTCTGGGCTATGGCTAAAGTATCCTCGTCTACCTCCACTTTCAAACCAAATATTATAAGGTTCAAGGCCCTTTTGTTACGCTCATGGTCTAATTCGATCAATTTTGTTCATTTCATCTTTAATTGGTTTGATATCTAATTTACCTGCCACACTATTTAGGGTGAGACACTTGTTAAATTTTTCTTCTAGTTCTTCAATCATGTTCTTCATTTTAGGACTCTCTATGGTATCAGCATCTCCATGCTGGGATGTTTGGTTTGTATCTTGCTTTTTTTTTTTCTATGACTTGCAACCTAGTCTCCATTGCCTCCAATTTATGCTCCAATAGTTCTATTCTATTTTCTATTTGTTTTTGGATCTTGTCTTCAAGAGATGTAAATTTGTTTTCCAGCATGGCTTCTAACTCATTTTGTAGCTTGACTTCTCTTTCTTCTCTACATTTCTCTAAAGACTCTATATACTCATAAAGGCTCTATAGAGAAACTGTGCTAGGTCTACCTTTGGTAATCTTTGATAGTTGTGGTGAATTATTCATACTTGAGAATATATGAGCAAATATGTATTAGAAAATATTAAGGAATGTGTGCACCTGATATCAACAAATTGGACAACATACCACCTAGGATCGAACCACAGCCCGCAGACCGGATAGGAGAAATCCACTGTAAAGATGTGTTTATGCCACAGATTCAAGTTGTCACCGCAGAAACTGCTAAAGAGACCCACCACAAAATCAATGCCAGAGACCACCGAGGCTGTAGAGTTATATTTGAGGCAGATCAAAGAGATGTACAATGGCAGGAGGTATGTGTTTCGTACACAGAGATATATATTCCACACCCCAGAGAGAACAATCCCGCTAAAAATTCGCCTATCTTAGAGATACTAACCGAGGTTGTAGAGTTATATTTGAGGTAGATCGAAGAGATTTACCACAAAGATATATATTCGCCTATCAGAAAGATATATATGCCACAACACAGAGACTATTTGAGGCAGATGTACATATGGCCCGCAGAGCCGTAGGGCCACAACTACAAAAACAATCCAATCCCACTAAAAATTCACCTACCGCCTGCAATACTGATCGACCACAGATCGTAGACGATGATGTTGATGCCCCCTCCGCATGGAAAATAAACGGACTCTGCAGAAGACCACAAACCACAAAGTTACCTTGGTGCTATATTTCACGATTGATGTATGTCACCGCACTATTTATATATCACAGACTCCACAGAATACCACACACCGTGGGCCACATTGTTTTATAAGTTATCGTAAAAGACCGTAGAAGAATGCAAACCCTTGCTTGACTGCTTTATACTATTCCACCGGAGAGGGATATGTGAATTGTCCGATCGCAGATAACTGGATGGAAGATATGTGAACGACTGAAGATATGTGAACCACAGAAGATAAATACATTATTAGATTAAAAAAATAACAAAAATCATTTAAAAAAAAAAACATTTTTAAATATAAACTTAAAAAAAAGCAAAAAACAAAAATATTTAAAAATATGAAATAAATAAATAAAAAATAAAAAAAATTAATTATAATTTTATTTATTTATTTATTTACCGTTGCTCTAGGGCCACGGGGCTTGGCTGACGAGTAGCAGAGGCCAAAAAAATGTCGTTTAGGGCCTCAAAACGGATCTGGAAGTTTAGGAACTGAAAAACTGTTAAAACTAGTAAATAAGAAAACTAATGAAATTGACTAGGTGGAATAGGTGGGTGGCCACCAATATTCAACTGGATCATATTTCTAGTAGTTGTCTTCGACCCTTGTGGACATACTTGGTTCACTTTTTTTACCTCAGTTTGGAAGTTTTTATAATAGTCTTGTAGTGATCTGCAATTCTATGCATTTGTTTTCAGACTTGTAACTTGCATTTATCTTGTAGCTCGTGCCTTGGACTTCAACATCGTTTTGGAATATAGCTAAGAAAGGTAAAAAAATTAAACCGTGCTACCTATGATTAAGAACGTAGTGGAGAGGAGGCCTAGGAGTTTTTAATCCTGTGGTGACCTCTACTAGAGGAACACTTGTTGGATTGTAAACCACAGTTGAAACTGAGCTAAAGCATCATTGAAGCATCACTGAAGATCCTTGGGTATAACATAAGCATTGTAATGTAAAAGCTTTATTATATGGAAATAAATTTCATTGTAGTCTTTGTGAAGAGAGTTTTGAAGTCATAGGAAACTCTTGGAACAATAAATTGTACAGTGATATCTTGAGAACAAAACTGGGTTGAAAGCTTGTTTGCAGTCTCCTCTTGTGCACTGAAATTGAAGCATACCCTGAAGATACTTTGAAGTACTTGAAAACTTTCTTGGAAAGTTTTTTTCTTGAAGATAGTCAATTGTGAATAGTTGGAAACACCAAAACAAGGACAATGAAGACTTTGAAGTATTCAACATTGAAGCCTACAATTATAGAAGCCCTTGTGAAGCAACCTTCGAGATTGAAGAAAAATCATTGACCCTTGTTGAAGCAGCCTTATTGAAGATTTGTCATGTTGATACAGGTCCTTCACTAATGTCTTGTAGCATTTTTAAGATCCTTTGAAAACTTGTAGAAACTGATTTTGGAGTTATTCTTGGTGACATTGGTAGACCTTGTTGTATAATTGAAGTCCTCATGATGTGATCTTGAAGAAATTTGTTTGGGTGACATAAAGAGTTGTGGAGACGCCTTTTGAGATTCATAAAGTTTTCATTGATGAGCTAAGGTATTTGAGGGCATTGTTGAATAATTCTATTAGGGCTTGTTGCAGAAGACATATGAAGCCTTGAAGATCCATTATATTTGTCTTGAATAATTGACGCAGAGGGTTGGAGCCCTAGAGGATAGGAGTCCTCAAGAAGATTGGTTTGGAGCTTGTGCCAGTGGAGAGGGTTGGAGCCTCATAAAAGCAAGGTTGGAGCCTTGTGGAAGATACGGTTGGAGCCCTAGAGGTTGGAGCCTCGTGAATTCCAAGTTGGTGCTTGACAAAGTACAAGTTGGAGCTTGGTGGATTGGAGATTGGTGTCTTCGTCTAGGGTTGGAGCCCTAAACATTATTACTGTTGACCATAAATTAACATTAGTCATTCTTCCGAATTAACCTTTGGATAGACATGTATCAAAAGTTATGATTGATGGCAGAACATTCAAAAGGCCGATTAAAGGGAAAGGATGATGAGGCTAGTATCGTGCTTAAAAGGAAACATGTGTGTGAGAAGGGTCAAAATAGAAAGAAAAAGAGTAAAGGTAGTGCAAAAAGGGAAAATACATGGTGCAAAAGACACAACAACAAAAATTATTAAAAATTTAGCTGCGCCCGTAAGGTGCACGTGAGGAAATCCTTCATGTGGGAATTTCCATGGGGGTCAAGAAAGACAAGAGGGAAGAGACCAATACCCTGGCAGAATCACAGTGACGTGCCGCAGGGTGGGCCCGAGATGAAGAGCGACATGGCAGAACGGGAAGCGGGCTCTAGAGACTGGCATGTTTTGTATTTAACCCGTTTTGTAAATAACGTGTTTCAAGGATCGTATGGTGTATGCGGCAGAGAGGTAAGGTAAGTTTCTAGGCTAACTGGTACTGAGGCCCGTACCAGTATTAAACCCGGCACGCAGTGTTCACCTGCTTCCAGCTGACACCCCAATCCCTATGCACCGCGTGCTCCACTGTCAGTGTCCTTACAACACTTTCCCCCCATTTATTCCACCTATCTGCTTTTTACCTCAGAACGCTCAATCATAGATAACAGTCTCCCCGTATTTTACTATAGTAAAATTCGCAAGTTTTCCAGCTATGGTATAAACTAAGTGGGAGCCAGTGCCAAAGTCTACCTAGTCACTATTAACACCCCTGCGTCGTTTTCCCAAGAAGATTTCCCTGCTACATAGGTATTATGTCCCTCATATTCCCTCTGCTTTTCTTTCGTTTTTAAAAGTTTTGTATCTCAGTCATGGGAAGGGGCACGCCCAAGAAAACTGAACCAGAGACTCCTCAGGTCCGAGAAACTAGAAACCCTCTCGGGTTCGAACCTTTTATTGACCTGCAAGCTGGAATCTGTGACCCCAAATATGCTTTTCACATCAGCAGTATAAAACCCAAGCTTTTTAGGCGTCATATCGACAATAGATATCGATGTCGGGTAGTTGTATCAGGTTTATACCATCATATTACTCCCCAAGTCTACCCTGTGGTCGATTTTATTTTCTGGCTCAGAGATGCTTACGACGAGCATCGAGGCACGTTTACCTCTGCTCAGGGGAATAAGATTTTTTCTCTTTCCCCCGAAATTATCAGGAAAGCCCTCCACTTTCCCACCAGCGCCACCTATACCAGTTTCAATGAAGTGGCCGTAACCTCCCAGTTCACCAAATTGCCATGGGAACATCAAAACGCCTTCATTTCTTCTATAACCAGAAATCAGGCTACATCTCTTCCCGCTGCAGAACCTTTCCCGTCGAATCTATTCACAGAAGAAGTGTAGCCCATCCTTGCCCTCATCGCTGGTCTTTTAGGTGTAGGTGGTTTGGGGGAAATTTCCAGGGTATGTGTTTATTTCTTGTGGTTAATGTCTCAAAAGGGGGTAGTTTTGGATATCCCTGGTTTTCTTGCTGCTAACTTTCAGACCCAGTTCCAAGAGCTTTCAGAAACTGGTCACTTCCGCTTTTGTTTGATGGTCTTCTACCTTTTCCTGTATCAGCACGCTGATAATTTTGAGGGTTTGGGTTTAGATAGGGTATATGAGGAGAATTCCCAACCTTGACCAGTTTTTGACTGGAACTGTTCTTTACACCAATTGCCAAAGGGGGAGGGTTATTCCAGGTTCCTAAACGAGTTCATATCCATTGCCTATACTATCATCCATGATTCACCCTCACCTAGGGTTTTTCCTGAAATGAAGAGCTAGCTACAAGCCGGTAAATCCCAGAGCACTGGGGATTGGTATCTATTTGACAATTAAACTAAAATTCGGGTCTATGGAGCTGAGGTTTCCCCTTACCAGCTGCCTGTGTTTCCTGTTCGACGAGTTTATGCTCTAGAGTATATTTGGGAGACCCTTAAGGTTGACCAACTACACTTTTTCCCTGCAAAGAAGGGTTTCATCCTAAGACTCCCTATCAAAATCAGCCCGTTTGTTGTGAATTCAAGACACGCCCTTCCCATTGTTGAGAAGCTGTTACAAGGCATGGACCTAAGACAGGGAAAGGCTTGGCCCTATGATCCTCGAGAAATTATCTCAAACAGAAGAAAGAGGAACAAGTCCACTCCTTATGCAGATGAATCAAGGTTGTTTATAGAGTGGAGGGATAACCTTGAAACTTGGCCTTTGATTTCACAGATGGAGACAGATTCATCTGCTACAGGGGAAGGAGAAGACGTCAATAAAGGCCAAGGCAAAGAAGAAGTGGGTCCCTCAGGAGCAAGTTCTCCCCTTCGCAAAAAGCAGAAAACAACCTCCAACGAGGCAAAAGTCATAGGGGAAGAACAATTGTTGGAACCATTTGCACCATATGGCCAACTGGACAAGAGTAAAGCCGGGATCAAAGTATTGAGAGACAGTGTCACCTCCTCCGATTTCTCTGAATTCTCACAGGCCATCGGAGATTATACCTCACCAGTCGCAGTTGAAAGGGCTCAGAGAAACAGAACGATCAGGGATAAGTACAAAGCCGAGTTGGGAGGATATGTCGAGAAATATCACACCAGGGTCTCGACTTCCATGAATGCGGACATGGAGCACCTAGTATTGTCTATGGCTGAGGCCATCTTGGATCCTGATACCGGTACCACTAGTTACAGGGTACTAAAACATGCGATTGATATGGCCAAAGTACCAACACCCAACAAGTGTAACATGTTTCAGGTCGTGGGTGATATGCTGAAGGATGAGGTAATGCGGGTCACCATTGCACTAAGAAAATTGGAGAAAAAGCATGAACAGGTGAGGGCAACCCTCAAGAATGAACAAGAAAACTCCCATGCCCAGGAAAATCAAATACGCAGCCTCCAGGAATCAATCAAAGGAAAAAAGACTGGAGAATAAAACCCGCAGCGTTATTTGATAGACCAATTGCAGAAGGAGGTCGCGTCATTGAAAAGTAAGGTCAGCATACGGGCCTCCCACCATGTTCAGACGGCCGAATTGGCACAAGCAGAAAAAGAAAAAGCGGAATTGGCTGACACACTGGCAAAGGAGAAGGAGGACAAAGAAAAAATGGCCGAAACAATCGCCACTCTTCAGAGTAGGTTGACAAGGCTATAAACACAGGACACACACAAGCGTGTACTGCGCAACCCACCGAGACAAAGTTCGTTCTCCAATTTTTTGTACATAGCCAAAGTTGCAAATTGTATATTAGAAAAACGAGGTATCCCAGCGAGCGAAGATCAACGATTTGGAAAATTCCTGGTAAGAACACGGAGAAATAGAGAGACTACGAGAAAGAATTAGAGCGAGAAAAGAAGACAAGAGCCGACCAGCAGAAAACTATCACCGACCTCAACAGTTGCCTGAAGGGAAATATCACCCTCAGTGAGGTGAGAAGTATAATCTAGTCAGAAGTAATCTCGGTGGTGAAAGAATAGTGGGGTTTCCTAAATATGATGGGGGAAACCAAATCTGCGGTACTCTATCTCAACAAGAAATTGTAGGAGGCAGACCTCAACTTGTCCGGCAAAACCCAGCACGCCAGAAGCTACATTTCTTTCTTGAAAGAGTTGGAGTCTGATGAGGTGGAAAATCATGGCATACCAAGTCGGTTCATGGAGGCCTTTCAATGTCAGAAAATCATCGACAAAGAGGCGTCCCGAGTTATAGCTTCGAGAGCCCTGCAATAGGTGGTAGCAAGAGTGGATAGATTCGATGCAGTGTGGGACGAGATTACAATAGCTGGACTTCCATCTTGCTGGGACCCAACCACTCCTTCCGTGCTATGGCCGTTAATAGAATATAAGACATGCCTCCAGAAAGAAAGAG
Source organism: Pinus albicaulis (assembly GCA_034641835.2). NCBI lineage: Eukaryota > Viridiplantae > Streptophyta > Pinopsida > Pinales > Pinaceae > Pinus > Pinus albicaulis. Next base: position 955,213,104 of record CM076575.1, on the reverse strand, counting down.
ACCGAACGGACATCCTATCAGATAAAACCACTCGGTTAAAGGCCGAGATGATTGTTTCATCCCTCCATCGAGAGTTTGTCCTCCTTCATCTTATAAAGCACAAGCTCCCCACCGAGGCAAGTTTCAACGTTCTCACAGAGGCCTATATCAAGCTGGAGGGATTCGCAGTGATGCCCAAACCATCAGCGGTCAGCCAGCAAAGATGCACTCAGTTCACTAGCCAGATCGCCAACTCGTCCGCAAATGTTCCGCCACCTGTGTCAGCAACAGCCTCGACCCCTTCTCATCCATGAAACACTGTTAATTCATGATTCGGCCTAAGCAGCCCTTTTACTTTTACTTTAGTTAGTTATTTTTAAGTTTTGGGTGGAATTTATATTTCACCTCAGTCTTTTACTTTCCGCCCAGACATTTGTTTAAAATTTTGTTTCAAAACGGCCTAGTGCCTAACCGCAAATGATGAGAGGTCTACATTCCTCATCATAAGTTTTGATCATTTTGATAAGGACCTTTAAAAAAATTTTGGCATGCGAAGAATATATTTTTCAGAAAAAATCTTCTCGCTCATGTATGGATGTGTCTATATAAGCAAAATTAGAAGAGAATAACAGGTTCCAAATTTTCTGAAGAATTGACTGTAGAAGAATTTCTTGTATGCATTTTTGTGAAAGCTTTAATACAAATGTGAAGAGCCCGTTGGGTTTCAATGAGGAGTCTTATCTTTAATGAGGATTCTGGTCTTGGTGCTTTATAGTGTGTAATTCTCTCCTATGTGTTGTAGCTTAGCCGTTCATTTCATTTATATCCAGGTATCTTGTATCACATTCTAGAATGCGAGTAGCCCACTGGTTCTGATATGAATTTATCCTTGTTGATACTTATGTCATAAGGTTTCTGGCACTTTAAATATGGCTCAGGTGTGATATGCTGTCTAGTTTTCAATTCACCCGTATTTCTGCTATATTAGCTGCTATGAGATGTTATTTACAAATGTTGTTATCATGTGTGGATTCTTAATTGCATAAGCCCACTACATGCTGGTATATGTTTTTGGATATTGTCTCAATAATAGTTAGTATCCTCTATGTTCTACGTATACAGTAGACACTTTATGATCATTCATCTTTGTGAAGTTTTTAGAATTCAACCCTCTTTGTAGCGAGCTGCCTTTGAATTGTCTGATACAATTCGTGTTAGAGTTTTGCATCTTGCCTCTGCAGTATTGCTTTCTCTGTGACAAGCTTATGAAATTTTTGGTCCCATTCAAGTTAACTTTCCCGTTACAAGAAACAGCATGAGAGCTTTGCCTTACTAATTATCCCTACCATATCATTTTGCTCCTTGCTATATATAAGATGTCCTAGGCACTGGTCTTTCACAACTCAAGGTTGTCTCTAGGATTGACAATATATTTTTGGCGCCATTGCCAGGGACCGAAGTTGAGAAAAATTGAAATCCCTGGGCCTCGACAAAACCTTATTCACTCTTCAATTAGGTGAGCATGGAGAGTTGAGAGTTGTATATCCCTCACCTTGGCGACTCCACATTTGTTTTTCAGATAAATCTATTTACAGTCCTGGCTCCTCGGAAGCCACACCTTAGGTCAGATACGTCTCAGCCAAGGACACCCTTTGTGTCTGACCTAGAGAGAATCTTACATAGAAGAAATTGGAGGGAGAGACAATTTATCCATACTGAGATCCCACAATTCTCTCTAGAATACTTTCGTTTCTCCTCTTCTCAAGTGGCCCAAGTACAAGATTCAGACTCCGCTGTGGGAGAAACTGGTTACTACTCAGACAGTTTACCTCCTGGAAACATCCAAGTTAAAGACGAGGTTGAGTCAATAGACACCACTCGTTACATACTCCACCCCACTCCAGAGGCTGAAGAAGTAAAAGAAGTCACTGAGATATCTGTTGTTAATACTCCGCCTTTTTCATCATCACCCCAAGCTGTTGTCCAATACATTCCCATTGTCATTCATACCTCACTTCCACCTCCTCCTCCGCTTACACATCAAATCCTCCTGTTACCTCCACCTCCTCCTCCAATGGCAAATGTTTCAGGCTTCTTGCTGAATAAATATGCCCCCCTGGCATTACCTCAAGTGTTGAACGACCTGCCACAAGATTATCTAAAGATCCTGCCTCGTTTCAATGGAGAGAACGAGATCGAAGCTCAAAAACACCTTGAGGTATTTTGCTCCTTCACAGAAAATTTCAACGTGGAACATCTTGATGTAGTCCTAAGACTATTCGTCCAATCCCTTGACGGTGAAGCTAGAAAATGGTTCAAGACATTGGGAGACCGTTCTATAAACATGTGGGAAGCAATGGAAGACACTTTTCTCAGAAAATGGGGAGAGAAGAAAGACCACAGGCATTGTCTGACTGAGTTTAATACACTCAAGAAAAGACACAATGAAGGGGTGGTTGAGTTTATTAAGAGATTTAACAAGATGTACCTGAGAATTCCCGCAGAAATGAAACCGCACCAAACCGCTGCCAAGGTTGTGTTTGTGGCAGCCTTTGACTCGGAATTCGACTTCTCTCTAAGAGAAAGAAAGCCAGCCACTTTGGATGATGCTCAGACAGATGCACTGGAGCTTGAGGCAAACTTTGCTTCCACTGGTAAATCCAAGGGAAAATCTGAGCAGGATACGAGAAGAAAGGGAAAGGAAGAGGTATCCACCTCAAGCCAAGATAGAGATTCAGCTAATGACAGGATTGAGGAGATGAACAAGATGATCAAGAATCTCTCAAGAAAGCTGGTAAAGCTTGAAATGGAGGCAAAGAATTCGTCCTCCAAGAATTTCCAAAATGCTCCAAACAGAGGCTTTAATCCTCAATACAGAAAGCCACCCTTGCAGATACTGCAAAGGGGACAGAAGGAACACCAAGATCAGGTACCACACCCTCTATACTTGGAAGGGCAAGTAGAGGGTCCTACTGAAGACACTGCTTATGAGCAAGAGGAGGCATACCTTGCTTTCTCAAACACTGATGAAGTTGAATGTCCTTTACATGAAAGTGACGAAGTGAAGGTGCAGGCACACACAGAAGGGAAAGCTAGTGAAGACACTGAAGATCCTGAGATCAATGACTACTGCAAGCAGTTCGTCGATTTCATGCAAGCTCAATTCAATAGAAGATATGACCTCAGATCTTCCAGGAAGAGAACTCACACTCAGGACCAGGAGGAGGACACACCTCAAGAAGAGGCATCTTTACGGTTTAGCAGTCAAATTCCTTCATCTTCGCAAGTGGCTACACCCCCTAGTGTCAAGCCAATCTTAAAAGAAGTCAAAACTCCCCCCCAGAACAAAGACTCCAAAGATAAAGAACCAAAAGAGGTGTCAGTAGATAAGTCCTCCTCTGCCTTCAGCTTACAAAATGAGCTTGAGAAGGTGAAAATCCCAGTTCCCTTGACCGAGTTGTTAAAACAACCTGCATATCAGTCCCAGGTCACGTCCTTTATGCTCCCTCCAGAGGTAATAAACATTCCAGACAGTTTGAACCTTCAGGAAGAAAGGCCTATGGTTGTTTTTGGCCCACACGTCGAAGAATTGGATGCCGCTACTCCCCCTTTTTATGTGTCTTTAGTAATACATGACCTGTTGTTGCATAATTGTATGTTAGATTCGAGAGCCTCTCATAATCTTTTACCCCTCTCGGTCATGGAACAACTAGGACTACAGATCACCCGCCCATACAAAGACCTTTACTCATTTGACTCCAAAAGAGTTAAGTGCCTGGGCATGATAAAGGACTTAGTGGTTAATCCTGGCTCAGATCCCAGCAAAAAGTGTAGTGATGGATATAGTAGTGCTGACATTCTAGCCCGCTTTGGCATGCTACTGTCAAGATCTTGGGAGACCAAACTTGGTGGATCAATCAAGTTGGACCTGACCTATGCCACTATCCCCGTATTTGGTGGTCAAGAGAGGAGGCTGTACAGGGAAACCAGATTTGTCAAGACAGTTACCAAGGCAGATGATTCAGTTAATTCTCTAGTTTATAGCAGGGAGGGAGATTTCTCATGTTTAATGCTGGAGGAAGATCAGGAGTATGCACATGAACCATCATTTTGCCAGATCAAGACAGAGTAATCCATAGAAAGTCCTGAATCAGAAATCTGGACACTTCATTTTGATGGGGCTAACTCCAGGGAAGGTAATGGGGCTGGAGTGTTATTGATTTCTCTTGCAGGCCAATGGGTCCCTTTATCTTTCAAGCTCGAGTATGAAACCACAAATAATGTGGCCGAGTATGAAGCACTTTTACTGGGCCTGCAGACAGCCAGGAGTATGAACATACGAAGTCTAAAGGTTTTGGGAGATTCAGAACTGGTAGTCAGACAGGTGAGAAATCAGTGCCAAGCCAAACATCCTAGGCTAAGGGCTTATAGGAATGAAGTTTGGGATCTAGTGGAGAATTTATTCTTGGCATTTAATATCCAGTTCATGCCCCGGGAGCAGAATAGAATGGCAGAATCCCTTGCAGTGGCTGCCAGTACTTTTCGTCCACCTCAGAATCCTCTCTTGAGATATGAAATTGAGGTACGTTATCGGCCATCAATCCCAGAAAATATCAAACACTGGCAAGTATTTGAAGATGAAGAGAAGGTGAAGAGATTCCTGGAAACAGTTGGATAATTTTCCAACATGGAGATTGATAGTTGTGAAGAGGAAGATACTGAAAACACTTCAGGAGATAAGTGGGAAGAAAAGGTAGTTGGCCACAAATTTCTGCAGTTGAAAGGGAATGTCATTCCCTGAGGACTAGTGCCCTTAGAAAGGTTGTTTAACAAGAATGATGTTCCACTACAGCCGAACAAATTTGTGGAGGAGAATCAGGTAGAAGATTTGAATCTTGGCACTGAGGTTGACCCCAAGATCATGAAGTTGTCCAAGAAGGTCCCAGAAGAGTATAAACAACTTTACCAGAAGTTATTTCAGTCCTATAAAGATGTGTTTGCATGGTCTTATCAAGACCTAAAAGCCTTTGATATCAGCATTATGCAGCATAAAATTCCACTGAAGGGAGATGAAAAACCTCATAAGCAGAAGCTGAGACAGACAAATCCCCTATTGCTACCCTCTATTGAGAAAGAAATTAAGAAACTTCTGAAGGCTAAAATCATTGTACCATTGAGATATTCTGAGTGGGTAGCAAATTTAGTCCCTGTACGGAAGAAGAATGGAGAAATAAGGCTATGTTTTGATTTACGGAACCTGAACAGAGAATCCTTAAAGGATAATTACCCACTGCCGAAGATGGATCACATCCTGCAGAAAGTGGTAGGAGCTTCCCGAATGTCGATGATGGATGGATTCTCTGGGTACAATCAGGTGGTTGTACTACCAGAAGATCAAAAGAAGACTACCTTTACCACTCCATGGGGGACATTTATGTATGCCAGGATGCCTTTTGGGTTGATTAACGCAGGGGCCACCTTTCAAAGGGCCATGGACATTGCTTTTATCAGAGAGCAAGATAAGTTTGTGGTGGTATATTTGGACGACATTACTATGTTCTCAAAAGATGATGCAGAGCACATTGAGCATCTGTGCAGAACCTTCGAGAAGTGCAGAAAGTATGGCCTCTCCCTAAATCCACAGAAGTCTCTGTTTGCACTGGAAGAAGGCAAGCTCTTAGGACACATTGTAACCAAAGATGGAGTAAAGATAGATCCTAAGAGAGTAGAAGTCATAAATGGCATTTCCCTCCCCAGAAATAAAAAGGAAGTTCAAGTGTTCCTAGGTCGTATAAATTTCCTGAGGAGATTCATACCTAAATATGTTGAGATAGTTAGGCATAGTACTGACATACTAAAGAAGAACAATGAGGTTAGGTGGTCACAAGAATCAAGAGAAGCTTTTGCCAGAATTAAAAATGCATTCGTTGAAGCTCCTGTGTTAGCTGGGCCAGACTATGCCAAAACTTTTATGATCTTTTCCTTTGCATCACCTCACACAGTAGCAGGAGTTATGTTGCAGAAAAATGAAGATGGGTACGAGCAGTCTATTTCCTTTTTCAGTCAGGTGCTTTGTGATGCTGAGCTGAAATATGACATATTGGAAAAGTAGGCATATGCTCTGGTTAAATCCCTCAAAGCCTTTCGTATGTATGTCCTCCAATCCCACATCACTGCATTTGTGCCCACAGCAGCTGTCAAATATATCCTGGTCCAGGGAGATAGTGAAGGAAAAAGAGGGAAATGGATAGCCAAAATACAGGAGTATGAGCTGGACATCCGCCCTACTAAACTAATCAAGGGACAGGGGTTAGCCAAAATCTTGTCTGAGTCAAATTGCCAGGCTCTGGGAATAAATCTGTCCATGGTGGCAAACGAGGCATCTGAAGGGAAAGAAGAACCACAAGGAGTAGAGATAGCTTCCCAGAAGACACATATGAAGTACCTCACCAGCCAGTGGTACAAGGAAATAGTGGAATATATTCTAACACTAAGTTGCCCACCCAGCTGTGAAAAAGCTAAATATAGAACACTGAGGTTGAAGTCACAGAAGTACATGGTTGAAAATGGCCGGCTGTATTGGAGGGACCCCTCAGGCATCCTTCTCCTATGCCTGACAGAGGAAGAGGTGGAGGGTATAATGGCCGAGTTTCATGAAGGAATCTGTGGGGGCCATTACAGTTGGAGGGCTACTGCTCACAAAATCCTGAAGGCTGGTTTCTTCTGGCCCAAACTATTTGGAGACGTGTTTTCCTGGGTTAGAGCTTGTGAGAAGTGCCAAAGGTTTTCCGAGAGACAGAAGTTAGCACCTCTTCCCATGATCCCTGTCCATGTAGATGAACCATTCCAGCAGTGGGGAATTGACTTCATCGGAGAAATACACCCCCCATATAGTGGTCAGCATAAGTGGATATTAACTTCCACGGATTATTTCACAAAGTGGGTAGAAGCTATACCCGCCAGGAACCCAACAGACACCGTGGTGATGAAATTCATAGAAGAAAACATCATATCCAGATTTGGTTGCCCTGCCAAGATTGTGACCGATAATGCACAGGCCTTTAAATCTGAAAATTTTGTCAGCTTCTGCCAATAGTACAAAAATTCACTAGGTCACTCTACAGCCTATTACCCACAGGGAAACGACTTAGCAGAGTCATCAAATAAAACATTGGTGAGGGCACTGAAGAAGGCTATAAATGCAAATCAAAAGAATTGGGATTCCTAGTTAAAATTCGCTCTATGGGCTAACAGGATTACCAGCAAGAGAGCAACCAGGAAGTCCCCATGCGAACTATTATATGGGAGGGCAGCAGTTCTCCCTGTACAGCTAGCATTACCAGTGGCTCGATTCATGCAAGAAAGTCATGAAGAACTGGATGATGTAACCAGGAGAATCAACCAGCTCGTGGAGCTAGAAGAAACGCGGAACCAGGTGAGTCAGAGGCTAGTTGAATACCAGGAGAAAATGAAATACCTTTTCGATCAACATGCCAAAGACAGAAAATTACATATTGGGGATTTAGTGCTCAGATGGGACATTCGAAGGGCTGATAAGGGTAAACACGGTAAATTCTACCCCCTCTGTTTCGGCCCCTTTAAAATTGTAGAACAAGGTGGCAACAATACTTTCAGGTTGGAGAATTTACAGGGATATCTGTTGGACGCCCCTGTAAACGGCCAATTTCTCAAGCCTTATTTCCAGCTCTGAGTCGGGTCAAGACAGCCTGATGTATCATATTGTATATTAGTGTTTGTTTTCATATTTGCTTAAATAATGTGTGTGTCTTGATGAATCATGAAGAGGAATGGTGTTCACATAATATAAATAGGTGGTCTACGAAGTTCTCGACACGCTCAAGGACGAACATGTCGTACACAGGTGGAGCCAATGTTGATCATAAATTAACATTAGTCATTCTTCCGAATTAACCTTTGGATAGACATGTATTGAATGATTGGCTGATGGCGGAAGCATTCCAAGGACTGATTAAAGGGAAAGGATGATGAGGCTAGTATCACACTTAAAAAGAAACATGTGTATGAAAAGGGTCAAAATAGAAAGCAAAAGAGTAAAGGTAGTGCAAAAAGGGAAAAGACATGGTGCAAAAGACGCAACAACAAAAATTATTAAAAAACTGGTCGCATCCATAAGATGCACGTGAGGAAATCCTTCATGTGGGATTTCCGCGGGGGTCAAGAAGGACAAGAGGGAAGAGACCCATACCCCCGCGGAATTACAGTGACGTGCCGCGGGGTGGGCCCAAGATGAAGAGCAACGTGGCAGAGCAAAGCGCAGAATTACAGTGACGTGGAAAAATGGGAAGCGGGCTCTAGAGATTGGCATACTGTGTATTTAACCCTGTTTTGCGAACAATGTGTTTCAAGGATCGTATGGTTTATGTGGCAAGAGAGGTAAGGTAAGTTTCTAGGCTAACTGGTACTGAGGCCCGTACCAGTATTAAACTCGGCACGCAGTGTTCACCTGCCTCCAGCTGACACCCCAATCCCTATGTGCCGCGTGCTCCACTGTCAATGTCCTTACGACAATTCCCCCCTCTTTATTCCAGTTATCCGCTTTTTACCTCAGAATGCTCAATAATAGATAACAGTCTTCCCGTATTTTACTGCAGTAAAATTCGCAGGTTTTCCAGATACGGTATAAACTAAGTGGGAGCCAGTGCCAAAGTCTACCCAGTCACTATCAACACCCCCGTGTCGTTTTCCCGAGAAGATTTCCCTGCTACACAGGTATTTTGTCCCTCATATTCCCTCTTATTTTCTTTCGTTTTTAAAAGTTTTGTATGTCAGTCATGGGAAGGGGCACGCCCAAGAAAACTAAACCAAAGACTCCTCAGGTCCGAGAAACTAGAAACCCTCCCGGGTTCGAGCCTTTTATTGACCTGCAAGCTGGAATCTGTGACCCCAAATACCCTTTTCACATCAGCAGTATAAAACCAAAGCTTTTTAGGCATCATATTGACAATAGAGATCGATATTGGGTAGTTGTATCAGGTTTATACCATCAGATTACTCCCTCAGTCTACCTTGTGGTCGATTTTATTTGTTGGCTTAAAGAGGCCTATGATGAGCGCCGAGGCACGTTTACCTCTGCACAGGGGAATAAGATTTTTTCTCTTTCCCCCGACATTATCAGGCAAGCCCTCCACTTTCCCACCAGTGCCACCTATACCAGTTTCAATGAAGTGGCCTTAACCTCCCAGTTCACCAAATTGCCATGGGAGCATCAAAATGCCTTCATTTCTTCTATAACCAGCAATCAGGCTATGTCTCTTCCCGTCGCAGACCCTTTCCCGTTGAATCTATCCATAGAATAAGTGTAGCCCATCCTTGCCCTCATCGCTGGTCTTTTAGGTGTAGGCGGTTTGGGGGAAATTTCCAGGGTATGTGTTTATTTATTGTAGTTAATGTATAAAAAAGGGGTAGTTCTAGATATCCCTGGGTTTCTTGCTGCTAACATTCAGACCGAGTTCTAGGAGCTTTCAGAAACTGGTCACTTCCGCTTTTGTTCGATGGTCTTCTACCTTTCCTGTATCAGCACGCTGATAAGTTTGAGGGTTTGGGTTTAGATAAGGTATATGAGGAGAATTCCCAACCTCGACCATTTTTTTACTAGAACTGTTCTATACACCAATTGCAAAAGGGGGAGGGTTATTCCAGGTTCCTAAATGAGTTCATATCCATTGCCTATACTATCATCCATGATTCACCCTCACCTAGGGTTTTTCCTGAAATGAAGATCTGGCTACAAGCCGGTAAATCCCAGAGCACTGGGGATTGGTATCTATTTGACAATTACACTGAAATTCGGGTCTATGGGGCCGAGGTTTCCCCTTACCTGCTGCCTGTGTTTCCTGTTCGACGAGTTTATGCTCTGGAGTATATTCGGCAGACCCTCAAGCTGACCAACTACACTTTGTCCTTGCAAAGAAGGGTTTCATCCTGAGACTCCCTATCACAATCGAACCTTTTTTTGTGAACTCAAGACATGCCCTTCCCATTGTTGAGAAGCTATTGCAAGACATGGACCTAAGACAGGGAAAGGCTTGGCCCTATGATCCTGGAGAAATTATCTCAAATAGAAGAAAGAGGAACAAGTCCACTCCTTATGCACATGAATCAAGGTCGTTTATAGAGTGGAGGGCTAACCTTGAAACTTGGCCTTTGATTTCACAGATGGAGACAAATTCATCTGCTACAGGGGAAGGAGAAGCCGTCAATAAAGGCCAAGGCGAGGAAGAAGTGGGTCCCTCAGGAGCAGGTTCTCCCCTTCGCAAAAAGTAGAATACATCCTCCAGCGAGGTAGAAGTCATAGGGGAAGAAAAACTGCTGGAACCATTTGCACCATATGGCCAACTGGACAAGAGTAAAGCCGGGATCAAAGTATTGATAGAGAGTGTCACCTCCTCCGACTTCTCTGAAGTCTCACAGGCCATCGGAGATTATGCCTCACTAGTTGCAGTTGAAAGGGCTCAGAGAAACAGAATGATCAGGGATAAGTACAAAGCCGAGTTGGGAGCGTATGTTGAGAAATATCACACCAGGGTCTCGGCTTTCATGAATACGGACACAGAGCACGTAGTATTGTCTATGGCCGAGGCCATCTTGGACCCTGATACTGGTACCACTAGTTACAGGGTACTAGAACATGCGATTGATATGGCCAAAGTACCAACACCCGACAAATGTAACCTATTTCAGGTCGTGGGTGATATGTTGAAGGACGAGGTAATGCGGGTCACCATTGCACTGAGAAAGTTGGAGAAAAAGCACGAACAGGTGAGATCAACCCTCAAGAATGAACAGGCAAACTCCCGCGCCCAGGAAAATTAAATACGCGGCCTCCGGTAGTCAATCAAAGGAAAAGAGACTAGAGAATCAAACCCGCAACGTTATTTGATAGACCAATTGCAGAAGGAGTTCGCGTCATTGAAAAGTAAGGTCAGCATACGGGCCTCCCACCATGTCCAGACAACCGAATTGGCGCAAGCAGAAAAAGAAAAAGTAGAATTGGCTGACACACTGGAAAAGGAGAAGGAGGAAAAAGAAAAAATGGCCGAAACAATCGTCACTCTTCAGAGTAGGTTGATGGAGCTGCAGAACACCTAGGAGACGCACAGCTGTGTGCCTGCTATAATCCCACTAGAGACAAGTTCGCTGTGAGAGCAGCTAAACACAGTGAAAGTTGCAAATGATATATTAGAAAAGTAGGCATCCACCGCGAGGCAAAGAATCACTGATTTGGAAAACTCCCTGGCTGAGAATACCAAGAAAATAGAGACACTGCAGAAAGAGATCGAGCAGGAAAAGAAGTCAAGAGCCGACCAGCACAAAACTATCACCGAACTCAATAGACACATGAAGGGAAATATCACCCTCAGTGAGGCAAGAAGTATAATCTGGTCAGAAGTAATCTTGGCGGTGACAGAATAGTGGGGTTTCCTAAAAATGATGGGGGAAACCAAATCTGCGGTACTCTATCTCAACAGGAAATTGCAGGAGGTAGACCTCAACTTGTCCAGCAGAACCCAGCATGCCAAAAGCTACATTTATTTCCTGAAAGAGTTGGAGTCTGATGAGGTGGAAAAGCATGGCATACCAAGTTGGTTCATGAAGGCCTTTGAGTGTCAGAAAATCATCGAGAAAGAGGCGGCCCGAGTTATAGCTTCGAGAGCCCTGCAATAGGTGGTAGCAAGCGTGGATCGGTTCGATGCAGTGTGGGACGATATTACAACAGCTGGACTTCCATCTTGCTGGGACTCAACCACTCCTTCCATGCTACGGCAGTTAACAGAATATAAGACATGCCTCCAGAAAGAAAGAGACCGAACGGACATCCTGTCGGATAAAACCGCTCGGTTAAAGGCTGAGACGATTCTTTCATCCCTCCACCGAGAGTTCGTCCTCCTTCATCTTATAAAGCACAAGCTCCCCACCGAGTCAAGTTTCAACGTCCTCACAGAGGCATATATCAAGGTGGAAGAATTCGTAGCAATGCCCGAACCATCAGCGGACAACCAACAAAGATGCACTCAGTTCGCC